>JAOTRH010000018.1:12144087-12157199 GCA_034768845.1 Heliamphora exappendiculata | reverse complement strand
TATATTAACTACTACTAATAAAATAGTAAACTAACATTATATTATAAATTTATAAACTAAATAACTATAAAAGTAATAAAAATATATAACAAATTAAAAAAAAAACCAAAAAAATCCAAAGCCCACCCGAAGCCTGGGCCTGAGCCCAAGCATAATATCCCTAGGGACTGAGCCAATCTCTTGACGAAAAAGCCTGCCCCGGCCTGAAAATTTGGCGCGAGCCCACCGGGCTCGGGCCGGGCCAAAATTACACCCCTAAGCATCTAGTAAAATTGTTTTGGCTGACTCTGTTAACCTCAACACACAAATTAAATAGGTCTGGGTCAATCGCAGATACTCCCATCATGTAATTCTACTTCAACATGCTACCACAATATCTTCCTCAAGCCATATATATTCTCTCAGTTCAGCCTATAACCAATGAAATATAGCTAAGAAAATTTCAAGTATTAAGTCACTGCAACAATTTGTCTAGCCTAATACACAGAGTGCAAGACACATCTGTCAAAACAAAACTACATTAGAAGGATATTTGAAGGAAGAAAAAGGTAGTTGTTGCAATCTACCAGAAACAGATATAATTCAATCCTTTTCACTTCATCACGCCAGCATATTCAATTGATTTATGCACAACAAGATCCAACAAGTCCCTTCAAGGATTGGGAAAAAAAATGTTTCTTACCAGACTCCATCCATGTCTGATTCAATTCATTGCAAGCCTATAAAACAGCAACCGAGTTGGTTAATACTTCCATTTCACAAAGGATATCAAGATTAGTCCTTTCATTAATACAGCATTTAAATAAAAAGAAAAGAAAATAAAAGTGCATCTATATGGTTAGATCACAGCCATAAAGACAATAAAAAGGGAAAATTCTTCCTGTTACAGCAGTCACTCTTACCTGATTTACAACCATCCTTGCTTCATAATTATCTACACAGCTTAATACAAGATCTACTCCGCTACCTTCTTTACTTGGACGAAATGTTTTGTTTCGAAGACTTGACATAAATGTTTCAAAACCTTGAAGTGTTGTGATGTTCAGTGTATAGCTCTAGGCAAAAAAAACACAAAGTTGATTAGTGGGCGACAATGACCAACAAAACATAAGACGATTGGCAAAAATATCACTATAATTTGAATATCAATTTCTTCTACATGCACAGAATGACAGAATAATGACAGATCAACCACAAAAATTGATATCGGCCATCCATGTGCAAATGAAACCCATGCATGTGGATGGTTCAAATCATCTTTCTGTGGTTAATCATTGCAATCTTTCTTCCCTTTAGTTTTTCCCTTTGAATATACACAACACATGATACATCAGATGATGTTTCCATGAATGCAGGAAACAGATCACATGAGGCACGAGCAACCATACACTACCAAATAAACAAGAGAGCGAGAGAGAGAGAGAGAACAGTTGAAGAGGTTGACATGAGCACTCTAAGTGATAAGAAGCACATTAATTTCATGGTGACTTCCAAATTTTCCGTTTCAAGACATGAAACTCATTAAAGACAGCATCAGAATGAGTATTTTCTGTACTTCTCAAGAACCAAATTGTCGTTAAAAATGCTACTTGGCAAAAGATAATCATCTTTCCTGTCTAAAAATCTTAACCTCATCCGAAGACACTGCGCTTGCACTAACACCCCATTCTCCTTTACATCACAAGAGAGAGAGAGAGAGAGAGAGATTCAACACTTGCCTCGAGCACAACATCTGGATTAATGTCTGAAAGAGTTTGAACAGCAGCATCAGTCTTTGTCATACCAACCTGAAACATTACTAGAAGTTAACAGGGTGAAGATCTTTTAACCAAAAATATCATTGAGGGTCCTAAATTTCTTATATTTGAGTCTCTAGTCCAGACAAAGGGTGAAGTGTAACAGGTAACTTAGAGAAACTTGGGTTATTGGTCTTAGTTGACAACCAAAGAGCACTACCACTAAATTTCGATAGCATACCATCCGTAAAAGTATGAAGTATAGGAAAAGAAAGAGAAATGGCCAAAAGAAAACCTGCTCCGGACGAAAGAATAACCTATTCATGTTTGCCAACTCCACTTTGTCATAATCATACAACAAAAGACGGCCTAACCCACACCTTGTCAGCATCTCAGCTGCAACACTGCCCACGCCTCCTATTCCCTGTAGAATATTTATTAAAAGAAAATTACACCTCTTGGAACTATTAGTGTTATAGCTCAACTTGTCTATAATAATTAAATGCATATTCTGCAAAAAGGCAAAATCCTTATCCTACAAATACTCCAAACAAAACCATGTCAGAGTTCAAAAGAACTATCAAAGGTGGGTAATGCTTGCTATAATAGTTGTAGACAAACAAATCTTGTCACAATAAAACAAACTTCTCAGTCATGCCACAATATCTTCATAATATCCCACAAGGGATTTGCAGAGAGTCAGAACTAAGTTGTAGAGAAGGAAATAGCAAGCCTGATAATTAAAATATTTTAGCCTGTTTGTGTGAGCGCCTATATCTAGATGCTTGTTTCTAGAATTGAACACAATTACCACAACAACCAATTCTATTCAAATATATAGAGTAACAAATAACTGAAAAAAAAAACAAAAAGAAAAAGAAAAAGAAAAGAGTTGGACAGAAGCATGACGAAGTCTTACAAAAGAAAGAAGCAAATGAAATGGTAACCATAAAAATGTTCTGACTATACTCATGCCCAACATACACACAACTATGTTCATAAAAATGCACAAATATACTTTTGAAAGGGGGGGGGGGGGAGAGGGAGAGGCGAAATCTAAGTAAAGAAAACGATTATAGAAGGGATTAATACAGACAACTATGGCAACTGAGAAATCCCGTATTCTTTCATAATTCTCCACAATACCCATCCTTTGAAGTGCCATGAGCCTACTGTAAGGATTGCTATCTACGACTTCAGCACTCATATCCTGCCAACAACATAGTTATGCATGCATCAGCAATATGATAGTGACTAATGAATAGAGCAAAGCAATCAAGAAAGAAAAAAAAACACACAAAGACATATATACCTTAACTTTCGAACGCCGAACAGGAGCAGACTTTGCAAGATTGGTGAGATGCTCAATGTGCAATTGCATCTAGACACAAAACACAACCAAGGTGGGGTCTATAAGAAGCATGCAACGACAGGATTCTCATTCTCCAAAGTTAAAAAGATCATTAAAGTATATTACTGCCTCAAACTGCAGTTAAGTATCGAAGAAAGAAAAAAAATCAGGAATTCTCTTTCTTAAAGAAAGAAAATTCAGCTCAATTAAGATGGACAAGCAGATTGTGTTCATTAAGAAAAATTATACTTGAACACTTGATTCAGTTTTTTTCCCTATATTTTCTCAGCAAAAAACATTGCCCAAAGAAATTCTCAAGCTCTTCAATCCTTCATTGGAAACGAAAAAAAAAAAAAAACAGAGAAACCAATATTGAGGTGGCTGAATAGCTAGTATATAAACCCACCAAGTGAATTAAAACAATTCTAGCAACAGCAAGGGGCAAAGCCAAGCGATGAGAAAGAAGTGAATGAACATCCCACTCCTTGCTTCGATTGGATCGTATAATGAAGTCTGATGACTCTGATCGTCCTAAAAAAATTCAGACATTTATTCTCAGGATTGAGTTGTTCATATTCATTGGTTGGATTATTAATTCATTGAAATGTAAACCCTTGTTTGGTATTGTGGAGTTGAAATCCAACATAGGGTGAAGGTTAAGACGTGTTAAGGTAGATATATTCTTGATGTTAAACTCTTGGTATTCGTACAGAGTGAACTTGTAAACTCCATATTTTGACATGGTGAACGATTGGGAATCGGACTCCAGTTCCTTGGTTTCCCTAGTTTTTTTCATTTTTTTATTTTTTTATTTTTTTATTTTTTTATTTTTTTATTTTGAAGCTTTTTTATTGTTATGTTTGAATTATTATTTCAATTACTTCCATTTAATCACACAAAGAAGGGGGAAATGTTTTATTTATGTTGCTAGCTTTGCTATTTTCCCAGCTATTTTCGTTGTACCAAAAAAAGAAAAGAACAAAAGAACCTAAAAGACTAACAGTCCATAGCTCCGTAAATCAACCAAAAGTATGCTAAATCGACCAAATTGATAGAAACATTGGGTGAATGTGCTATCTTTGATAGAATCAACTGGTGGAAATCTTCGTGTTTATTAACCAAAAGTACGCTAAATCGACCAAATTGACAGAAATATTTGGTGAATTCACTATCTTTGATAGAATCAACTGGTGGAAATCTTGGCGTAAATTAACCAAATGTATGCTAAATCGACCAAATTGATTGACACGTTTGGTGAATTTGCTATCTTTAAAAGAATCAACTGGTGGAAATCTTCATGTAAATTAACCAAAAGTATGCTAAATCGACCAAATTGATAGAAGCATTTGGTGTGAATTCGCTATCTTTGAAAGAATCAACTGGTAAAAATCTTCGTGTAAATTAACCAAAAGTTTGCTAAATCGACCAAATTGATAGAAGCATTTGGTGTGAATTCGCTTTCTTCTGGTGGAGATCTTCGTGTAAATTAACCAAAAGTATGCAAAATCGACCAAATTGATAGACACATTTGGTGAATTCGCCATCTTTGATAGAATCAACTGGTGGAGATCTTCGCATAAATTAACCAAAAGGATGCAAAATCGACCAATTGATAGACACATTTGGTGAATTCGCTACCATTGATGGAATCAATTGGTGGAAATCTTCTTGTTATATAGCCATTAGGAGTTCAAAGCCACACTCTCAATATCGCAAATTCAAACTTCATTGTTAGATAGACCATAAAGAAAACGATTGATAGCTGTAAGAGACGGAATACCTTATCGATCGAAGACTGATGAGAGGAATCAGGTAAGGATCGTTTGAGAATCTCCAGATCACTTGACATCTCTTTCAGCTCCGACTCCATTGCCGCTGCTACTCTCTCTCGCTCTCTCTCTCTCTCTCTCAGTAAATAGAAGCCTGTCTGGCGACGTGAGCTTGCGCTTGGCCTTGAAAAAGGCCCCACTCTTTTCTTTTCAGAGTTTGTTATTGGGATTTTTTTTTATTCATTATTTTAATTTTTTATTTGTCAAGTTTTTGGTACAAAGAGGAATCTAAAAACAATGATCGTAGTGCTAAAATTTTTAAAAAAATTATCAAATAAAAGAATCACATCACAAAAATGCAACTTGGATAAATAAAATGATAAGAAGGATATTTCAAAAAATACCTTCTTCTACTAATTTTATGAAAATTTTTGTAAAAGATAAAAGAAGTGATTCATCCGGCACTATATTTATGGATCTCTGCAAATTATAAAACATGTTAATTGCTCGTTCTTTTATTAGTAATTCATTGACTACTAGTGAAATGAAGAATTTTTTCAAAATCCTTTCTTTAATTAATAATTTGCTAGTCTTAGTTATACCATAATTTTATACGAAAAATAAGAAGTGCGGAATAGGAGTCATAGTTCCAAAAACTAATGAAAAATAAGAGGTGCGGAGCAAGAGTCATACTTCCAATAGCTAAGAAATTAAAACTATTGGTAGTTGTGATGGATACGAAGTGTTTACCAACTGGTAGTATTAATTAATTACACTAACTTGCTCAAAAAGCTTATATTAGTGCTTTTTTTTATTTTTTAACCAATTTTTTAAGATCTTTTGAATCCTCCTAAAGGTAATCAAGTAGCTGTAGAAAGATGTGTTAAATAAAAATATACCTACTTAAATTAATGCTAAAATAATTTATTAAATAAAAGATTGTATAAAATAGTGAGACTAAAGAATTAGAAAAGGGAGGGGTTTTAGTAGGAATGTAAATTTGGGCTAGGAGAAGTGGGCTGAGCCCATCTCGGGTCCGTTATTAGCCAGCCTGAGCTCCGTAATTTTAAGCCACGTTTGGTTGTGGGTTTTTTAAGGGATTAATATATAATATGAGATTCTAGTCCTTCTGGATACAGGTCAGCCCAGTGTCTCAAATTCCGGATGTAACTGAAAAATAGTTATATCATGAAATAAATTAGAAATTTAACTTGTATCTAATTACACTATAAATGATTTTTTTTAAGTACCACTCGCCTTTATAATATTCTTCAATTCAAGAAATGCAATTTTTTTGTAATTTAATAAAATCACTCAAAAAGCAATTTGAATATGCTCTTTTGTGTGCGTGATGTTTATACATCGTTGGGTGTGGGACGTGTTTGGACTCACAATTCTTTTCTAAAAAGGGAATTTTGGGAAAAAGTGGTGTTTTGTGAGAACATTTGTGAAACCGATGTTTTGAGGGTTTGGTGTTGATCTTCAGGTAGGTCTTGTTCTGTGAGTTGTTAATTGTGTCGAGTGTGCGGCATCGAATGTTGTGATGGGTTATGTGGCGTGTGGCGTCGTTATGTGAATTTTATACGTGACTTTGTACATATTAACTCTAGTTTTATTTATGTACGAATTTCATGTGGTACATGTTGCATGGGTTGCAGGTGTGGTGCTAGTCGCATGTATAGCATGTGATGTGATCTTATACATTAAAATCCTAATTTATTTATGCATGTGTGTATGGAATGCGATAGATGGGCATGTGGTTCTGTGAATGTTAACTCTGGTTAACAAGGTATTAGTTGGGACTGCGGTCCCTTGGTAAAAGTCTAAGAAGGTGCATTAGGTGAGGCTGCGGTCTCTCGGTGAAAGTCCGAGAAGATGCATTCGTTGTATACGTTGGCTCTGATCAATAAGCATTAGGTGGGGCTCTGGTCTCTCGGTAAAAGTCCAAAAAAGTGCATTAATTAGGGCTGAGGTCCCTCGGTTAAAGCTCGAGAAAGTACATGGAATGCATGTGATATATTGTGGCATGGATAAGACCATTTTCAAACTGTATTTAAGACTCGTGTGAGTCATGATATAAAACTATTTTCAAACCGTTTTTGTGGCTCCTGTGAGTCAAAAAGGGTTTTTATCCTTGCATATGTGAAAAACTGTTTTAAAAGCTTAAAAGAAAGTAAAAAACACTGCACCTTGTTTTTCTAGTATGTTTAGCTTACATTTTATGTTTGTCTCATTTTTGCTGAGCTTTGGCTCACGGTGTAGGATTTGAAATGTTTTTCAGGTACCAGTCACATAGGATGATCTGAAAGAGTCAGTTGGGGTGAAAGATCTGTAGTTTTTCTATTTGTTTTCTTTTGGATCATGTATGTTTATATATTTTTGGCATTGGAGCCTTATGTATTGTAAATCGGTTGGCAATTATATACAATGCATGTATGTTTCTATATGAGAGTGAACATCGGGCTGAATGTTTGTATGGTTGTTTGTGGGTGTTTCACGTGGCCCAAAGTTTGAGGCGTGACATGTTTTGCGATACGTAGCGGTAACGGTCACAGTATAACGGTATCGAAAGTATCGAATGATAGTATCGAAAATCGGGTGTTGCAGACGTAAATTTTTTAAAATCATTAGTATCAATTCTAAAACTCTATTAATCTTTAAAAAAATATTTTTAATTTAAATATTATCACATTTGAATCAATACCTTGAATCTAGATATGTAAAAACATATTATTACTGAATACAAATATGAAAAAAAAAATAACATATTCCAATAGATCAATTAGTTTATACAATTAATAAAGGTATATCTCATTTTTTAAGAGCATAGAAGTTCAATAGTAGGAAGAACGCCGTGGAGGAACAAAAGGATCTTCATACTCCATATTATTATGATTATCACGACGAATTTCTTGCTCATATACTTCATGGTTATATTCGTAATAATTGTTGAAAGTACAATTATCATAAATGCTGGTACTCTCAGTACTACTAGATCATTGTGAATAACCACCATATGAACCTTGAAACCCTGACCCAACATTACTATGACTAGCGTACTCTTGTTGAGAATAATAAGAATATTCCGTGCCCATGTATGGTGGTGGTTGCCCAAGGTGGGAATAATAAGAATATGGTGGTGGTTGCCAATGTTAAGTCCCCTTATGAGATTGATTAAATTCAAGTTGTCCGAATTGATTTCTAAGTTCCTAATGTCATATAAACATGATTACCATTTCGTTCACTACCATGTGTAGAAGTTCATGTCCCTTGTTACCAACCACAAGGAGTATTCCAATTACTAGGACTATCATCACTATCGCTGCCACTACCATCATTAAGTGGACTTAGACCACACCCCACACTTGAATCACTTCTAGATGGATTTAATCTTTGTTGCTTTTGATCATCATAATTGAAATGTAACCAATCATAATTATCTTCATCATCTAATACAGCATGTTGTGTCTCCTGCAACCATGAAGCCAACGGGTTATTATCTTAAAAAATATAATCAAGATTTATTGGATTAAAATATTATTCTCTCTTATCTTGATTTTTTTTTGTTGCATGTCTGATTTTTAGCCTCATATTGTAATATATATAGACAAGTTTATTCAATTTTTGATACTTTAATTGATTCTTGTCTTTGTGTGTATCAAGTTAAATATACTCCAATTGCGTTCATAGTATGAAGCAGATATAGTTTGGCTCAAAACTTTTATTGTTACTTTTTGAAGAGCTGGAGCTGACACGCTATAATGGATCTACTATTTAGCTATATAGAATAAAATATAAAAATAAATTTTCAGTAATTTATATTTGTATTACTCACTAATATTAAACATAGACTTAATATTTATACAAGTGTGTGCAATATAAAATATTTAGCAGGATTTGTTGCTAACACTGCTATTTGGACTAATACATTGCCAAACGAATTTTCTTTATTACGAAATAATAAAATCTACATTTAACAAATTGTAATTAAATTATAAACTCAAAATTATTCATTAGTTGTTTATTTAACAAATAACATAATAACTAACTTGATTAATGGCCTCCACTTGCTCGTTGAGATTAGTAAGTATGTTTTAAATTACTTTTCTGATCTCATCCATCACTTTTCAATGATTAGAAAGTTGCAACCATATTGGAACACTAAATTTAAAAAATAACCTATATTTAAAAAAAAGATAATAAAAGATAAGCAATTCTAAATTAATAATATCGCTATTAAATATAATTATATAAATATAAATTACATATTCGCTTCATGCAAATTTGTGTGTAACTGAAAAGTCCAACGATGATTGATAACTTTCCAATACTTAACATAATAACGACATTCTTTCTGTATGCATAATTTTGCTCTATCCACAGCCTCATGTATAAATTCCATCGTTGGTTTTGTATCTCATCAACAAGTCTAAGCACCTTTACAAGTGGTTCTTGTAATTTCAAGATATCAGTAGCTTTCGTCCAAAAGTCTTTACTTTCTATAATCTTTCTCACTTCTTTTGTCTCATCCTTTTTAGTCCATCTAGAATGCTTTCACTCAATTGAATTGAACATTTCCTTCAAAGCAGTCTTGTGCCTTATAATACTTTCTAAACTAATGAAATTTGTAGCAAAACGTGTGATGGCAGGATGTAACAACTCTTTACCTTTGTGAATTTCTTCAAGTAATCCGCAACCTAATCACTATTATAAATAAAACGTGTGATTATTCTTGCATTGTCTAAGACATCTTTTATATTTTTCTTCTTTTCAATGTCCTCTAATATTAGATCAATGCAATGCGCAGTACAAGCAATCCAATATATGTGGGATTTTTTTTTGCATTAGTTTCTTACTTACAGCTTTCATTGCAACTTCATTATTAGTTACAATTTGGACAATGTATTGCTTCCTAATTTCATCTACCACTTTATCTATAAGACCAAAATAGTATTTAGTTGTTCTGCTAGGTATATCTGTAACATCAATGGACTTATAAAAAACTGTTCCTCGATTACTGTATAGTAAAAAATTAATGATATATTATTTTGTAGATCTTAACCATCCATCACATATTATGATAACATCTCTTTCTTCTCAATTAGACTAGTGAGATTTTACCTATTTCTTCATAAATTCATATTCTTGAGGTAAATAAACTTCAGCCACCTGTAGATGATTAAAAAAATTATTATTACTGAATTATAAATATTTTATTAAAATAAAAAAATTATTTAGTTTTAAATTGAATGATAACCTTATAAGAACTAGGAAGCTTCGTTCCTTTTCTAACTTTTCTCGTAACATCTAGCATTGGTTTCAACCAGGGAGAATTAACAATATTTGTTAGTAATCGAGTGTGAAGCACAAGCTGACTAACTGCTCTTCTTAATTTTTTTTTGCTGCATTAAGAAATTTAAAAGAAATTTGAAAGAAAGTTTAGTTTTCTTTTTTCCCTTACTCCGATGAATATCAACATCTGTATCAGCTAACTGAGATTTAGGTAAGTTTGGTTCAACCCATTTCTTACTCATACCAATATTACTCTCACGAACACTACTACAAAGTCGAGTAAATTCATGTGGAAGTCCAAAATTAGTATCAACGGTCCTACTACCACCAATTCTATTACCACTAGGCCTACTACTTCCTCTTACATGATAACGATCTCTCATCGTGTTCTTAAATCTCTAACTATCTTTTTGTTCTCTTTGGATTCTCAAACTTTCTTGTCGTGCCATGATCAGTTATAGATCTGAATCATTACTATCCACATGAAATCTCTCACACTCATTTTCATCATCATGTTGACTGGCTCTAATTTGTTCAATTATTTTTTTCATTTATTTTTTTTTGTCAAGTTTTTTGTCTCTGTAACCTTGCAAATGTTGCATCATCAATGTTCGTACTTCACCACTAACACTAGGACATGATGCCACTTGTCCTTTTAAATGTGCTAAGTGTTAATTCAATCTGGTAATGTCACAATTCATCTCTTTGCCACAAAAAGTATATTTCACTTTATGTCGAGTATTGTCAATAGGAATACCAAGTTTTCACCAAATATCTTTACTAGGTATACGGGAACTATCACCTATTTTTTCTCGTTTACCACTTGACTCACCACTATTTGCTATTAGGAGAGAGCGCTTTTAACTGATAAATATACCAAAATATTAAACATCATTTAATGCATAATAATTCATAACAAGATAAAATAATTTATTAATTAAAAAAATTCAATGATGAATCTTAAAAATAGGCTCTATATAGTGGTTTTTTACATATAATATCATCTTTTTTATAATTAAAATATTAAATTTTATTTTAAATTCAATTAATCTACTTTGGTATAAAAGATGATCTTTTACATCTCATTTTATTTTTATAAGAATATCAAATTAAGATAAATATAATTATCTTTCAAAATTAAAATTAAATATTAATAATTTAACAAATATTTTTCTAAACATGTTAAAATTATTGTTCAATTACATAAAAATCTCCTAAGAACATTACCAAAATATCATTATTATAACAAATATTTTTTAGGTATATAATAAATAGTATCTAATGAAATTTCCTAAATGACTAGATTAAAAAATATTTTTTTAATTAATTGACTTAGATTAAAAAATATAAGAAAGTGACTTAATCAGTACTAAATTAATTAATAATTTTTTTATTAATTGATAAATATGATTTGTGAATCAAATTAATAAATTTAAGTCAATAAAAAATAAAAAATAACACATAATCAAACACAACATTCAAAAAAATATAGCATTAATATTAATTAAATACAACATTCAAAAAATTAAAAATATAATTAAATAAATATTTATAAATTAAAAACAAATTCACCGTCCCGTTGCCCGTGCAAGTCTTTTTCCAAGTTCCAACAGGTTGTGCCAATTTCAATTTCCAAGGGTTACTTACAACTTACAAGTAAAGAAAAGAAACAAAGCACAAGTGAAGAAACATAGCATTAGACCGTAGAACGAGACTCCAACCGGCGCTGCAGTGCAATGTCTCCAATTGTGACCACAATGACAGATCTGCAACAATCAATACCATTAAACACTTGATGAAGCTTGTCGGATCGGGGATGAAAGTCGAATCCACAAGATCGGGGTTCCACCATCGCAGATCTGTGGCGCAAACACAAAACGATAAGATTCACAAACACAACAACAATCAAGTCCAATAATCGGTGCCATCGAACAGGGATGAAGCTCGTCACTGTTGTCAGACACAGGATGAAAATGAACGGATCAGATTTGGATGATGCTTGATCAGATCCGAAACACAACACAAATGAAGCTCGATCATATTAGAAACGCAACAAAAATGACGCTTAGATGTTCAAGCAACTAGATCTGGGTTTGGAGCAAAAGTTTAACGAAATCTAAATCAAATCTGAAGAAAGATGCAAAAGGCATGAGGTATATATATATCGAACCGGTCCTTTTTTATCCGAATCGGTCTGATACGCATATGAATCAACAAAATATCTGTTACGAACCGATTCGTATCGCGAATCGGCTGAGTTTTGCACGAAAATCATTCTCACCGATATATCGGTGCGTATTCGAATCGGTCCTTTAAATTTTCGCTACGTAGCGCCCGGTTTGCTATGAACTGCCGATATTCAAATCTATGGTTAAAAAAAATTTAAACAAAACTCAATAATAAAATTTTATAAGAATTTTTAAAAGTTTGATAAAAGATTTTACGAAAGTTATTTTTTAGTTTTCATGAATTTAATCTATTCACTACAAGAAAATGCACATTTGCCGATGGTTTTTGCCGACGAAAAAATATTTCGTCACTACAGGTTAACCTTTGCCGACGGATTTACTAATGTTGCCGCCATAGGTTTGTTAACTTTCTGCTGCGAACTGGTTTCTTCGGTGCAGGATAATGTAGCACGACGAATTACCCAACTCGTCGCGAAAAGGGGTTAAAAACTCGCGCGAAAGCCTTGCGCCAAATCTGAAATTTTCGCAGTTGCGCGAAATAAGTTGGGCGACGAAGGGCTCGTCACGATTGCTTCTACATTGCACGACAAGGTAAAATGTGGTCGGCGATGCATATTTTCCATGACAACCTCCAGATGGCGTCGCGGAATGCAAAACCTGGCATGACTCTAGGGTAGGCAAAAGAAATTTGTGCGACAAAGGGTGGTCGTCGCGGTTAGGGTTTCCAATTTCTTAAACAAAATACCTATACGTACACAGTTCATTCATTCATAAA
>JAOTRH010000018.1:12091367-12135653 GCA_034768845.1 Heliamphora exappendiculata | reverse complement strand
GTTCAATTATATTCTGTATATTACTGCTAACAACTTATCTATTGCTTTAGTTAGTAGTTAATACTTTGTCTATTTCACAATGGCAATTGCTCATCTTTCAAAAACATATTGATAATTTTAACAATCACTAAATTTGCAATCGAGATAGAAATTTTGGGGAGAATATTGTGTTTTAAAGATATGAATCAGTACCACGTCATTAACATAAAGTAGTTAACCATTAGTTTTGGTTCTCTTATAGTGATTTAGTACTGTTACTTAGACTTGTCTTTCATGCTGTCTTACTAATGACAAATTTTGAATAGATTGATATAGTACAAACATTGATAGTTATAATAGTTGTTATATCTATGGATTTTTGTGTAATCCCAAATCTAAAATTTATGCATTATTTGGTCTACTAATGTTATTTTTATTCATTATTTTCCTATGTTAGCATTAATGTATTTAAATAAATTTTGTATCGGACACTAGATGGCGTCCCTTGGTCGCCTCTATCTCACTAGTATATACATAAACTATAAGTGCACACATAGTGCACTTGTTCACAAGCCAGCACACACCTTATGTTTAAAATTTCGACTCCTAAGCACAAGACTCATCTAATTAACTTTAAGCTCTTCAATTTTTATAGAATTACACTTTAATCTTTTAAAAAAATTTAACAATTTAATAATTAGTATTTTAACGCATAAAAAAAATAGACTTGTATAAAATTAATTCTATACAAACATTAACAATAATTATTTTATTATAATTCTTATTTTCTTTTGTCACAAAAATTAAGAATCGGGTCTTACAGCTCTCCCCCTTTTAAAAGAAATTTGTCTCAAAATTTACTTACTTTACAATTTAATTTCTTTTCTTTAATATTACTTTTATTTCTTTAATATTTGAGATAGTTGTCCACAAATAATCAAGTGTCAACTTCTCATAAGATTCCTCATATAAATATTTATAGGTAAGTAGTTCGGAAAGTCATACCTAAATTTATTAGTTGAGATACTCGATCACAAATAATCAAGTGCCAACTTCTCATAAGATTGCTCATATAAATATTTATAGGTAAGTAGTTGGAAAGTTATACCTAAATTTATTATAATTAGATCACTTTTCATATCATAATGCACACAAGTAAACACCCAATTAACTTCTGATAAAATACATAAAATTCATCACTTTATGTAATTTTTTTTAACATGGTTTTTATCTATCATCATCATTTTATAAAACACCACTGCAACGACATAAAATATCATTGTAAAACAAGTTTCATGCATCACTTAATCGACGTGATGATTTACAACAAAATACACCCACACAATTGTGTAACAACATCCATAATAATATATTTTTTTTAACATTTTGTTTATCTACCACAATCATTTTATAAAACACCACTTTAACCGCATCAAATACCATTGTAAAACAAATTTCATACATCACTTAATTAACACAATAATTTACAACAAAATCCAACCACACGGAGCCCAGAACCCCCCCCCCCAGGACCCTAGCACCTTGAAATCCCAAGACTCTAGGATTCCAGAACCTCGAGACTCCGAGACTCTTAGAACCCCAAGATCCCGGGACCCTAAGATCTTGAGACCCTGGACCCAAAGAACCTGGGACCCTAGACCCTAGGATCTTGGACCCCCAGATCCCGAGGATCCCGAACTCTCAAGACCTCGAGAACCCGAATTCTGAACTCTCGACCCTATAAATCCTAGACTAGTGGTGTTTGTGGTAGAATGACAGTACTGGCGGTGATGACAATTGTGCAATAGTAAAAATAAAAAATATTTTTTATAATAAAAAAATAAAAAATATTTTTTATAATAAAAAAATAAAAAATATTTTTTATCAAAATTAACTTATTTTCTATTGAGTTAGAAAATATTTCAGTTGACTTTTAATTTTTGTCATACTAAACATCAAAAATTAAAAATATTTTTTAAAAAATATTTTTTATCATAACAAACAGAGCTTAATAGTCTAAAAAATTTAATAATTTCTCGTCAAATAATGACTTTTTCTTCTAATAGCGTGCCACAAATCAAATTGATCGTTAATACTTGCAAAAATTATAAACCCCTCAAAATAAAATAAGGGGCAAACAAGTAATTTTAGGATAATTACTTGTAAGAATGGCATTAAATTATAATCCTTTTTATGAAGTTGGAAATATCATTGGGCTAAAAACCTTATAATCACTAAAATATAACATTTGTGCAACAATAGAATCTTATAATCTTTTTGTAAAATTGAGTTAGTCATGGTGCAATGGTTCACTCGGTAAATTGATGTCAATCTTGATGTTAGTCCCGTTTGGTTTGTAATTTTTTTTTGTTTTTGTTTTGAGAGTTCAAAAGAATTAATTGTTAAGAAATTATATTTTATCTTTGCTTAAAGTACAATTAGAATACAAAATTTTTAAAATTATTTAATTAAAATATTTTAAAATATTACATATCCAATTTGTATTAAGTGGTTTCTTTTTTATATGAGATTTTCATAAAATTTTTATTTACCTAATAAAGATGAACTAATATTATTTTATTCAAAGTATTTTTATTTTATTATTAAATAAAAAAAACAATAATACTATATATTGAGAAAATTTGCCAAAAAGTTTACTCAAAATTCAAAATCAATACAGAGTTAAATTTAAACTATTTATTTTGAATTCAAATTAAAAAATTTTGACAACATTTTTTTGAGTATATAGCATTTTTTAACAGATACATTACGTAGGTAATGTCATATACTACTTTAAATTATCAAATAACTATAAGTATATATATTAGTACATAACATTAGTATATAAAGGCCTTCATTTGGCAAACTTGCTTTAAACTAGATTTTTTGTTTAAAATTATTTTAATTTAAATAAGTAAAAATTTTATTTGGTGAAATGTAATGGTAACGGTAAGCTAAAAGATAATAAGTCAAAAAACTTAACTTAAAAAGAAGACTTTTAAGTCAAAAGACAAAAAACTTGACTTAAGTTTGTTATAGTTTTAAAAAAAATTAGATAATTTTATATTTAATATAGATTTTGTTTAATAGGTTTTGATGAGTAGATTTTAAAAATATAATTTTTATAAAAATAAATATGTATAATAAAAATTATGATATTTTTAAAAAATATATAATAAAACAAAATGTTAAAAAAATTTAGGTTGCCAAGCGAATTTTTTTCACTTTCTGAGTTTTAAGCAAATGGACAAAAAAAAAAATTCAACTTAAAATGGACGGCCAAACAAGGTCAAAGTCCAAATTTGATACATACAATAAAGAGGAATCGTGTTTCTGGTGGTGACATAAATAATATACAGTGTTTTATGCATAATTAATTTTTTTTAGAAAAAATAAAAAATAAAAACAATACAACTCCCGTAAGCATAAAAAACATGCCGTACTTTTCTCTCGTTCGTCGTTCCCATCGTCAATCTTTTCCCGTTTCTATCTGATAACGCGGAACGGATATAAATGAATCAAATCTCGAGCTATCCTCGATCCTGTTTTCCTCGATAATGTCTATCTATCTTACAAAGAAAGGTCATCGATTCGAAGTCAAACTCGAATCTTTCTGGGAATCTTTGCGGCATCAACAACATTCCACGTTATCTCAAAGCGTTCACACCCTCTCTTCGTTAAACATAAAAATCGCGCACAGATCACAGACCTAAAAGTTGAAGTTCTGAGAATGGAGAGCCGTAATCTTCCTCTGATGATTTTCTTGAATTTGGTGGTACTTTTGGTTGTTTTCGGCTCCAATTCCGCTTCAGCTCACTTAAGCGTGATCGCAAATGCAATCAGCGAACAACCACTTTCACATATTGCAATCGAAAAGGTCATTTTTGCGCTCCGTGATTCGGCCTCTATTAAGGCTCACCCGCTTGTTCTTGGCTCGAAGGTATTTGAGCTTCATTCTGACATTTTTACGAGCATGTTTTACGCTATTGGACGTTGAGTTGACTGTTGTTCATTATTAGCGCTTACAATTCATTTGCCGACTCTTTTTTCTAGTGATATGTGAATATGCTCTTCAAAACTGCAGTTATTATACCACCCTTAACTGGTGAATTAGTACTACTATTTCTTCTTCTTTTTCTTCTTCTTCTTCTTCTTCTTCTTCTTCTTTTCTTTTGTTAGATGGATAGTGTTCATGTTAGGAGTTGGTGAGTTGGTTATTCACATGGATAAGTCAGCAGGTGTATAAATTTGTGTGTGTGTGATATACACACGCGCGCGCGCAGACGCGCACAGGGAGAGAGAGAGAGAGAGAGAGAGAGAGAGAGTAATCACAGATGCTTCCAAAGAAAAACAAAAAGAAGAGTAGCCAGAAATGGGTGTGAACTTACACATATATGATGATGTCATCAAACATCTTTTCCCATTCATGAACAGCAGAGAATAATACACCTAAGATCAATACCAGGGAGGTGAATGAAATTGTAGTGATTCCATTGTGGCATGCAACCAATCACTGCTTAGTTGTGACTCTCCATGCTCCCAGTAACTTTTCTTTCCTCTTATAACCTCAACACTTCTAAACAAAGTGGATGATTTATGAACAGGGTGAGGATACTGAATGGGTTAGCGTGGATCTTGAGTACCCAGAACCATCAGAGAATGATTGGGTTGGTGTCTTTTCGCCAGCGAAGTTCAAGTAATGTCTTCTTTGAACCCCATAAGCTCGCTTGTTGTCTCATATAACTAAACTATGAAGTGAATTCTGTTGACTATTCTTACACATTAATAATGCTCATTTCACGTTTCACCCAATAAATATATTACACTACAATTGTTTTCAGACAACCCATCCTATTGCTGGCTGCAATGCTGGGAATCTTGCATCTTCAGTACCATCACTAACTAAATAAGTGTTCTATTGTGGCAGCTCATCAAATTGTTACCCAGTTAATGATCCCAAAGAACAAACTCCGTATATATGCTCGGCCCCCATAAAGGTTTGTGTGCATAATGTGTCAATGCCAAGATAATATGGATTGTGAATTAATCTGTTTTGACTTCTCTATCCTGTTTGTGTTGTCTAAAATGTCTTTATTGCAGTACAAATATGCAAATTTCTCCAACTCTGGCTATATGAATACGGGCAAAGCTTCTCTAAAGTTCCAGTTGATCAATCAGCGGGCAGACTTCTCCTTCGCATTATTTACAGGCGGGTTGTCGAATGTGTGTTCAAAGGACTGTTTCTGCTGTTTTTTCTACTTCCCAGGCATTTTTGATATATTATCCTTTCTTATTGAAGACTTCTATGAGTGTCTATAGTTCATGCTGATGCATCTGCACTTCTACTGCTCTAATAAGCATTGTTTCATGGAATGTTCTGTTTTTGCTGGATCTTTTCCCTCTTTACAAGAATGTTGATAGCACTCATGTGGACTGATACATACACCTGGCCTTGCAGCCAAAACTGGTGGCAGTTTCAAATAATATAACATTTGCAAATCCTAAAGCACCTCTTTATCCACGCCTTGCCCAGGGGAAGTCTTGGGATGAAGTAAGTTTATCCTAACTTGGTGGTTTTGCATGTTTTCTTTCCGAGGACATTACCCTCAGTTGCCAGCATGCTGAGCTTGAACTAATATTCTTAGTAGTTCTGTAAAAGAAGTTATTTTTTGGGAGTCCTACGAATAAATTGGGGATTTCAGGCCTTTCGGGGGGAATAAGGAGTAACATTTGGCGGAAAGAATAGCGTTTTCTCTGCAAAACTTTAAATATGATTTCTAGCGTTTTCTAACCTCTTGTCATAACAAGTAGATGTTGACGGTGTTTCTATCAGGATAATGTTGTCTCTGGGATCCCGATTGAATCTGTCCTCCTTAAGATAATTTGCTATGATACCTGTTGGCCTGAGTTTGGGCCAGCATCCTGCCGTGGCGGAAGCCCGGGTTTGGACCGAGTCACAGTCGATTTGTGGCGCTGTATCCTTTAAGAAAATAAAGTTGCGCCTTCACCACCACCTGCGGATTTTGGTGAGATGGTAAGCGCTCAATTCACAATTGGTATCAGAGCAAGATCTCAAGTTCGATTCCCCATCGTGGAAGGCCCTGTGTCTTGCGGGTTGTGCGGCAGGTGCTGGGGGAGGGATTGTTGGCCTAGGTTTGGGCCAGCATCCTGCCGTGGTGGAGGCCCGGGTTTGGGCCGAATCACAGTCGACTTGTGACGCTTGGCGCTGTACCCTTTAAGGAAATAAAGTTGCGCCTTCACCACCTCCGGGTTTTAGTGTGATGGTAAGCGCTTGATCCACAATACCTACTTAATGGCAGTGCTTTAACGTAATTGCTAAACATCCTAAAATTTCTGAGAAGATGTATTGGTGTAATGTTCTATGTTATGAGTTCTGTGCCTGTCTTGGACTTTCTTAATGTACATCTAAGCAGTATTCTCAACATCTTTCATTGCTTTGCAGATGACAGTAACCTGGACAAGTGGCTATAACATAGACGAAGCCATCCCTTTTGTTGAGTGGGGTTTAAGGGGAGATCTTCGAAGGCGCTCACCTGCTGGCACATTGACATTTCACCGGAACAGCATGTGTGGTATGATTCATTTCATTAGCTTATGGTGTTGCTATGAAACTTTGTGTGCTAAGCATGCAATGTAACCATAACATTCTCAATCTAATTGACTAGTTATATTCTCTTACATCTAGTTGTAGTTCTGGTCAGCCCTCGACCTTATTATGGAGTCAAGTTGATATAGGCATCGCGAGAAGATGATGAATTCATCAACAGTTTTAAGTTATTAGTATCATTATGAATCTTCTAGTTTTAGAAAATGCTGCTTTATTTTATTTCATTAGGGCTTTGTACTAGCTTTAGCGATGGGATTTGAGTTCAATTGAGTAGGTATGCTGGATCGGAAGAGTTTACAAGCTTTTTTTAAGTTAAATAATTAAGCTAACGAATAAGGGGTTGTGGCCCCTTGTGTATTTTCTTCTTCCCTTTCCCATTCTTTCACAACTCCACAACACTATAACGTTCTGAGCTTCCCTGTGGGAGCTTACAATGCATGATTACATCTCAAACTTTTTTTAGTTTGTTTCTTACTGAACCCCTCAACATTCAAAGCACATATCCCTGTCTTGTCTCCCAAAACTGTTGTCTTGTATGCTTTATTGCAACTTTGTGATAATCTGACAAGTTTTGTGATTTCCCCATGACTTCGTTTCAAAGCTTAAACCCCTCTTTATTTGAGGCGGCTGATGGATCTCCATTACCTTCTTTGAACATCTTGTTATGGAAAATCCAAGTCATGATTTGAGTCAGCAATCATACCTTGTTAGTTGGCTGTTCATTTCTCTTTCTTAACTTGTTCAATCTAATCTGCTTATTTTTCACTAGAGAAATAACATTAGCTCTAATCACTTTGCAGAGTTACATTTCATGCTTTTTTCCCCTGTGCATTGCACCTATTTGGTGTAGGCCTTAGGACTATAAAGTTCCTTTATTGCCTGCAGGCTCACCTGCACGGACAGTTGGCTGGCGTGATCCTGGTTTCATACACACCAGTTTCTTAAAGGATTTGTGGCCAAACTCTATGTATGTATCTCAAAGAACTACTTCATCCAGCATAAACATATTGGGAAGTATATATGTAGATTCTTCGGTAATATTTGACATTGTGATGACAATTCTTCCAGGTATACTTACAAGATAGGTCATCTATTAGCCAATGGTTCATATATCTGGAGCAAGATGTATTCATTCAAATCATCCCCATATCCGGGCCAAGACTCATTACAGCGTGTTATAATATTTGGTGACATGGGGAAGGTAGTATAAACCATCTTGATTCGTATGGAAATTATTATTGATGAAAATGTAAATGTGTAACTCAAAACCCCTTGCCAACCAAAACAGAAAGGAAAAGGAAAAACAAAAATGTAACCTTTGCACCAGACTTCTAATTAAATATTGTATTAGAGCACGTGCTAAGGGCGTAGCATCTCAAGGGAAATTTATGCAGAGATTAATACTTAATGCATAAACCTTGGAAGCATATTATGTCCATTGCATAGTTAAATTAAACTCATGTTGCGTTCATCCTTCATTGCCCTATAATTATATAATGTTGAGGCTAGTGGCTAAACAATTTATGATTGTCCTGTCAAGAGCAGAAAGAACGTTTTAAATCATTGTTCTGTTAGGGGTTACATATGATCTTGGACTATACCTTTTTAGCAGTTCCTCAATTAAATGGGAAAAAATGGTATGCTAAAATAGTGTTAGGGCTGTGGAGAACCCACCTAGATCTCTCTGGTTTGCATGCAGAACCTTTCCTTAAGTGGGCTTTTTCACTAGACAATCTCAGTACTTATATGTTGTCTTTCTGTATATTTACAGTTTCATATTTTCTCCTGTCCTTCAGGCTGAGCGTGATGGATCAAATGAGTATAGTGATTATCAACCGGGTTCACTTAATACTACAGACCAACTTATCAACGACCTAAAGAACATTGATATAGTTTTTCACATAGGAGATATAACATACTCAAATGGATATATCTCACAGTGGGACCAATTCACATCACAGGTGGAACCCATTGCATCAACTGTGCCATATATGATTGCAAGGTTAGTATACTTTATTGCTGCTAAATATACATTTAAAATTCAATGTATCATCCCATGAGGCTAGCAACATCTCTATCTTGATTTGTCTTGCAGTGGCAATCATGAACGTGATTGGCCAGGGACAGGATCCTTTTATGACACTACAGACTCAGGTGGGGAATGTGGTGTGCCAGCTGAGACCATGTTCTATGTTCCTGCAGAGAATAGAGCTAAGTTTTGGTAAATATACTGATTCTTCTAACTTGTGTTTGGTTAAACCTTGAGAAAAGATTCAGTATGAGATTTAAGTTCTAGCAAATTCGTCTAATAAGTTCTTCGAATGACATTTAAATAATTATAGTTTTTGGAAATAAAGGTTAGAAAAATACCGGGCAAACTAAATAGGGCAGGACTTGAAGAACTTCGAATGGAGTTGTCCTCCTTTAACAAAACTTTATACCAATCCTGAATTTGCAATTTTAACGGCGCCCAAATGCCCATCTCTATGCTTATGTCCACATCTTGATAAAAATGAACAAGGAAATCTAGAACTTTTGTTTTCAGCAGAAGAATATCTGGGGTTTGGACTCATTAAAGCCTGTAAGAGTTGGAAGGTGGTATCCATTGCAAAGTGTAATACCCTTTTGATAGTTATATCTGTAATTTAATGATTATTGGGTTTTAGCCAAAGTTGCCATAATGCCATGGAATCTACACAGAAGTATAAACATGCACCAGGATTAAAGATCTTCAACTGGGTCATCAATGTTAGATACTAAAGCAACTTCGTGAAATTGCTCCCCTAGAGTTCGTGAATCGTGATAGCACTTATGGTAGTTGAATTAAAGAGAATTAGTTAGCAAGTTTACATAGTAAGGTGTTTTTTACACAGGTTTTAATATTTTTAATTTTGAATTACTAAATGGAAAGGAGGGCATCTTCTATCAAACCTTGACCATCAAGTCCAATCAGTTCACTTTTAGTAGCATCACTTCATATGCGGTACTATAGTAATCTTTATCTTTACAAGTCCATGTTCAGATTCTTTCTCTTTTAAGTTGTCAATATTTCTTGACAGGTACTCAACAGATTATGGGATGTTTCACTTCTGCATAGCAGATACAGAGCATGACTGGAGGGAGGGTTCTGAACAGTACAGGTTCATTGAACGTTGCCTTGCATCAGCAGATAGGCAAAAACAGCCGTGGTTGATCTTTGCTGCTCACCGTGTTCTTGGGTATTCTTCTGACAAATGGTACGGCGAGGAGGGCTCATTTGAAGAGCCCATGGGAAGGGAAAGCTTGCAGTCGCTCTGGCAGAAGTACAAGGTGGACATTGCATTTTACGGTCATGTTCATAATTACGAAAGAACTTGCCCCATTTATCAGGTATTAGTTTTTTTTTCTTGTTATGTAGTTTTATCTGTTGGGGTAATGTAAAACATAAAGGATAAAAAAATGATTAAAAAATGAATTAAAAAAAGAATTTAAGAAAGAAGAATAAAAAAAAGGATAAAAAAATGGTTGGTTGCTAGGACATTGACAATGCAATAGTTATATATCAAGAATTTCAGGAGCCAATTCCTCTCTTGAATCTCTTATAAGCAGAACAAACTTAAACAATAAAAATAAAAACGCAAAACTCCATCATTTCATTTTCGTGTATAACTGTGCATCAAGGTTGCTTTTGCAGCACAACTAAGTGATCATTAATTTGACTCTCTCTCTCTCTCTCTCTCTCTCTCTCTCTCTCTCTCTCTCATCATTCTTTGTTTATGTTGTGGTGTAGAACCAATGTGTAAACTCGGAAAGATCGCACTACTCTGGCACCGTGAATGGAACAATCCATGTTGTCGTCGGTGGAGCAGGAAGCCACTTGTCAGAGTTCAGCCAAATTAATACCACATGGAGTCTATACAAAGATTATGACTTTGGATTTGTGAAATTGACAGCATTCACCCACTCGTCGCTTCTGTTTGAGTACAAGAAAAGCAGCAATGGAAAGGTCTATGATTCGTTCACCATCTCGAGAGACTACCGAAATGTTCTAGCCTGCGTTCACGACGGGTGTGAACCAACCACTTTAGCATCTTGAACCCTCATTTAACATTTTTTGGAGGCCATTTTTTTTTTTGGATCGAATTTTAAGTTGACTTTTGTTTACAAAACTAGCTTGCTGTCATAAGTTGTGCTGTAAGATAATAAAAGTATCGTGCAAGTCTGTGAATATTAATAAGCATCTTGAAAAATTTAAGAACAAAAAAAAAACAATCTACAATACCTTTGTTGATTTTTCCCCATTGTTTCCTCTTGTTTTTGCCTTTTTTGTCACTATAAGGAGAACACTTACATTTACTTTTCTTCATAGGCAGTCATTTGGTACTGTCGGAATATCATATCTCAATGTTTACCTCATTCAATGGCATAGCAAAAAACACTCTAAATGAGACAATATTAACTCTTTTTGGTACTTTAGTAGATGAGATAATAATGTTGACTGGCACCTCATAAACAATGCAATGTGATATTTCAAGAAAATCTAATGGTTTTTCTTTTCTTTATAGCTGTCAAATGGTTTCTTTTTATCTATAGTTGGTCCACAGTTTTCCTTTGGATAAACTAGGATAGTTGGATGTGGATACTAGAAAATGGTTCATGGCATCCCTAGTAGGATGCGCATGCAAAGAACTTGATCAGCATTGAGCAAAAAATAGAAGACAAAAATCATTGGCTTATCAAATTCTCTATAGAGCCATGAAAAAGACTCAACAAAAGATAAAAACAAATCCACTATCTGTTTTACGTCAAGCAAATCCACTCTCTATTTTACATCAATCCACTCTGTTATCATGGCCAAACAAAAACCAGCATGGATTTAAGAATCCAAAAAAGTTGCCAGAAAATACTTTAGAGCTACACCTTATATACATATATCTATTGAGATTCCAAACTAAAGCAAAATATTTATCCTTCTGTATCACATTTTCAAGAGTGTCAAAACTCTTAAAAAACCGAGAAAGTAGCCTTCTCCAGGCAAATATTTGTATCAAACCGAATTCTCTCAACTGCTACAATGGTTTGGCCACCTTTTTTTCATCATCTATAGCTTCACCAACTGTGAATGGGGTCTTAGAAGTAAGCCACAGAAACTTATCAGTGTTGGTACGAAATCGACCATTTGTGAGGGCTAGTGGCTGTGGTTGATGGTGGTGGGGCTGGGAAAGTGAGGGAAAGCAAAGGCTCCACAGTAAGAAGGCTGCGAGTGGTTGGGGCAACAAGGTAGTGGTGGGTGTGGAGAGAAATACTGTAGAGGGTAATTTTGCTTATGGGTATAATGGTTTAAAAAAATTCATTAAATGGTGTGGCATGGAAAGATATGTGTGCACATTTACCATTCTTAACTGACAGCCATCATCAACCAACCATCTCCATGTCAGAGGTTCCATTCCCTCGGTCACTTGATGAGCTAATGGATGTAAGGAGATCCTCAATTCGAAGGGGAGAATGACGAACCATGTACTGGAACACAACCTAAGAGCAAAACATCTCAGAAAAGTTAATATATCCATAGCAGCCTTCTATGTAATAAATACAAACCACACAAAATTAGTGAAACATAAAATAGAAGGCATGTTGAGAATAGGTCTGCAGAAGGAAAGATCGCTAACGAGCAGCTTTGAATATGCATAGACATTGTTTGATAACAGCAATAGATTTTGGGGGATTATAAAGAAGGTTGTATTAGGATTGAGATTGATAATAAGAAGGGATTAACAGTGAAGGCACTCGTCTAGACTTACTTTGATTTGCACCAGATTAGATAATGGCATTGTTAGTATCATGTTTGATTTGCACAAGTTGGATTGGATTAAATGATTAAATTTTCAATTTTACCCTAAAATAGGACTGTGTTTGGCTTCTCATTAAGTTGTCATTAATGTAGGTTATGTAGTAGAAGAGTATAATTGTTATTAATATAAAGTACCATGGCGGTGCGGTCATTACACGACCATGGGTTATGGGCTGGAATGCTGGATTAACAAAGACACCCTCCGCAAGGTATACTAACACCCCCATTATGGGGGATTCCTAGTCCAAGATGACTATCAATCCATTCCAACTTTTAAGAGTATCAAACATAATATTAAAGGACTGACTGGATTAATAGTTCAATCCCCTACCTACATCTGTTATCAATAGGGGCTTGAGGGATTAATATTAATAAGCAGACATGAAGGTGTCCATATCATACCAGGACATTTGTTAAGTTGTTCTTGAGTAACTTTTCTGTTTGCTCATGTAGCCCAACCAGGGCCACTAAAATCAAACAAGCAAAATGGAATATGTACCACCCCAGTGGAGTAATCCCAGTGGAATCTAACAAGGCTGCAATCAAGGACTATCTCACATGAAGCAAGTGATGAATCACCGATGAATCACCCTTTTGTAGAATACACTGTTCACCTAGATAGTGAAGTAGAGAGAAACAAGGATTAAGGGCATGCCACCATTTTTCAGTATTCTATGGGGAACATGATTCCCAATTTGAAAAGGTTATTGGTAAGTGGAAGCAACTAAATGGGTTGTACGTATAGTTGTTAAATCATGAATCGAATCATGAATCAAAATTTTGGTTTTAGATTCAGCATAAAGTATAAATATAATGTTAAGCACCTTATACCAAACCAAGCCAAACCTTTATTCCAATTAATTAGAGTCGACTAAATGAATCTTTTTACGCCATTCTACTTTGTTAAGAGCTATATCTCCAGTTAGTTTTAATAGATTCATATCATTTCTTAATACCATATTTCATGTCAATTTAGGTTTATCCCTCTCCCTATTATTTTCACTACTCATGATTTTATCGTTATTTCTTACTACTGCATCAACTGGTCTACGTTGTATATGTTCATACCATCTTAATCTATTTTCTCTCAACTTGTCCTCAATTGATACAAGCCCTACCATTTTACAAATCTTTTCATTCATAATTTTATCTTTTTTAGTATTACCACAAATCTACCTTAACATTCTCATTTCTGCAACGCTCATCTTATTTATATTATCTTTCTTAGCAGTCCAACATTCTGTCCCATGTAAAATCGCCGGTTTAACAGATGTTGTATAAAATTTTTCTTTTAATCTTGTAGGTATCCATCAATCACATAAGACTCTGGAAGCACTCTTCTACTTGGGCCAACCAACTTTGATTCTATGGTATGCATCATCTGCAATCTTTCAATCTTTGTTAATAATCGAATATAGATAACGAAAATATTCACTCTTAGGTATCTCTTGGTTTTGAATATTTACTTTTTCACCATTAATACTTATATTACTGCTAAAATTATATTTCATATATTCAATTTTGTTCGTACTTACTCAAGACCCTTTTTAATTTCAAAGCTTCCCTCCACATTTGTAGTTTAGCATTAACCCCACTCCTAATCCCATCTACTAAGACAATATCATCAACAAACAACATATATCATGGAATCTCATCATGAATATTTTTTAGTCAGTTCATTCATAACTAAGGCAAAGAGATTAGAACTCAAGGATGATCCTTGGTATAATCTGTATGAAATAAAATAAATAACATTAATATTGACACAAATTATACAATAATAACATGATTGCATATTCTAATTAGGAAGATATTTACCTTCATAACAAGAAATTTTGGCTCAAATTTAACCCACTATAAGATTTTTTTACAGAAATTATAGTATATTTTCTTTTGAAATTCATAAAATAAATTAAAAAATCTCAAGGTGGGTAAAATAACATAAGAGTGAGAACTCTTTAGATTAAACATAAAACACTTTCAAACATGTCTTGTGAGCTTATTACATAAAAAAATATTATGTAATTGCTGAGTTTAGTTGACCTAACCCATATTGTATTAAACTATAATTGTTTACCAAAATAACAATAGAAATTTTTTGAAAGTGCTATTATCATCTTTCGAATCCTTACAAAATGTTTTTTTAACATTTTTTAACATGAATGGAATCTGTCTTATTTATATTATGTTCTCTAATCACTAGCAACAAATTATGCTAATTATATCTTATTTTTACAATAAATGCACTAAATTGTATTATAGTATTTTTAAAATAAAACAAAAGTGGTAAATAGGAGTTAAAGATTTGTTGGATATGAATCGACTCGTGAATCAAACCGTTGATCGTAAGATTCATCACGATTCAATTACAAAATATATTCAATCATAGATTCGTATCAATTTATGCATGAATCGTGAATCGAATTGTGAACCGAAGCGTGAATCATAAGATTCTGATAACTATGGTTGTAAGATTTACATCTATCAACTAACCTTTGAGTAACTATCTGCAAAAGCGCGTGCACGGTTGGCCTTGCCAAGGTACTGCAGATCAGCCTTTTCCAGTTTACCATCCACAAAAGTCAATCCTCCATCACCAACGGCAAAACGTAGAAGATTTCCAGATTGCAATCCTGACTAAAAATTGAAAGAAAATAAATGAACAGTCCAAACATGTTAGGAAAAATTACCCAAAAAAAACATGTTAGGAAAGGGAATGATATCAGAAAACAGACAAGAAACCTTTTTAAAAAGGGGTGAGAATAAGGAAGAGGAGAGAGATATCCAGTGGTTTAAGGTACAGAAAAGCAATGAACATCCTCCAGCTAGAGTAGACAACACAATGCCCAACCCAAATCAACAGTAATTTTAATGCCCATAAAAACTGTTGAAATCAATTCTACAGACCCAAAATGCCTAAATTAAGTTCCTTCCATTTTTCTTGAACAGAAAATGGCCGTATCCTTTGTGTAAAACAATATATTCATCATATAAAGGCAATAAGAAAAATAATTATTGTGTTCTTCAATGAAATGAGATATGAACCACAGGTCCACAACACCAGAAATTAGGTCCTAGCAATGACAACACTTAACCATAACCAGTACACAGGGAGCTGCTATTGCCCTCATTGTGATGCACTGATAAAAATTCACCCTACAATTGAAAATCTTAACTCAAATTTCGGTAGCATTATTATGGTCATAATTGTTCTTTTATGTTATCTAAAATGCCAAGAGAAACAAAATAGAAACCAAAATAAATAGTTGTTAAAATCGTGACCATATAGATATTTGACAAGATATTGTTATCATACTGGTAACAAGTTAATAACCATGAAAGCTAATGTTAATGAACATATTAACATTAATATTTTAGAACATGTCTTGAGATGCCAAACTCAAGGTACAATTTGTGGATACAGGCATGAGTGTGGTCCTGCAATACGGACGATGGATGCTGGTAGCAGTAACTCCACAAAAAACTAGACAAAGGAAGTAACTATTTTTGCTTGCCATCTTGAATCTAGTTTATTGAAGAAAAAAAAAACTAAAGTATATATTGTTGTATTTGTTTGGCGCGGATATGTGCACTCCCCAAAAACAAAGGAGGTATATTATTATTATTATTATTATTATTATTATTATAAATTGTAGATTCATTAGCAAGAAAAGATGCCAGGTAGCTTGGTTGGTAAAATCTCAAGGCAATCATGTCAAAAATATGGGATCAAATCCCACCTTCATCCTGGTTTCGAGATTCATGGGAGGTATGGGGAAGGGTTACAGTTTGTTATGTGGCCCATTACTGCGAACCAAAAGGCAAAAGGCATCATATTGTCATGGTTCAACACATTTTTTCTTCAGAAATAGAAGGTGTTTTTGAGGCTCTTTCATGTCCACACAACCATTAGGGTTTAGGACACAAGCGATATGGTAAGAAGTGTCAAAATGCCTACTGTTACTAGGAAGGAAGTATCCAACATATAGTGGAACCCATCAGACCGATGCCTCGACATTTTAATCCAATTGTTATTTTAAAAAATTAGCATCAGTTTCAACCCACCTGTTAGACTGTTAGTTCTCAAACCTATCAGTTAACATGAAATGAAAGAATCAAAATTGTCACGCAAGGACAGCCAAATGCGGTGGCATAAGAAACAAAAGAGAGAGAATTACATCTCCCCAGGTGATATTCATGGAACACTTTGCAAGAGATTTAAGCCTGCTCTAACTCTCCTTCCTTTCCTTAAAGATGAAATGTATCCATTGTGTCCAACATGTAATCTCAACAACTGGAAGTCCCATGGAAAGGTGAAAAAAAGATTTGGGAATGAGAAAAGAAGTTTCATTTGCCTGAGATGGCACTTTGCCTGTGGGTGTAAAACATTAAAGCTCCAGTACACAGCCTTGTCCTCTTGTTATTTGCATTATAGTCAGAATTAAATCATCTGTCCCTAGCTTTATTGAGTTTTTTTCAATCTATGCTTAGATTCTATTTATTTGTCTTCGAAATTTTGTACATTTCCCCAATTTTCAGCTTCTTCAATTTTACAGATAAATTTGCTCCTAATAGTGTTTTCCTAAGTGATTATTCAAAGTCCTATAAGCATCACAAGTCACAACTTAAGTACAGACGAAAGTAAGAAAGATCAACTGAAAAACGATGCGTGCAAGATTGACCGATGAGTGCCCCAGCAAAGAAGGAATGCTGCAATTCAAGTCGAAGGGATTACAATGACTTGAGGAAGCCCAAAAGACCATAGAATGAAGCAACGAGGAAAGGCAGTAAGAGTTTTGTAATTGTAAGGACAGTATGGCACCAGATAGAGCTCGGTGGAAAAAGGCAATAGCCAAGCAACAAGCCAACAAATAGCTGAGATTTAAGACTTTCTTCAGTCCAAAGGGAAAAGCACATCATCCCATACAAATATATATATTTTGGGAAAGGAAGTCTATCATGTCACAACACAGCCTATGTTTGGACTAGCTTTTTTAGGAGCTTTTTGCTTAAAAGCCTCCAAAAAAGCTTACTTATTTGGCCTCAGCTGGCTTTTTCTATATCTTTTTACATTTATTTTTTTACAAAAAAAAAAAAGCCAAAAAGCCAAAAAACTTACAAAAAAAGCTAGTCCAAGCATAGGCTTACTAAGTTACACAATTAATTTAGTTAATTAAAAGCAATGATCACTAGACGAATCATTTGACTAGCAACATCCATTTATAAACAAAAAGAGGACTAAACCTTCTGTGCAAAGTCCATGTCTAAGCAGCCAAATAGAACCGGAGGATCATCTGATGTTGTCAGTTTCACATCGTCCTGTAGCTCCAAAACCACCTGATTATTCAATTCCAACAGAGGTGAGAAAAAATAACAGAAATCAGGAAATAAAGCAACAAGGTTTCATTCCCAACATACACAGATGTACAAATTATCACTACTGAAAAAAGAGATCAATTTTATATCTAAAGCTACATGGAAATTTCATAATAAATTAATCCCCAAGAAAGAAAACTTTGATAAAGTTACTAATGGCTATTGGTTTAAGAAGGCATGTCAGAATCAACACACAAAACTGCAGGTTATAATGATTTTCTTAAATATAAAAAAAACATTTCATTAACTAAGAAATGAACGATCAAAGAAGCAGATGAACGTGACCAAGCAGCACAACAGAAATAGACATTCGCCTCAGTATTTCACCAAAATCTCATCAAAGGAACTTACCATTCCTTGATACATACATGGTATATTTTTAAACCACTCTCAAAAGAAGCAACCAAGCAAGTCTACTGCGTTATGCAACTTAAAGGTTAAGATTAATGTAATATCATGAAGATATTAATTACCACCACCACCCCAAAAAAAACCATAACATGGATCACTCTCTCAAGACAGGAGAAGGCCGTTCATGCAAATTACGCACTAGATTAATCTCCTAATTAGCATAGATACTGTTTTACAATACACAATACAACATGGAATGGCTCTTAAATATCTTCATCCGAGTGCAAATGTCAATCTAACGCATTGTTTTAAATAGAGGTAGCGATCCCTGTAGTAGTAACGGTAGCAGTAACGCTGTTTTGGGGCGTAACGGTTGTAACGTAATGTTAGTGGTAACTGGAGCCGTGAATTGTTTTTATTATTTTCTGCACAACTCAATAAACAATAACCAATTCACATGTTTTTATTCCAAAAGTATATTTGTCGGAGCTTAAAATAATTTTTGGTGAGTTTTGTTTACTTTCTAGACATGTTCATCATATGTTCTAATTTTTGTACTAGATAGTCTAGTTTTAATAAACTGCTTTAATTATTTTTATGTATATTATAAATTTATAATACACAATTTAAATGTCATTTAAATTTTTAATAGCTATGAAATATTGCATATACTAAAGCACATTATTTAATTTGTTGTTTAAACTTTAATTTAGAATTCACTGTTCTATAATTTATATTGTTATTTGAATTTTAATTTGTATAAATCTTATTTTTTATAACGGGAAAAAAACTTTTTTTGGGGGGGTTGGGGATGTAAGCAAACATGAATCTTGAATAATTTTCTTAAAAACAAAACACTTAAACAGTTAAACAGTTGAAAACTCGATCACTTCACAATGCTTTCTGCCCACTACCGAGCATAAAAAAAAATCAAATTCACAGATGTTGAATCTTCAAGAAACATGAATCTTGAATCAAATATAGTATTCGGTTGTTAGCAAATATGAATATTAAAGAATCAATCAAAAGTATAAGAGGAATGAACATGTCAAAGAGTCGAAAGTTAAAAATGAAGAATTAAAATCAGCCGATTGTTGTGAAATTCGAGAAATTTGAGGCAAATCTCACAAAGTCCAAGTAATCTCTGGCCTGTCTAGCTACTGTGAACAATTTTAGGTTGAAAATAATTTAAAAAAATGTGGGTATATTGATGAAAAACGAAACCACAAAATTTACGAGCTAAAATCCCGTTACACAAGCCGTAATGGTAATAACGGTGCCGTTTCAGCCTATTGCACCACCGTTACGCTCGTTACGATAGATGTAACAGCCGTTAGACCTGGGAATTTCATTCACACTGAAAAATCAGCCGTAAGAGGTAACGAAGGCTATCTAAACTGTTACGTAACGGCATTATGTAACGGTAGCTGCCGTTTTTTAAAACTATGATCTAACGGTATGCTAATAGTGATCCTATACTGTGAGATAATAAAGAAACCCGAGCATAAGCACAAACAAGGGAAGATACTTCCTGACTATGACAAGGGTGAGACAAAGGAAAAACAAGAACAATGATCCTTCTGGGTAAAAAATAATATATTAATAACGGTTCTATGGTGGACGATGAGTTTCTTAACAATGGCATGTCAAATGCAGAAAAGTATGTTCTCAGTTCATACTCCTCATAACTTCATGTTTGGATCCCACATTTAAACTAAAATAGTACATAAACAGGAATAAGAAAATGTTCATAGCAGCATGTGTATGCGTGACATAAACAAGTTGGGAATACCTGCTGTTGATTTGGAACCTGTCCTTTGTTGTCTGTATCAATAACATATTGACTGCAATTCTCATCCTTCCAGACTAAAGCCAATGGTGTATTACCTGTTTGATAATGTGCATGCCTATGGAGGATATAGTGCAAAAACCAAATTACCAAGTTAGAACTCATAATATTTAGGCCTTAATTACAAATCACAAAACTAAATTTAATAAACATTTGAATGAATAACATAGAAAAGTACCAATTCCAGAACATTTATGAGCAATAATAGGTAGATGTTCCTAATTCTTGAAAGACATCAAGTTGGGCACAGTTCCATTTTCGATAGAGACGGATTATCCTACTTACACCTATACCTTTTTTATGGCAAAAAGGGCTATTTTGGCTTCCTAATGCTGCTATATCAACCAGTTGTCCAAAATGACCCAAACAAGTGTAATTTCAAAACATGCATTCCTGACGGTTTGTACACAAAATGAAATCTAACAATTGGGAGAAATTCTTCCCATCTTTCCCTTAATTTCCATTTAAGAAAAGGATATATCATCAGTTCAATCACCACTCAAACAATTATCCATTGCTATATGGACAGCTTGCGCATCACACTAATACTACTAGTCCACATCATTCATCTCTAGGCCAAGATAATGATCTCGTGATAAAAATATCCCTAGCATTACATGTTCGGAGTCAGTTGTATACCTTCGATGGGAAACGAGAAGGCATAAGATGAAGATATTCTTAAAATTTAGGAATCTAGTAATTTTAACAATAATCTATATTTTGATATTACTGTAATCTTTTATTTATAGTAGCTTTAATAATGGTTTGTCTTGATTGTGATCTTTTATTTTTGATAATTTTCATTAGGGTTTCTCTATATGCTTATAAATAAGCATTTATGTAATAAGTTATTTGACTACAATATTGAGTGATTGAGTTAAATTTAATATTGAGATCAAGAGCTTTTCTGTTCTTTTGAATGTGGTCTTTCTTTTCATTTATTTCTTTTATTTGGATCCTCTTTTTTATTTGCTTACAATCTTGTCGATCGTTCGGCATCAAATGGTATCAAAGTCTCTTTGTGCCGGAACCTTAAGATCTCACTTATTTTTCTACTAGCAACGTGATCACACCATGCAGAATTGTTTGTCCTGATTTGCACAGTCACTGCAACCAAGTTTCACGCAAGCATCTCTCCAAATCAGCCACCCAACTGAGTCAAAGACTTCTCGCCATCAACGTCGACCAAGCCCATCTGTTGCCATAAACCATCCAATCACCACCATTGTTGTCGACACTCAACCAGTCATTGTCAGCCTCAGTTATTCACCTTTGCCCTTGGCTCACGTTGTCAACGGTGCCACTGCAGTCTTTACTGTCATCAACTAGTTGTCTCCAACACCACCGCCCAAAGATCCTTGATCTCCTTTTCTCGCGCTGCCACCTCCGATTCATGCCTCCACCTTCGATTCGCGTCGTCGCCATCACACCTCGTGATCTCGCCTCTCGGTCAATATACTAGCCGCCCTCGTGCCCTTTCACCCTACACAGACGGGGAAGAAGAAACCCATTCTTGTTGACCCAAGTTTTGCCCTAACCCACTTATTTTACTCGACTTGACCTCTTTACTTGGCCCATTCTGAATATCTCACTCAACAACCAAAAAAAAATACCCAAACCCATTTATAAAACCCTATGACCTAGCCCCTCTTATGACCTAACCCCTCTTCGAGTCAGTAGCGACTCTAGGAATTTTTATCACTAGTGTCATTAGTAACTCAAATTCAATAAGTCTATAGTCTATAATAATATTTATCGCATATTTTTAATAAACTCCTAAATTAATTTGAACTTTCGAATCATAATAAAAATAATAATATTATATGTTAATACCATCGTTATACCAAAAAGATGCGTAAACACAGACTTTTACAGTTGGCTTCGACAAGTTTTCATATTTTGAAAGCGTTAAATAATAAGCTCATTATCAACACTATCAAATATATCTTTTTCAATATATGTCACTAAACAATCATTCATCCATGATCTCCCATTCTATTACGCATCCTGTTCTTTATAAATTTTATTGCTAAAAATGCTTTTTCCACGGTTACATAGATTAACTAATGATCATTGCATACAGTTCTTAAATAATTCTAATTTCTACAAATAGGCTAAATTAGAATTTACAATTAATTTAACTCAAGAAAAAGAACAAAACATAACAAAGGCAATCATTATCAAATACAACATTTACATTATAAGCATTTATAAATCTAAAATGAGGAATAGACACAAAAGGCCTAATTTTTACCAAGTTTTTTAAAAGAAAAATAACCCTAAACTACTAAAAAGCCAAATCTACAAATAGAGTTTTACCAAAGAAAGAGAAACAGTTTCTGTGAAAAGGCAAAAAGTAATGTGATTTGGGATTTGGATCATTGGGAGGTGATAAAGCCACACAATTTTGTATTTCATACACTATTTAAGTGTATTGAACAAATATACATTATGCATTAAAATTTATACTGGTAGGTGTAAATAGTAACAAAGTGTGTGCGTTTAGAATTTCCCTAAAAAATTAACTGGGTTCTTTTTAATTTTACAATGGTGACATAAAATTTTCTTAAAAATTATACATAGTAATTTCTTTTTTTCCTCCCATCCAGTAGGTTCACTTGACTCCATAGCCTAAGCTGTGGCGTCGCCGGTGCTTCCAATCCACTTTTAAAATCCAGCTTCCTTTTCCCTTGCTTTGGCCAAAAAGCCCAAACCCAAAAAAGGTCCAAGCCCAGACTTTAACCTTTTATCTTTGGCCCAATCTTGTCTTTTGTTTTAGTCTATAGCCCAGCCCACTTAAACCCGGTCTTCTCAATCCATTCCCACCTGAAACAAAAAAGCAAAACAAAAAACAATGCCAGCCTACACCCACTCAACCTAATAGCCGAGTACCAAATCGGTTCATTAGCCTTTCTATACCCTCACCACAAAACCACAAAAAAAAAAATTACAACTGCAGAAAAAAGAAATATAAAAAAAAAAACAGCATCTGAAAGAATACAAAAATTTACGTGGATAGATTCAATTCTTGCTTTAAGGATCTACTACACGACTATTGGAGCATCCACAAGTTCCTTGAATCTCGAAAAATGTACTATTCTCTCTAGAAAATTGAGATTAATATTCTTATTCATTAGAGTTAGTAAAATTTTGCTTAAGGGTTCACAATTTTGTGTATTCTCAATTTTTATAAGAAAAAACAAGAGAAAAGAAAAAAGAAAAAAATCGGAACCTCATTTGAAGAAAACATGAGTACCATTCAAGAACAATCTTAATAGTAACATAAATGCCCTTGAGAAGTCAATGAGATCAATGCATAGGCAATAAATGTTTGGCAACAATCTCATGTAACAAAATTCTAATGTCTTTAATTGTTTTGTAGAGTTTAAACATCTACTAAAATTGTCAGACACTAATAGTGACCCATGTAGCGTTGCTGATCACTTTCTTTTTTTATTACAAAAAGAAATTCAAAATGAGATATTGTCCTCTTATACTAGTTTACAAAATGCCTATAAAGATACTTTAGCTGTTGAAGAATACTTAGAATAAGGAATTCACAGTTATAAGTCAACTTATTCCAAAGTGTCTAAAGAGGTTACCCAATCAATGATTGTTGCACCTTATATTAACTCCATCCAAGATAAAACTCTCAAGCCTGAGGTTTCTAGGAGTGTTGGTCATTACTTTTCTCAATCCATTGAACTTGCTGCTTTGCACATTCCTCCACCTGATAATAGTAGTACCGTAGATGATATTCTTAAATATTTTTAATATCAAAGCTTTCTTGTTTGGTGTCGCAGATATCTAGCCCACTGAAATATTTCACGTTGACATTTGTTGGACATGTTTTAGCTTATTTTTAAATATGGACCACATGCACATTTTACTGATTTTTCTTTTAATTTAAATATTAGGCTAATGTTTCATATAAAAGACATGATACTTGATCGAGCCACATTAAAGCCTCTTGTTTTGTTTGATGGTGTTGATGCAGACATAACTACATTCTCACTTTCCATCCTTGTATATCCCTCATCTCAATCATTTCATAGAGCTTCTCAAAACCATCTTCTAGACAGAGTTCTTCACCTATCACATATTATCATAGTGGAGGAAGTAATTCGCTAACAAGAGCTTTATTTCTTGAAATACTTTTATTTTTATCACTCTTCGAAGAAAAGTTTTTCTCAACCGAAGTGAAATGATGGGGAATGAGAAGGCATAGAATGAAGAGATTTTAAGATTTTAGAAATTTAATAATTTTAGCAATGCTCTATAATTGATATTATTGTAATCTTTTATTTGTGGTGGCTTTAATAATGGTTTGTCTAGATTGTGATCTTTTATTTTTGGTAGCTTTAGTTAGAGTTTTTTTATTTGCTTATAAGTTATGAATAAGTCATTATCTAATACATTTATGCACACTATGATATGAGTGAGAGTTTAGTTTAATATTGAGATCAAGAGTTTTTCTTTTAATTTGAGTGTGGTCATTCTTCATTTACCTCTTTTATTTGGGTGCTATTTTTTATTTGTTTACAATCTTGTCGGTCGTCAGGCATCAACCTCTCCATACTGCACGTTATTGTTAAAGTATCTATAAACCACTAAACCAAACCGAACTAAGCATTTGTCCCAATCAATTGGGGTCAGCTACATGAATCCGTTTACGCCATTCTACTCTATTAAGAGTCATATCTTCAGTTAGTTTTAATATGTTCGTATTTTTCCTTTTACGCCATTCTACTCATGATCTTATTGTTTTTCCTAACTACTATATCAACTGGTTTACGTTGTATATGTTCAAACCACCTTAATCTATTTTTTCTCAACTTGTTCTCAATTGGTGCAACCCTACCATTCCGCGAATCTTTTCATTCTTAATTTTATCTTTTCTAGTCTTACCACACATCCGCATTAACATTCTCATCTCCGCAACACTCACCTTATTTATGTGATCTTTCTTAGCAACCCAGCATTCTGTCACATAGAAAATTGTTGGTCTAATAGCTGACCTACAAAATTTTTCTTTTAATCTTATAGGTATCCATCGATCACATAAAACTCCAGAAGCATTCCTCCACCTGAGCTAACCAACTTTGATTTTATATGTTACATCATTTGCAATCTCTCCATCTTTGTTAATAATTGAACTTAAATAACGAAAATATTCTCTTAAGTATCTCTTGGTTTTGAATCTTTACTTTTTCACCATTTATACTCCTATTACTGCTAAAATTATATTCCATATATTCAGTTTTGTTTCTACTTATTTGAAACATTTTTTATTCCAAAGTTTCACTCCGCATTTCTAATTTAGCATTAACCCCGCTCCTCGTCTCATCCACTAAGACAATATCATCAACAAATATAATACACCATGGGACCTCATACTGAATATGTTTAGTCAATTCATCCATAACTAAGGCAAAGAGATAAGGACTCAAAGCCGATCCTTTGTGTAATCCTACTGTAATTGGAAATTCACTTGTTTCTCCTACAGATGATCTAATTGTCGTGGCAGCTCCATCATACATGTCTCTTATCACATCAATGTAACCCTTTGTCACTCCCTTTCTCTCCAACACCCACCATATGATATCTTTAGGTACTCTATCATAGGCTTTTTCTAAGTTTATAAAAATCATATGAAGATCTCTCTTTTTTCTTTATAATTCTCTATTAATCTCCTTAGTAAGTAGATTACTTCCATAGTTGATGTATTAGGCATAAAACCAAATTACATCTTGTAAACCAAATTAATAGTTGATCTATTAATTTATAGTTGATCTATAAACCACTAAGGTAAAAATCCATGTAAACGACTACCTCTCAAACTCATAAATTTAAATCAAGGAATCGAAATCTTTTTATTGCTGCTCCAGGAAGCTCCATTAATTGCACCTTGTGTTGTCTCGAATCTTATTATGATGCAAGTGTACAACAACTGAAAACAAACAAGTTTGCCAGAAGATATCAATAGATGCTATATGTTTTGGGGGGAAAGATCCTGTGAGATTCATTAAATGCAACGATTCGTGCTATTATTTTCAAGTCTTCCTGAAATAACAAGCAATCGGTGCATAAAATATTGAACCAAGATACACTCTCATTAAATGCAATGAGGGAAGCCCTAAGATTAGTTTGAATGGTAAAAATTAATTAGTCAAAAATCATGAGAAATCATAGGAGATACAAAGCACACCTCCATCGCTATGGGATTAAAAGCTGAACCCACTCACAGTTGAAAGAAAATACCAAAATGGATGATCGATGTGTTTTCCATGCTATTCCACCCCAGTCACACACAGTATGTCAGATAACCTGCTGTTAACCAAAAACACAAATCAATCTCCTCCGATTGGAAATTTCTTTCGAGTACTAAGGGATTGCTCTAAGTCCTATACCTTGTTCCAAGACTTCGCCAGAAAAGCCACAAATGATGAAATCAAAGCAATAAAACTGGAATTTTATAAACTTCGATGTTGAACTGTTTACAAATACTATGATCTACTCCTATGAATTGGAATGAAAAATTGCAAGAAAGATAAAAGGATAAAAGGAAAAATAGACAGTTTGCCAGATTGTGTAAGTGTAGATTTTCCATTACAATTAACTTACTTATAAATCTATTTTAGTAACCGTTGGCAACTTCTAATAACTACTTTGTCACATTTGAAATGCCACGCGTTGGGTGCTATTCCTTAACTGCCTCTTGCAATTCCAAACCCAGGACTGCCACTTGTTAATTTTACCTGGACGTGCTCATCTGAATATACCTTCTCACTGTTCTTGCCTGATCGTGCATTTCAACTGCTCAGGAGAACGTGTAATCAATTGTGGTGGTTATTTCCTAATTAGAATCAACAAACGTGTACTTTATGCTCCTTTTGCTACGCCACGTGGATTTATTTATGAATGACTCATCCAAAGCATCTTTCTAGACTAGTAATATTATTCTTGCAATCCAAGAATTAGATTTGATAGGGGTTATTCGAAAGGAACTGCCTGTTGAGCCTTAAAAGGCTTCAATAACTTCTCTGTTATTCGATGAGCTATTAATTTTACAACCTTCAATAGACTTATTTAACTCGTCATTATTATTAACAAAATGTAGTATAAGCAAATGCTCCCTCATTGGTTGGGTTTGAATCCTTCTAAACCCAATAAATGAATTTAATTTAATGCCTCAAAGTTTCTCTTAATCATTAAAACGGCAACATTTAAAGCAGGCTCTAAAAAGATATATCTTTTAAATAATCGCGCGTAGAAGCCTTAACGTCATTCTGTCTCTTCTCTGTTTATGCTTGAACCTCTCGAACTTCTGTTGCCATGGCTCCTAAGAAAAACTCTAAACCTTCATCTAAGGTTTCAGTTACCAGAAGATTTCTACAAGATTTTACGAATGAGCAAGGAAATCATGAAATCTAGATTTCGAGCCCTAATTTAAGCTCCACATACATTCTGGGCCCTATTTCTGAGCCGAATATTCCTGAATCATTTCTTCAAGCTACCCTTTAGCTCCTAATAAACTTTTTCTCCTTCATCGTCCTCATTTAAATTGGACAAAGTGGGAAGGTCTGTCACTCCTTCGTACTTGAATTAACCTTAAAGCTGATTGGAGCAACTGGGTTTCTCATATGAAAACAAACATTGGGAAATATTGGGACATCTTAGGCATAAAAAAGACCATTATGCTTTCGACTTATACCCTGGACATGAACAAATGGGTAATCAGTGCTACTGCTTGCTTTTGGTCCACGTCGTGCAACGCGATGTTACTGCCTTGTGGATTCCTTTCCCCTACAATCTTAGACGCCGTTCACCTTACTGGCCTTCCATCAATGGGCCTAGAGGTAAGTGCATTGTTAATCCCTGATCCTGCTGAAGAAGAATTTATAAAGGCTTCAGGGATAGGGTATTCAGAGGTTTGGAAAATTTATAATATTCCTTCCACTATTCCTCCTTTCAAAGAGATTGTACTATTTTATCTTTTTTTGCTTTGTCGTTTCCTTCTTGCTATTCCTAGTATCAAAGTGACCAAAAAATATCTTCCTATTGCCATTTGTTTAGCACAGTGAAAGAAACTAGCTCTGCCCCCTTTTGTGTTAGGCACCTTATATAAAGGTTTATTCACCTTTGTTGAAAAAGGAATCTCCGATGGTTGTGGAGGCCCTTCCAAGCATGGTTATATGCTTATTTCCCTCAACTTGATCTAAGGTATAACACTAATCTAAGGTATAACACTATTCTTGGTGATCCCTGTCTTAGCTATGCTGAGTACTTCTATCTCAGTATTCTGACCATACAAAATATCCTTTCGAATATTATTTCTCAATTTTCTTTTCTTTCCCACCTGTTAAGAAACCTAAGAAATTTCAGCCCTTCCACCAATTTCAATTTTCTTCCTCTCGTTTAACTTTCCTTCAAAATGATCTTTCTCTTTCTTTATCTGAATCCGGCATTACCTGTCGAGAAAGGTTCTGGGCCAATGTATTAATTCCTCGACACATTTTGACTGACGGTTCTATATCTTCCACCAAATTTTGTAATTGTAGTTTTGAGAATTACTTCCCCAGTCAATGTGCAAGGCAATTTAGACTTATTCAAGGAGTCTCATTGCCTTTCATGCACCCATCAATCCATGAGGTTGTTGAGGATAGAGCTTCAATAAGGGAGGTTGAAGTGGCTACCTCTACTCAAAACAACTATCTGCAAAGACTCCTCTCTTGCAAATTCTCCGAATTTCGACCTTCAAGTCTAACTACACTAGTTTTCGACTCATGGTGGTCTATCATTTTCTCCACCATATTTGTTTTCTCAAAGGATCTCTATCAAGCTCTATTGTCATATCAAAATCAACAAGGTTGACTCGATGCTTCAGTTCAAGGTAATAACCTGAACTTTTTCTTTAATTTTTGCATTTATTTTTTTTAATTCTAATCATTAAACTTCTACAGCTTTTGATATTGAAATTCCAACTGTTGCTATCTCAGCATCTTGTGCACCTATTAAAGAATTTCAGACACAACCACCACAAGGTTCAGATTCAGATATTTTCTCTGATGATCAAACCTTAATTGATAGGTTGAAATCATCTCAGACAAGCTCGAAGGACAAAAGCAAAAGAATTTTTGTTTATACAAAAAAGAAAAAGGGTTCCTCTAAAGCCCCTACTAGTGGGCTTATGAATGATGCTTTTACAGCTCATGCTGCCTCAAAAGAGAGACTAAGAGAGAAGAAGAGAATAGGAAAAAGAACGGGATAGAGAAGAAGAAGAAGAAGAAGATAAGAGAAGAAAAGCATAGGAGAATCGAAAGAAATTAGAAGAAGATGAGAATCGAAAGAAAGGTGAAGAGGAACAAAGGAAAAAAGAAAAAGAAATGGAAGAAATGGAAAAAGAAAAAGAAAAAGAAATAATGAAGAAGAGAAAAGAAGAAGAACAAAGAAAAAGGAAAGAAGAGAAAAAGAGGAAAAGGAAAAAAGAACAAAAATCAAAGGAAGTAGAGGAGCAACAGAAATTGGAAGAAGCAAGGAAAGAAAGAGAGAGACGGGAAAAAGTTAAGGAACAACTACGAAAGAATGATAAGCTCAGAAAGTTGAAAAGAGACAAGAAGTTGAGAAGAAGAACAGAAGAAGGAAAAAAGATTGCAAAGAGTAGACAAGAAGAAGAAGAAAAAAGAAAAAGAAAAGAAAATGAACAGAAAAAAGAACTTTCAGAAGACCAAATTCGTGAAGGTTCTTTAAGTCCCATTCCTGATGGAGAAGTCCCTATCTTTGATCAGGCTTTCAGAGCTTCAGCTTCTGTATTTAAACGTGGAGGAAAAAAGATTATGGTGCTCTATCCAAAGGTAATTTTATTTTTCTATTGTACCTTTGTTTACTTTCATCAACAATCTCTAAATATGTATTTTTTTATTTCCAGTCACGTGATCCCAATTATACTCTCATCTTTGCTGCTAATGCTGGGAATCAAACAATGGGATCAAGCACTACATCTTATTCTTCTATCGAGGTAGAAGCCCCTTTTGAAGAAAATGTTGGATCTCCTATGCAAGAAGATGTGCCTTTCATTCCTCCTACAACAACCGATAAGGCTCCTTCTGTTGAATCAGTTCATACTACTATATCAACTGAATCAATAGAAGAACTTATGATGGTTGCCGAAGATCAACAAGAACTAGACCAATCGAATGATCTTCCCCAGACTCCTGTATCTCCTTTGGTTAGTTATACATCATCAATTCAAGTGTTTTTTTTAGAATAACTAATATCAAAATTTCCTCATTAGCTATTGACATTTCTTTTGCATGTTTGTTGTATATAGGGTGATGCATCTAGCTTTCCAGAGGATACTCATTCAGAGGATCTTCTTGACAACCTTCTTAGTCGTATGGAAATTTTTACTAATTTCATGGCTAATGTATCTAGCACTCCTCCTAAACCTTATGTGAATCCATCGATTGAGCAAAAGTTGCAGCACTTTCACACTTCTCACTTTCCCTTTCGAAGAATTAATATCTTCGAAGTCTCAGAAATTAACCTCTTGCATTAACAAGCTATCAGTTGCTGCCAAAGTTATTTCCAACCCTGAGCAGCAAGCAAAGTTTTCTGTGATGACCACTGAGCTTTCTGGTAAAATAGCACTTGCCCAATACTACCAAGATACTATCCGAGCACGACACGCCTATGTTAAGTCTATGAAGGCTGTCTCTGCATCAGTTTCTATCAATCGTGGGAAAGCTCCCCAGATCAAGCAGAAAGACCACCAACTTCAAGAAGATGAGCATCAATTGGAAACAAGACTTCAGCAGATACGCCTTGCAATGCATGCATTGAAGTTAAAAAAAGAATCTCTGATCCAAGAAACAGAAAGTCTTCTTTCTCAAGGAGAAAATAGCTTAGTCAAGGTCCCAGCTGCTCTCGATGACATAGGCCAATCACAATTTAAATTTAAGGCCTTAGTTGTCAAGTGAGAATTATTTAAGGCTTCATTTGTATGACTTTTTGTACAAAGATCTTTTGTAAAGATTAGATTTTATGGAAACATTAATGTTCTTTCATAATTCCCATATAGTTAGATAATATTTTTTTTAAGAATCTCTCATTGATTGTTCTTTTATGCAACTCACCACTGAGAGATTCTAAATGATATGCCTCCTTTGACAACACTTTTGATATTCGAAAGGAGCCTTCCCAATTTGGTGAACATTTGCCAAACTCAGGATCCTTTAATCCTAATGGCAAAACAGTTTTTCAAACTAAGTCACCCTCTGCAAAACTTTTATTTCTTACTTTCTTATTAAAAGCCCTTTCGATCTTTTTCTTTTAGGTTTGGATATTGGTAAGAGCTTGTAGTCTATAGCCATTGCTTCGAGATCATCTGACTCTATAGCCATTGCTTTATAATACTGATCATTGGATAAATGGTTTGTGACTGAACAGTTACCTCCATAGGTAACACAGCCCCATGACCATATACCAGATTGAATGGAGTAGTTTGTGTACTATCTCTTTTTTATGTTCGATAAGCCCATAACACTTCTGAAAGTAATTCGTGCCACTTCCTGTGATTATCTTCGATAACCTTTGCTAAGATTACTTTAATTATTTTGTTAGTAGTTTCAGCTTGCCCATTTGCCTGGGCATAGAAAGGTGTAGAATTGATAATTTGAATTCTATACTCTTGGGCAAATTCTTTTATCTCACTACCATTAATTACAGTACCTTGATCCACGGTTATTGATTGTGGTAATCCAAATCGATGGACTATATGTTCTTTTATAAATTGTATTATACTCTTTTAAGTTACATTCTTCATAGGAATTACTTCAACCCATTTTGTAAAATAATATGTAGCTACTAAAATAAAATCATGTTGTTGTGAAGATGGCGGATGGATTTGACCTATCAAGTCCATTGCCCATCCTCTAAATGGCCAAGATTTTACAATAGAATGTAATGGTAAAGCTGGGACTTTCTGAATAGGTCCATGCTTTTGACAATCTTGACATCCTTTAGCGTCGGACATACAATCTTTTCTTATTGATGGCCAATAATATCTATATTTTATAATCAACTGTCTCATTTTTTCTCCTGCTTGATGGGATTCACAGATTCCTTCGTGTACTCCAGCCATAACTTTCATGACTTCGAATTGACTAATACATAAAAGTAATAGCCCATCTGAAGATCTTCAAAATAGATCATCCTCTAATAATATATAATTCACTGCTCGAAACTTCGTAGTTCGATCAATTATTATTGATGGATTCTGTAAGAACAACTTTATTTTTGTTCTCCAATCATCTTCTGTTGAATCATTGTGAAATACCTCCAAAGGTGTTTCCTTTTATTGTGAAGATAATCATTTCCTTTTTTGTATTCTTATTAACTTTTCATCTTATCCTTTTGGAATTTTAATTCCATGAGCTAACTGTGCCATTTCATTGGCATCACTATTCTTTAATCTTAGGGCATGTTCAAATTGAACTTCAATCAAGTTCATTATCAAACTTTTGATTTTATTTAAATATTTGTTCAATGTATTATTGTGACATTGATAACTTTCTGTCACTTGTCGAATGACTAATTGTGAATCCTCAATAACTTTTAAATGAGTTATTTGGAATTCTAAAGCTAATTCAAGTCCTATAACCAATGCTTCATATTCAGCTTAATTATTCGAAAGGACTTACTTATCTAATTTGAAAGCAAACTGATACATCTTTCCTTTTGGTGAAACAAGGACAATGCCTGCCCCTACACCTTGTTCTGTTTTTGACCCGTCGAACATTAATTTTCAAAATACTTCTAGACAATTAATTTCAAATAAGTCTTTTTCTAACATTATATTTGAATGATCTGCTAAGAAATCAGCTAATGCTTGTCCTTTTATTGTCTTTTGAGGAACATATATAAAATTATATTTATATTAAAGCGAGGATCTATTTCCCTTGTTTGCCTCTCAACATAGGCTTAGACAACATATATTTAATTATATCTGTTAGGTGATAACATATACCGTCGATGGTAAAAGATAATGCCTTAATTTTATCGCAGAAAAATACAAAGCAAGGCACAATTTTTCAACTGAGGTATATCTTATTTTAGTATCATGCAATTTTCTACTTAAATAATAAACTGATTGCTCATGCCCTTGTTTATTATTTTGAGCTAATAAACAACCTATTTATTTTTCATTAACAAATATATATAACTTGAGGGGCTGACCTATAGTTGGTGGCTTCAACACAGGTGGCTTACTTAGATATGCTTTCAAACTATCAAATGCCATCTGATCTTCTTGCTCCCGTCTAAACTCAGCTCCTTCTTCTAATTTAATTAGAAGAGAAAGGGCTAAAGTTTTTCCTACTAGGTTTGATATGAACCTTTGAAAGAAATTTATTTGACCTAAAAACCTTTGTAACTCTTTCTTTGTTGAAGGAGGTTTGGCTTCTAATATAACTTTAGCTTTATTTTGATCAACTTCTATTCTTCTTCTATGTACCAAAAAACTCAAAAAATTGCCTGCAGAAACTCCAAAGGCATATTTCAACAGATTCATTTTAAGTTGATGATCTCTCATCCTTTCGAATACCTGTCGAAAGTATTCTAAATGCACTTCTTGTTGATGAGACTTAATCATAATATCATTTATATATACTTCCATAATTTTTCCAATAAAATCATGAAAAATAGTATTCATTGCTCTTTGATAGGTGGCTCCAACATTTTTTAAACCGAATGACATGACAATCCATTCAAAAGTTCCTAGAGCCCCTGGGCCTCTAAATGCTGTTTTGTGAGTATCCCTTAAAGCAATAAATATTTGGTTATATCCTGCATGTCCATCCATAAAGGATAGAATTTCATTTTTAGCTATTGAATCTATTAATAAGTCAGCTACAGGCATAAGGTACTCATCTTTTGGGCTTGCTATATTTAGATTTCGATAATCAATATAAACCCTCAATTTTTCATTCTTTTTCATTACTAGGACTATATTAGATAACCATTCAACGTATCTGGTTGTTCTAATAAATCTTGCTTTTAATAGCCTTTCAATTTCTTCTTTTATCAGAAGAACTACTTTATTACTCATTCTTCTAGGTAGTTGTTTATAAGGCAAGAAATTAGGTTTAATAAGTAATCGGTGCTCTACCAAATTCCTATCTAATCCTAGCATTTTTTCATATTTCCATGCAAAATCTTTATATTCATTAAGAAGACTTATAAATCTGCTTTTCATTTCATCATGTAACTCAGAACTTACATAAACAGGTCTAAGATCATGACAAGATCCTAAATTGACCTCATCTAACTTATCTTGCACTTCTACATGAACATCATCTAATTTTACAGGTGCAGTTGTAAGTTCCTCCATCGACAAACTCTTACAATTATCTAGGCTATCATCTAACACACACTCAGCCCAATTACAATTGGAAGAGTTTTCTTCTAGCAATTTTTTTTCGAGGAAAACCATAGTCTCTGGAAAGTTGACTTTATTGTTTCTTCTTTCTTCATCTCAGTATCACTCTGGTCCTATCTCCATAATCCTTGCTTTTAACTATAGGCCTGTTAATTATATTAGGCCTTGAAAAGTTCTAACTTGCTTCCTTTAAACCCTCTCGCATCACGTGCAATATCTGCTCCCCAAACAAACTTGTATTGTTAATCATATCAAATGATGAGCCTCCTTCAGGCTTGTACAATGGAGCTTCAACATTGCTGGTCTCAACAAAAAATGGATTCCTGTCAGCCCAATATATCTCCATATTTTTACCTTCTTCGTCATCTCTTTGTGTTAAAAAAATAAGAGCTTGGTGCAGGGATGATGGGACACATCCATTTGAATGTATCCATGCTCGACCTAAAAGCATGTTGTAATTTGAAGATGAATCTACCACAAAGAAAGTAGCATTCATCTTTCTTCTACCAATTGACAGTTGCAATGCTAAAACACCTCGTGTTGATGATGCTCCCCCAACGAAATTGCTTACTGTAACTTTTGTTGACAACAAATCATTCTCCTTCTTACCCAAAACTTTCAACATCCTTGATAATAAAATATTAACCACAGCTCCATTATCAATCAAAACTCTACCAATATGTTTACCATCGACGGCAACGGTAACATACAGTGACTTTAAATGCTTTATCAAAGCCTCCTCTGGTGCCTGTATTACCACTTGAGACTTTCCTGTCCAATCCTTCTCAATGCCTATAGTCCGTGACAAAGGCATTCTCTTTCCAATTTCATCAATTGTAACAGCAGTTGCTGATCTATCTTCAGCATCCCCGTCAAAACTGGCAGGTTGATTTGGTTTCGCCTGAAACACTTATGGCAAAATCAAAATCATGTTACAGTCGATGTTGGGTGATATTTGTGATATCCTGGTATCCCACATCGGAAAGGAAGAGAGCTCCTGGACTATAAAAGAAAAATCTTGGACCCTTACATTCAACGAGACATTTTCCCAGGTGGTAGAGACTCTAGCAGAATTCTGCAGTTAAGCGTGCTCTGACGGGAGCAATGTAAGGATGGGTGACCTCCTGGGAAGAACAAAACTGTGAAGGTTTTGCCCAAAGCAGACAATATCGTTGCCATATGAAGGGTCGGGGTGTTACAGATGATATCAGAACCGACTCTCCTCACCTCCGAGTGTGGGCCCCTGTCGTCTCGCATGACAAGTGGGCGGCCTACTGAATGGGCGGGTCAATAAGGACTAGCAGGCTACTAGAGCTGGCAGGCTACTGCACGGGGACGTGCAGCCCTAAGGGGGTGGATTGTGATATCTTGGTATCCCACATCGGAAAGGAAGAGAAAGTTCCTGGGCTATAAAAGAAAAACCTTGGACCCTTACATTTAACGAGGCATTTTCCCATGTGGTAGAGACCCTAGCAGAACTCCGCAGTTAAGCGTACTCTGGCGAGAGCAATGCAAGGTTGAGTGACCTCTTGCGAAGAACAAAACCGTAAGGGTTTTGCCCAAAACGGACAATATTGTTGCCATTTGAAGGATCGGGATGTTACAATATTGATCCAAACTGAATCGGTGCTTCTAGCCTTTCCCCAAAATCACTTAAATCATTAGAATTTTGACTGTTTTTTATCTCTAGGCACAAGATTCCTTTCCTAATCCTCGTCCATATCTGATGCCTTGGTTGATTCTGGTTCATCATCATCAAATAATAACTTTTTAACTTCTTCAAGTTTTCTTGCTAAAGCCTCTTTTGCTGTATTTATTTGCCCCCCAGCTTTCTGATCAGGCTGGTCATAGTTTGTTGGTTTTATTCCTTCTCTAGTCCACACCATATTTGGCGCTGGTCTAGAACGAGATGGTGGACTTCTTGAATAATCTGAATACACATCTGGTAAAACCCTAGCAGCAAACTTCCTTTATAGCCTTCTCTTTTGAGTTGTGGTTGATGGAGTATACTAACCTTATGAAGACGGGAATTTTGGGTGCCTTGCTCTTTCCCATCGATCAGTAAGCGGAACTGCAGGTCTAACGACTCTAACCATTCTTCTTGGCTCATCAAAATGTCGACCGTGTTGAAACCCTTGCCAAGTTGTCGGTCTTCTATGAGGTCTCAGAACTGGTCTTCTTCCCTACTGTTTCATCTCCTGAGCTCCCGGTAAACAAGGGACAACCGGATTTCCTTTCATGAGAAATGGTCCATCATTTGGCCCATACATCTCTACTTCATATGGACCAAAGATCCCAATATCTGGTCCTTCATAGATCAATTTTGCTTCATTATAAATTTGCAGATCTCCTCCCCCCATTGTATTGAAACGAAAAACTGCTTTTGAAAAATATGTTTTCATCTCTTTCTTTGCTATTTCGATCTCGGCTTCTTGTACATATCTACGATATCTTATACATATATACTTTTGCTCAGCATATTCTAGCATTTTTGCTTTACCTTTGTCAAGCCTAGTTGGCTTTTCTTGTTGTGCAGTTCTGTCATGCACAATTACACTAGGTAACTTCCTTACAGCCTTTTTTAAATCGGCTGTGGTCATATTGATATTTACCATCTCAGGGAATAGATCGCTATCCACTTTCGTCACTTCTTTTCCTTTTGCATATTGCAACATTCCTTTTTGAATCAAATCATGTACAATATTTCAAAAAATAATACAATTATTAGTGGAATACCTGAAAGAGTTATGTCATTTACAATATTCTTTACCCCTCATTTTTTTGTTAGGTGGGATTACATGGCCATTCGACAAGGTAATGAATCTTTGTTTCATCGTTTCATCGTTTCATCATTTCATGGAACAGTTCATCCGCTTTTGATTAGTCAAATGAGTATCATCGAAAGACTGATGACTGGTTCTTTCTATTTGGCTATGTTTATGGCATATTCAAAGGTTTCTTAAATTTTTGTAAAGTATTATAGATAATTGGTGTTTTCCAATTACATGTGCTACAACTATTTCTACATCTTCTTCGACCTCTTGATAATAGGTCCCTAAAGCAGTAGATTTCCTTCGCATCTCTTCTTTTAACAAGCCTTCATATCCAGTTGCTCTTGAAGCTAATTCGAACAGATCTTTAAATTCCATTCGTTCGAACTTTTTCCTTAGTTCAAAAGCAAGCCCATTCTGGGCTAATTTGACTATTTTCGTCTCAGGAAAATAGACATGACACCTATTCCTAAGCCTTTTAAACTTACTAATAAACTATTTGGCTGTTTCCGTCAGCCAAGTCAGCCATTGTTACCTCATGTTCAATCCTGAAGAACTGAGCGTGGAACTGTTCTTCCATTTCTTGCCATGTTTGAATTGAATTGGCGGGTAAGTTGATAAACTATGTAGATGCCATTTTGGTCAATGAATGTGGGAATAACTTCATTTTAAGATAATTATTTTCACCTACTTCCCCACATTGCAAAGTGAATCGACCAATGTTTTCAATGGTTGATTAACTTTCTTCCCCCGAGAATAAAGTAAATTCAGGTATCTTGTAATTTCTTGAAAAACCTAAATTATCCACCCAATATGGATATAATTTTCAAAACATAGGTCTTTCAGTCTTTCGAAGGGCAGGACCGTATAAATCTTGCACAATTTCAGCAATTTGTTCCCTATTAGGCATAAACTGTTGGCCGATCATAGGGTTAACATTAATTGATTGCTCAACCGGAGGAATAGATTGTTCAACCCTGAATGGATCCACTACTGGTGGATTTGGGTAAATTGGGTCTACCACAGGTGGAGTCAGATAAATCCCTATTAAGGGTTTATTAGAATTAGGAGGTCTATAACCTCGTGGACCTAATCCATGAGGATTTCGTGGTTTGTAAACAAGATTATAATATACCCCTGGTCCTTGAGACATTTTAGGTTCATACATACGATTGTAACTTACCTGCTGCTGCAAATTCCTAACACCTAGAGCCATCGATAGCTCTTGTCGTTCTGTATTTAGCTGTGCTTGTGACATGTTTGCATTCGCCATTTCATTCAATGTTGATCCTACAGGTGGTGCTACTGCCTCGAAACCTTTAACGATTTTCTTTAACGCCAACACTAAATCGTGATCGTCTACACTTGGATTGCTGAATACTTCGACTAACTTTGGATTATTGAAACTTCAAACACTTTTTGCTTTTCCTGTGTAAAGAACCTCTCTACGCTGTTTGATTGACCATTTGAATCATTTGATTCGTCCAACTCGTTTATTACACTGTTAGTAACCTCTGTGGAGGCTACACATTCCTATACTGCTTTATCCTTACGTGTTTACACCATTTTGTTTTTTTTTCTGACTTAGTATGATGTCCCACTGGATGTGCCAAATTTGTTAACCAAAAACGCAAATCAATCTCTTTCAATTGGAAATTTCTTTCGAGTACCAAGCGATTGCTCTGGGTCCTATGCCTTGTTCTAAGACTTCGCCAAAAAAGCCACAAATGATGAAATCAAAGCAATAAAACTGGAATTTTATAAACTTCAATGTTAAACTGTTTACAAATACTATGATCTACTCCTATGAATTGGAATGAAAAATTGCAAGGAAGATAAAAGGATAAAAGGAAAAATAGACAGTTTGCCAGATTGTGTAAGAGTAGATTTTCCATTGTAATTAACTTATTTATAAATCTATTTTAGTAACCGCTAGCAACTTCTAATAACTGCTTTGTCACATTTGAAATGCCACGCGTTGCATGCAATTCCTTAACTGTGCCTCTTGCAATTCCAAACCCAGGACTACCACTTGTCAATTTTGCCTGGACGTGCTCATCTGAATATGCCTTCTCACTGTTCTTGTCTGATCGTGCCTTTTCAACTGCTCAGGAGAACGTGCGATCAATTGTGGCGGTTATTTCCTGATTAGAAACAACAAACGTGTGCTTTATGCTCCTTTTGCTACGCCACGTGAATTTATTTCAGAATGACTCATCCAAAGCATCTTTCTAGACTAGTAATATTATTCTTGCAATCCAATAATTAAATTCGATAGGGGTTATTCAAAAGGAACTGCCTGCTGAGGCTTAAAAAGCTTCAATAACTTCTCTATTATTCGATGGCCTATTAATTTTACAACATTTGATAGGCTTATTTAACCCTTGTCAATATTATTAACAAAATATAGTGTAAACACATGCATTATTAATATGGAAACGGTCTGCAGTACGTTTCTTACCAGGTAAGTGGTAGAATAAGAGCAGGCTTATAAAACAAATGTTGATGGATTGCTCTTTAAAATTCAAATGCCATGTACTTGTGTGAAACCAAAACTCCTTTCCATTCAAAAGAATATGAATGGAATAGTTTTGGCAAAAAAGATACAATTTATTTTTATTTAGAGAAATTATATCAGCATTAACCACGTATCAGCACGCCAATGTTCATCTCCTATTTGTGCTGGTCTTTCAAATATTGCGGTCATTGCCCTTTTTGGCCCAAAAGTTTTTATACAATTAGGTTTTAATTCTTAATTTAATTGCATTAGAAAAGGCCAAAACAAGCAGTTACAGAGGTATCAGCAGAATTGAGGTAATAATACCCGTTCCATTATAATATATCCTGAGGTATACAACTGGTTGCCTAACTGCAGGCCCCAAGCCTAGCTTTGAAAACCACAAAAGTGTCCCCACTAGGCAACATCTATGGCAGCTTAGAGCATAACATGCACCAGCCATACAGAGCCACTGCAGAAAAACTTGCAATACTACAAAGGAACTGCATACTATACAGATTACAGATGTATTGCATTGTTTACGGAAACAAATTGAGTTTTTTCAATAGTTAAAAAATATTAAGAAGAGGAAACATATTTTGTACGGCAATGCAATCAATGATATTTTTAAAAAAAAAAAAGCAAACAAACTTACTTATTGTAAAACAATAATCCATCCTTCGCATAAGGTGCTGGCCCTGAATAAGCTGTGTGTAGCCCTGCCTGATCACAGTTGTATACAGGAACCAGGCCAAATCTGTATTTATGGTAAAATGAGGGAGGGTCACAGGCCCCTGACTCAACAAGCTTGCTATTCAACCAAAAAAATCTAAACTCAGCGGCACATTCATAGAGGGAGTATCCTGCCCAGCATACCATATCAATCACGTAGTAAGTTTGATCGGACTGCAAATCATGTTAACAAATCACAACCGCGTTAATGATGCTGGAAAGCAACAAAATTTTACAATCTTCAACCAAAATGCCAACCTCAAAACAGTGAGATTTACGAATTACCTCATGAAATACACAATCAAGTATACAATATGATTGAGCAGAACCCAAGTTTCCCTTTTCCTTGGCACCGCTGGGTAGAGCAGATGGAAACAGGTGCAATAGAGAACCATTCCTTAGCCTGCTAACTGTTGTTCCATTAGAGGAAACAACAAAGCATCGTTTCCCTGCAGGCCTTGCAAATACATACCTGCAAAAACCTAATTCACTATTTAAACTTTCCTTTCCTACTGCATTGGAGAAGTTATTTTCACAGAGAATTCTTTCGACGAAGCAATTCACATTAAAAAAAGTGCACGATAAGGAAAGGATTTTAAATGTGACACCAATCTGATGGGAAAGATCACCAACAGTTGTGACATTTTTTTAGCAGAACAATAAAATTAAGGTAACTTGGTTCAAAATAAAAAGAAAGATGATACTCAAAATTTACTTACCCGTACCACCCCCCCTCCAAAAAAAAGGGAGGGGGGGAGGGGGGGGATGATGCTCAGAACATGGTAAATTTCATTTACTTGTGGCTATCAAATTATCAATATTTCAAAAGGCAGTTGCAGTTTCTGTACTGGTAATGGTGGCATTGATAAGTTTTCATAGTGTTATGGCCATACTGTAATGGTTGTGCAACAAGAGCCAATGAGTTATTTTATCTTTTGCATAACTTCACGAAAACTTAAATATATTTGTCAGGCTTTAAATTGGTAATTGGTGAGTTTTGCATATTTTTAATCATGATACAATATGTTTACTAAACTTTATAGTATTTGTAAGTAACTACAAAGCGTGTTTTACATATTTTCTATTAGCATTCAATTATTTCATGTTTCATAAATTTTTAACGCACTAGTCTAATGTTATTTTTGTATTTTATAGTTATAGACTTAAGAGGGTAATATTTGTTTCAAACTTTCATGTTGCCCATGTTAAATAAACTGACTAAGTAGATGCATAAAATTAAAAATGTAGCCATTCATCTATTTTTATTACAATTATATATGTATATACATCTTTTCAAATAACACGCATAACAAACATACAACTTATAAGTTACAACAGTACAAAAAATGCCAGTTAAGCTTTAATGTTGACTAAATAAATACAAAACAAAAGCTGAAAGGGAGAAAACAAAAATGCTTGTCCAGATGGTAAGATGTTTGTCAAACCAAACCCGTGCAATTGCTATAAAAACTCAAGTGGACCACTAGCTCAATAACTTGAATAAGAAGCCTAACAGCATGACCTAAAATGCTTAAACCCAACTTATTAGTATTTGTCTACAAATTTTATTGTATACCAGACTTATTTTCTATCTTCCACCGACGTGGGATGAGATGTCACAATTGCAACCTAAAACTTTACTTGTGTTGGCCAAAGTTATTGATTCGCTAGTGCTGATTTACAAAACACAAAGCTAGCACCATTTCTTCCTCCCTTGTTTGGACTCTGAACTTAAATCTCAAGTGTTTTCAACATTCCAATTCAAAGATTTTTCACGGGTAAAAGGCAGATAATAAACAAAATCAAATAAGCCAGAAAAAATAAAATTAAGCACCCTAACAGAGTTTCTATCATCATTTCTTAATGCACCCCAGTTTCAGTTTAAGCTATCCACTATCAGAAATTAATTTTAGGTATATGGGGCTGCTTGGCTAAGCTAATGGGAGTAGTTTTGAGCTTTCTGCTATTAATTAATAAGTTACATTTTTTTTCTAAACAAGCAAAACTTCTGCTACAAGTTATAGAGTTTTTTTTCTAATATAACTAATTTCAGCTACAAGTAATGTCAAACACTATCGCGGAGACAAAGCACTTAAACACATTTAGATGCCCCAAGAACAGAAAAGAACCCTAATCCATAGACGCGTTGTGTCGTGTATGCGTATGCGATAATAAAAAGGGAAACAAACCAATCGTGGCTCAAGCGATCGGGAACATCGATCATCCACTCAGGAAGCATGAGCTGACTCGCGAACCACCGGCGAGCTTCGATTCCCCTGAGCTTCGCCGCGTGTCGGAGATCAAGGTTGCTCGTTTGGTGCTCCGGCGCGGGTTCGAGGGGTTCAGGCTCGGACTCGGAGGTAGGTTCGGGGCCCTGACTCTGGAGAGAGAGGGCTGTGGAAACCAAGCAGCGGGCTTGGCTCTGAGCGTCGTGGCGGTTCTGCGACTGACGGAGCAGAGAGAGGTCGCGCCGCTTCTGCTGGTCAGAGATCGCCGGACGCTTAAACGGACGGCGGAGTTCGCGGGGTGCCATTACCTTATCCTGCGCACCCGGCCTGTTACTCGTCGCCGGTCGCCGGAGTCCTTGACGTCTCCTTTGAAGCCGAAGTTTCGCCGTTTAGGAGCTGGGTTTCTCCCGTGGAGGTGGGTTAAAACTTCGCCCACCTCGTCAACGTAAATTACTAGCCCCTGCTGAAAAAATTATTAACGACAGTGGCAGTGTTTCTATTCTTTAAAATTAGGAAAAACTACATCAACATCCCTCCAATATTTTCCCATATCACTTAATTCTATGAATTAAAACTGGTATAAGGTGGCCTCATATACTATATTTATATCACTGTGCCTCCTCTGCTAGGGTATTTTTATAATTTTAATTAATTATTAAAAAAGTAAAGTGATACAAACAAATAATTAAGAGATCACTTTGTACGAATTTTTAATTCAAGGGATTAAGTGATATACAAGAATAGTGTATGGGGTATTTCTATAATTTTTCCCTAAAATTAATACTTCATTCGGAAAATGGTTTTTTAAGAAAATATTTTTCATATAAAATATTTTTTGTAAAAAAAATTATTTTATTATTTTTATTTTTTAAGTGTTTGGTTGATACATAAAAAATATTTTTTTAAATAAATTTTTTTATTGTTAGATTGAAATAAGATATTTTTCATAACAAATTTATGAAAAATAGTTGAATTTAATCTGATATCTCTTAAAACTTCGTTACTATTTGGAATAGTTTTTCATGTAGTTTTTTTCTAACTTTTTTTCATTTTTTTTTAATTTTTATTTTATTTTTTTAGTCTAAATTTTTATATAATTTTTTATTTAAAATTATAAAATAAATCTAAAAGTATATGTTATTTTGTCCAGCGTTGCAAAGAGAAAGTTACTTATTTTAAACAAAGAAAGAAATTAAGGAAGAAGGACCAACCAATGAAGCACTGTTGTTGAGAAAAAATATAGAAATTACAAAATTTTAAGCTGTTCATGAGTCCTTCAATATCCGGCCAAAAATATACTACTACTTTTTTACGTAGATATATTTATAGAACTCTATCACTAAGCCAATTCAAGTTTATCTAAATTATTTTTTGATCCCGCTACAACGTCTCCTAAAAGTTCTCCCAACAACTTTATTTTTATATCTCTATGTTATCTCATCAATATTTTTAAAAACTCTCTATTTTTTATAAGGTTATCTGATAGATATATATATATACATATATTGTTAGAATCTGTGAATTTCATTGACCATTGAAATTCAGATTTCAATAGCAGATTCAATTACAATTGAATTGGCCATTCTATTGCAATTGAAGTCTGGAAAC
>JAOTRH010000018.1:12061161-12090151 GCA_034768845.1 Heliamphora exappendiculata | reverse complement strand
CCCCCCGGACTGACAAATTTTGTTTTATATTTTTTTAGTCTTATTTTGGGTCTATATTTGTTTTTTCTTTCTATATTGTATTACTAGGGTTCTATATATGTATTATTGTTGAATTATAAGTTTTTTGTTTGTACCCTTTTAATGATTTTTTTATTTATATATTTATTATTAATTACTCGTGTCTAAAGACACTTTGAACATAATTTAATTATAAAATTAATTTAAATAAAAAACAATCTTTTTAATTATTAAGGTAGATATTTAAAATATTTTTATTAAGCATACTTAATTTAAGCTAAAATTAATGAAATAGGTGATTAAACATATATTTTTGAATTTAAAATAAAACAAAAAAATATCGAGTTTAAAATAAAAATTGCAAAAAAAATAAACATTACAAATAGAGAGAGAAAGACAATAGTGCCACATAGGACACCTATCAACATCAACACCCTTATTATTTGTATTATAGATGTGGATGAACAAAATATATGAACCCAAAGCCTAGCCCAAATATAGGAGGGACCCAAGCCCCAATGAGAGAGTCAGCCCACAGCAAGCTGCTTCATCGCTAAATAAAGCCCAGATCATCAGTTGTTCGGTCCATACCTGTTCGGCCCACCCCAGGCAGGAGGAGCCCGAACCAATGAAGCCCATGTCTGCCATGGAAAGAAGATAACCCTGTATGTTCCCATCCTTAGCACGATTTGATCATATCTACATGATGGAAACAAATCATATCTACGGGATGGATAGAAGCAAATCATATCAGGATAGGAAATAATTCCTAACTAATAGGAAACAGAATCCTAAGAGGATGCAACCCCCGTTAGTCCTGATCCCTATATAAAGAGAGGCACCCCCAAACCACTAGGTACGCAAATCTGAAACCTAAACTCTTGCTTAGAAACCTCTCCGAGAGATATCTAACTTGAGCGTCGGAGTGCCTCCCAGGTCATAACCGGCCGGTAGGCGCTAACGGTGCTCTTGGTGGTTGTAAGAGTTCAGTGGCGGAGCAAGAAGCGTCCAGTGAATTCGATGGAGAGGAGTCCGGCTCATATCCTGTTTGGGATCATCAGTGTTGGGCTAACCTGCCTGGCCTTGATTGTGACGAACAAGCCCAAACAGTTTGTACCGCGCGCAATGTGGCGCTGTCTGTGGGAACGACGATCTCGAACCAACGGAATCGTGAGCCACACTCCGATGAGATTCACTAGAAGCCACACCAGGAAGGATATTCTCCAAAGATCTATCCCCGTTGTTCAAGGGCCCCCAGAGTCCCTTTAGAGGTATGAAGGCAGAGGGATGATGCTTCCCACAATGGGAGGGAGTTGCGCTACTCAACCACAAGTTCCAGAGAAGAAAGACCTTTCCCCCTCTTTAAGAGATAGAGGGAGATTGGAGGAGAGGTTGGCCAGACACGACAGGATCATCAACAACCTGGAGGAGAGAATGGAGCAGCACGACCGAGAGATCGATGAACTCCGACGACTGATTCAGGGGCAGGATGCTCGAAGGGAACCACGCGTGAGGCGAAGAGAAAGCCCCGAGCAGGAGAATATCGAACAGAGCCCAAAGTTCTATAGTTTGAGCCACCCTCAAAGGCGGAGGCGCAAAGAACCTGAAGTAAGCCTCAAAAGTTCTAAAATTATCAAAATGGAGTCAGTTCGGCCAAGCCATGAAAGAGTTGTTCGGGCCAAACTGAAGCCAAACCAAGACCTACGGCTATGGTTGGAAAGGAGGATGGACTCCCGGTTGCAGCACGGTAGTGGCCGAACAGCCCAAGACATGGCAAGAAGGGCCCTTAAACAGATCTCCGTGTCCCCGTTGGCCCGAGTCATAGTGAATGTTGATCCACCACACAAGTTTTCTCCACCCAAGTTTGAGATGTATGACGGGAAGACAGGTCCAGTAAGCCATGTTCGGCAGTACAAGCAGGCAATGGCGCTATGGAGCGGTAATAACGCGCTCCTTTTCCACATGTTCCCATCCAGCCTGGGGCAGACAGCCCTTAGTTGGTTTCACAAGCTGCCACCCCGGTCCATAATGAATTAGCAACAATTGGATGAGTCCTTCACTGCTCGATTCATAACCAATAGCAGACAGTCGAAGAGTTTTGGCACACTACTGGCCCTACAGAAGAGTGATGGAGAAACAATTCAGGAATATGCTCGGCGGTACTGGGAGGCTTACAACGAGATTGAAAACTGCAGCGAGCAACTCGCAGTTGTGTCTTTTAAGATCGAGTTACCTCCTCTGAGTCGCTTGAGACAGTCCCTCACCAAAAAGGCCATTACCACAATGTCCGAGTTAATAGTAAAGATAGAACAACACGCAAAGGTGGAAGAAGACATAAGCCATGCCGAGCAAAGTGTGGCCTCGATAAAACAGCCTGAGAAAAAGGATAAGGGCTGAAAAGATCAGAAGCCCAAGAAGCCACCACAGAAAAGGAAGGAGCCGGAGGCTTACCAGGCCGTGCAAACGATATTCAAGGAACCTCTACATAAGCTCTTAGACCAGATTAAGGACAAGCCCTATTTTCAGTGGCCACCGAAGTTGATGGGAGACCCGAACAGAAGAGATTAGAAGAAGAAGTGCCACTATCACCGAGATCACGGCCACCAGACTGGGGAATGCAGAACCTCAAGAGACATTTGGAGGACTTGGTCCAAGCAGGACATTTACTTGAATTCGTCGACGTCGAGAAGACTGCTTGGGAAGGAAGGAACCGAGAACAAGACCGGAATGCCGAACAAGGAGATCCTCCACTTGGTGTTGTAAAGATGATCCATGGTACAGCTGAACCGATCACCAGATCAGTAGTTCGACACCATGCAGGGACCGTTGCACATGCTATGAAGGTGGATGAGGGAAAGCGAAAGAGAACAAAAGGAGACTCCGGCCAATGCCAACCCAAAGGGATCAGCTTCTCAGAAGAGGACCTCGAAGGAATTCATCAACCTCATAATGATGCATTGGTACTAACGCTGCACATTGCCAACTATGACATGATGCGGGTGTTGGTAGACCAAGGAAGTTCGGTGAACATCATGTACTATAGCCTATTTTAGAAGTTGGGACTGAAAGACTCAGCACTCAAAATGTCACACCCCCTCTCTAGGGCCGAAACTTAATGTGATATAAACACAGTCAAAGAATAATTATATTAGTCAAACTGTAATTATCTGTTCATATGATCAAAAGCAACTGTACATATCATGACTACGTTTTTCCATGCATTCAAACTGGCATATATACTTAACAAAAATTTCGCACTCCATGTCTTGATTACTAAATATTTAAGAAAAAAAACACTAGACTGCGAGCCTGAGTCTATAGACCGAACAACTGTGGTGGACCAACTCTAGTCATGCCTGCGATCTGCAACCACAAAGGATACAGGAGAGTACATTTAGTATTATAATGAACAAGATAGAAAATAATCATTCTACTTCCAATTTTCAAAATAACATACTCTCCATGAGAAAAGTAAAGTATTGCATTCAATTGTCACATAATTTCATAAACAACCTTATCAGTTTTTCAGGATCTCACAATTCATAACGGACTTCTCCCAATCCTTGTAAAAGTATCACTTTAGACTAAACAGCCACAAATTATGAAATTCACTGTCTCATACTAAAAATAGAGTTTCAGGCATAACCGCCACAATTCAAAATAATGCTTTCTTATTCACAATCCATACCCAACAGTGACCAAGTAGTCGTCCACTTTACGACCGGGAGTTCCGACGGTACCGTAACCTCAATTCTCAATGCACGGATAGCAACGTGGTAGAATGAGAGCCACTCTCCACCAAGCACGAGTGGTATGTGCTGTTCGGGACTTAGCCCGCAACGCTTTTAAGGCAAAAACCCCCGCTTAACGGGAAACCTCCCCCATAGGGAGAACCAACACCCATAATTGGTCAATCTCCCATAACGGGATATAAAGGGCCAAAAACCCTTGTAACTTGGCACTTTGGAACAGTATCTCATAATATTGATATCATTTGTCAAAATATTTATATCACAAACACATACTTTTCAAAATGTACGGATAGCATATTAAAAAACATCATGGCATTTGAATAAAAGCATACTATCACAAATTTTCATGCTTCAAAACATGGATATAAAGCAAATTTAAAGCATAATTCATGCATTTCTGTTCAAAATAATACTTAAGCACTCTCACCTTGATTTAGGTGTGACAAAACTATTTTTTTATTTTCGATCCCAACTTCCTAATCTTGCTGTGACAAGATTTCGGTGCCTATCAAAAATCAAAATTTCTACGTGTAAGTGTAGGATACTAATCTTATACAAAATTTTAAATTTTTTGATTATTTATGATTTAAAATTTCCAAGTAAAAATAAAATTTAGCCAAATTTTGGTAATTTATTTAGCTTATTTGGTTAATCAAAATTTATTATTTAAATTTAGCTTTCGGACAAAATTTGTATATTTAATCTTACAAAATTTTCAATTACATATTTAAAAATACCCAATACATAAGATTGAACTTAAAATCTCATTTTAACTTACTTTAGTTAAAATTTTGATTTAACTAAAATTTAAAAAAGGTAAGTAAACTTATTTAATTCCATTTTAGTCTAAAAAATAAAATTTTAAATTTTGAAATTCCTAATTTAGTTAACACTTAGCTTAACAAAATTTATATTTTACGACATAAAAAAATTATTAATTTAATTTAGTCTAAGAATAATAAAATCCTTTTATTATTATTATTATTACTATTATTTATTTATTTATTTATTACACACACACAAGCCACTCACGCACACACATACACTAAACACACACTACACAAAACACACCCACACACACATACATGATATACATATATTATATAACACACACAGCACACACACCAAACACACTAAACACACACACACACACGCAAACCTACACATACACACTAATTCTTCTCATGCATGCACAATGATGGCGTCGAATGTGGTGGTGGAGGTGAGGTGGTGGTGGTGCTGTGTGGTTCGAGTGGTGGTTTACAGAGAGATATACATAGAAAGACTGAGGGAGAGATGACAGAGAGAGCAAAGAGAGAGACAGAGGGGGAGATATAGCAGAGAGAGAGAGAGATGGAGAGAGAGAGAGAGAGAGAGAGAAAACCGAGAGAGGGAGAGAGGGTTTACATATAGAGAGAGGCAGAGAGAGAGGCCGGCGACAGCCAAATTCGGCGTCGTTAGCGGCGATGGTCGGGACAGTGGCGGTGGATGGTGGTGTTGCGGCGGCTAATGGTGTGCGACGTGGGGCGTGGCGTCTTCCTCCTCACTTCTGAGCTTCAGCTTCTATTTGAAGCTACTGTGTTACGAAGCTTTAGGTTTCAGTTGTTTGATTGTTTCGGCTCTTGATTGATTTTTTTTTTTTTTCAAAGAATGGTGCGTATCAAGTTTAAGCAGAAGTCAGGCATATATAGGAAAAGGTCTGGGACAGTTGTCCCTTTGCATGGAGCTTGAAGGTTTCATTGCGTGACAGATGTGCCGTGAAGAAATTTTTATACCACACTAAAATTTTTGATGTAAAATTTTTAATTTAAAAAAACTTAAAAATTTTAATATGAATTTTTAATATATTTTTATGAATTATCGTGAAATTAGAATTTGGATGAAACTTTTTTAACTATATAATAAATTTTTATTTTGATATTTGATTATTTAAAATTTAATTTGATGTATGTTTTTGAGCTCCACTCTTGAAATTAAGTATAAGATTTTATTATGAATTTTATTTTTTATTTAAAATTTTTTTACTAATATTTTATTATTATTATTTTTTTATAACAATTCGTCAAATATTATTATTTTTAAATATTATTATATTATTCTAAGAAATAACACGTGTCTTATATTTCTTAGTTGTTAAAGTATGAATTATTACATTCTACTTTCCTTTAAGAAATTTCGTCCTCGAAATTTTCGGCCATTTCTACTAAAAAATGTGTGGCTACTTTTTTTACATGTACTCTTTCCGTTCTCAGGTGGCTTCTTCTGCTGAATGACTCTGCCACAATACTTTTACTAATGGAATGATTTTATTTCGTAGAACTTATTCTTTTCTATCTAGTATTTGTACTGGCTCCTTTTCGTACGTAAGGTTGGGTTTCAGATCGACTGGTTGCACTGTTAGTACATGTAAAGGATTCGGTATGTACTTTTTTTTTAACATCGAGACATATAATACGTTGTGTAATCTTGATAACTCCGGAGGTAGGGCCAATTGATATGTTGTATTGCCAATTCTTTTAATGATCTCATATGGTCCAATGTAACGGGAACTCAATTTTCCTTTCTTCCTGAATCTCATAACTCCTCTCCATGGCGATATTTTTAAGAATACATGATCTCCGACTTCAAATTTTAAGTCGCGTCTCCTATTATCCGCGTAACTTTTCTGTCGGTCTTGAGACTGCTTCAATCTTTCTCGAATTAATTTTATCTTATCGGTGGTGATTTGCACAATTTCAAGCCAAGTAGTTTTCTTTCTCCGACTTCCTCCCAACAGATTAGACTTCGACATTTCCTGCCGTACAATGCTTCGTAAGGGGCCATTCCTATGGTCGACTGTAACTATTATTATACGCGAATTCAATCAACGACAAGTGATCTTTTCAGCTTCCGGCAAAGTCCAATACACAGGCTCTGAGCATATCCTCCAACGTTTGAATCGTCCTTTCTGATTAGCCGTTAGTTTGCGGGTGAAAGGCCGTACTAAACGTTAATGTAGTCCCTAACGCCTCTTGTAAACTTGGCCAAAATATGAATGTGAAACGCGAATCTCTATCGAATACTATAAAAATTGGTACGCCATGCAAACAAATAATTTTATCAATATAAAGTCGTGCGAACCGATTCATAAAAAACATCATCTTTACTGGTAAAAAGTGTGCCGACTTCGTCAATCTATCCACAATTATTCAGATAGCATCATTTTTCTTCGGTGATCGTGGTAACCCAACTACAAAATCCATGGTGATGTGTTCTCACCTCCACTCGGGTATAGGTAAGAGTTGTAATAATTCTGTCGGCTTCTGGTGTTCAATTTTTACCTGTTGGCATACTAAACATCTTGCCACAAAGTCTGCCACATCTTTCTTCATTCCACTCCACCAGTATCTTTTCTTTAGATCTCTATACATCTTCGTACTTCTAAGGTGCACGGTGTATACAGAATTATGAACTTCATATAAAATTTGTCTCCTTAACTTCTTTTTGTTAGGCACATACAGTCGATGACCAAATCATAACACACCATCTCGTATTTCAAACTCTGTTTTTTCTCTAACAACGGCCTATGTCTTTATTTTATCCACGTGAATATTTTCTAACTAAGCTACTCGGATGTGATCGAATAAGGTTGACTTTATCCTAAAAGTTGCTAATAAGCCTCGATTTTCTTCTGTTGCCAAGGGGATCCTGAGCGACTGCATCTCAGAAAATGTGCTACTCCGCACTGTTCGATGGTGTTTTATACTTACTGACAATTTCTAGCTTAGGGCGACTGCTACGACGTTGGTCTTTCCTGGATGATAATACAATCATAATTCTTAATTAATTCCATCCACCTTTTCTGTTTTAGGTTTAATTTCTTCTAAATAAAGACGTATTTTAGGCTTTGATGGTTGGTAAAGATTCCCTAAGTGGCACTGTATAAATAATGTCACCCTATTTTGAGAGTAAAGACAATCGTAGCCAACTCCAGGTCATGGATAGGGTAATTTTTCTCGTGAGGCTTTAGTTGTTTGGATACATATACGATTACTTTCCCATATTGCATCAAAGCACAACTCAACTTTTAGTGTGACGCATCACTATAGATTACAGAACTTTTACTGCCTGATGGAAGGGTGAGTACAGGGCTGTCACCCACTTAGACTTTAGTTCCTGCAAACTCTATTTTCATTGGTCAAACTATTCAAACTTTACATTCTTCTTGGTTAATCGAGTCAAAGGTTTTTGTAATTAAAGAGAAATCTCGAATAAATCTCCAATACTAACCAGTCATCCCCAAAAAGCTACATATCTCGATTATGTTGGTTGGTTTCGTCTAATTTACTACAACCTCAACTTTCACTGGGTTTTATTGGATTCCGTTTCTAGATATAACGTATCCCAAAGACGCCCCTCGATCTAACCAAAACTCACACTTAGTAAACTTTGTATACAATCTGTGGTCTCTTAAGGTTTGCAAAGAAATTCGCAAATGTTTGTTGTATTCCTCCTCACTTCGATAGTATACTAGAATCTTATTGATGAATATAATTACGAATTTATCCGAAAAACTCTTAATCACTTAATTTATCACCTCCATAAGCACCACAAGTGCATTAGTCAATTCAGATGGTATCATAACAATCTCATAGTATCCGTATCGATTGTTGAAGGTTTCATTGCGTGACAGATGTGCCGTGAAGAAATTTTTATACCTCAGTAAAAATTTTAATGTAAAATTTTTAATTTGGAAAAACTTGAAAATTTAAATATAGAGTTTTAATGTATTTTTATGAATTATCGTGAAATTAGAATTTGGATGAAACTTTTTTAACATATAATAAATTTTCATTTCGATATTTGATTATTTAAAATTTAATTTGATGTATGTTTTTGAGTTCCACTCTTGAAATTAAGTATAAGGTTTTATTAAGAATTTTATTTTTTATTTAAAGATTTTCTACTAATATTTTATTATTATTATTTTTTTATAACAACTCGTCAAATATTATTATTTTTAAATATTATTATATTATTCTAAGAAGTAACACGTGTCTTATTTTTCTTAGTTGCTAAGGTACGGGTTATTACACAAAAAGTGCATAACACCCCTTATCGGCATCGGTACAAACCCAATATGGCCAGTTTGCAGGATCACCGTACCAGTAAAGGCATGTCCCACAACTGTAAGTACTGAATTCCTTATTGTTAACCAACTATCTACCTATAATACTATTGTAGGAAGGACGTGGATCCACAGCTTGGGTGTAGTACCCTCAACCTACCATCAATCCCTAAAGTTTCAAGTGGGCCAAGAGATAGTTGAGATCAGAGGAGACCAACACACGACGAGACAGTGATTTTTAGCTACAATAAAGAGCCCCGAACAGCATTCAGAAGTGAAGAATGTAGAAGTGGAGGAGGGCCAAACAATCTATGACTACAGCCAAACTGCCGAGGAGAAGGTAGTGGAGGACCTGAAGAAAGTTTTCATTAGCCCGGAGGATCCAGATCGGTTCTTTTTGCTCGAAACAACCATGGCCGAACAAGAGAAAACCGAACTGGTTGAATTTTTAAAGGAACACAAGGAGGTCTTCGCGTGGGCACCATACGAAATGCCAGGGATTGATCCCGATGTGATCAGCTACCGGCTAAACATGGATCTCCAGAGAAAGCCAGTGATACAGAAGCCCAGGAAATCGGCTCCACACCATGCAGAGGCAGTGGTTAAGGAAGTCCATAAGCTGAAGGAAGCCGGGGCAATCAAAGAAATCCACTACCCAACCTGGTTGGCAAACACCGTGGTCGTCAAGAAAAAGGATGGGTAGTGGCGAGTCTGTGTTGACTTCACTGATCTCAATAAAGCCTGCCCTAAAGACTGCTTTCCTCTGCCCTGAATAGACCAGTTCGTCGATTCAACAGCAAGGCATGAGAGGATGAGTTTCCTAGATGCTTATATAGGATACCATCAGATTTCCATGTACCCCCCAGACATGGAGAAGACAGTATTTATCACTCCTCGAGAAATTTATTGCTACAAGGTAATGCCATTCGGCTTAAAGAATGCTGGAGCCACTTATCTAAGGCTTGCAACAAAGATGTTCGACGAATTGATCGGCAAAACGATGGAGGTCTACATAGATGACATGGTTGTAAAGACCAAGCACCCAAACAAGCACCTCGAAGATCTGAGAAGGACATTCAAAATACTCAAGGATTACAAATTAAGGCTTAATGCCTTCAAGTGTACTTTTAGAGTCAGTTCGGAAAAATTCCTAGGTTTTCTTGTCACTCACAGAGGAATAGAGGTAAATTCTGAACAAATCTCAGCCATTTAGAATTTAAAAAGCCCACGGAGTTTGAAAGAAGTCCAGAAGCTCACGAGAATAGCCGCTGTACTCAACCGATTCATTAGTCGAGCATCCAACCGGTGCTACCCTTTCTTCAAAGCAATGAAAATGGCTAACCAGTTCAGGTGGGATGAATAAAGTGAGAAAGCCTTAGCCGAACTGAAGCAGTACCTTTCATCTCTTCCACTATTAACAGTGTCGAACAATGGAGAGACCATATTCCTGTACCTTGGGGTGTCTAGCCGAGCTGTCGATGCCGTCCACCTGAGGGTAGAAGATAAGATCCAAAAGCCAATTTACTACGTGAGCAAAGTCCTACTTAACCCAGAGACAATGTACTTTCCTTTGGAGAAGCTTGCATTGGCCCTGGTCGTTGCCTCTAACAAACTTATCCACTACTTCAGGGCACACCCGATCAAGGTAATCACCGAGCACCCCCTTCAATCATTACTTCGAAAAGCTAACTTTTCAAGGAGAGTAGCAAGGTGGGCTGTGGAGCTCGGGGAGCACGACATCACTTTTTACCCTATGACGGCCATAAAGGGCTAAGTTTTGGCCGACTTCATCGCCGAATTCAGCCAGGAAAGAAGTTCGGTGGACACTGGGAGGCAAACTACCAAGCTAACAACTCTTGAAAATAAGGACTCAAAAGATACTTGGAGGCTCTACGTGGATGGCTCTTCATGCAACAAGGGGGCCGGAATAAGAATAGTACTGTATAGCCCCGAGGGAATCCTCATGGAGAGGGCTGTCCGGCTGGACTTTCAGGCCACCAACAACGAAGCCGAATATGAAGCATTGCTAGCTAGGCTCTGAGATATCATTGAGCTGAAGTCCAAAAAGGTCAAAGTATTTTGTGATTCACAGTTAGTGGTGAACCAATTCAAGGGAGAGTACCTAGCCAGAGATGACAGAATGCAGACGTACGTCCAATTAGCACAACAACTGGCCAAAGACATCCCATGCTTTGAGATCACCCAGCTCTCATCCCGAGAAAACAGCCATGCCGATTCCCTAGCCTGCCTAGCATTAGCTGTTAGTACTGAGAAAAAAAGGATGATTTCGATGGAAGTCTTCCAATATCCAAGCATTGTCAACCACGAAGAGAAGCCGGTCTACTGTTCGAAACTAGGTCCCAGCTGGATGGATCCCTTGAAAGACTACCTGGTGAAAGGCGAGCTACCAGCCGATCAGAGAGAAACTCGGGCTGTAAGAAAGAAGTCAACTAGGTTCTGGGTCTTTAGCTCGGGGGATCTATACAAGAAATCCTTTACTGGGCCCTACCTCTTCTGCGTGCACCCGAACAAAGTTCAAAACCTCTTGTTCGAAATACATGAAGAAATTTGTAGCACCATACTGGGGGGCGATAATTGGCTCGCTGAGTAATCTCTCAGGGCTACTGGTGGCCCTACATGCAGAAGGACGCAGAGCAGTATGTCCAGAAGTGTGAGAAGTGCCAGAGGTTTAGCCCAAACATACACATTCCAGCTGAATACCTGTCCCCACTCATAAGTTCTTGGCCCTTTGTCCAGTGGGGGTATGACATAGTTGGCCCATTCCTAAAGGGCAACAGGAAATACCTCCTTGTTGCCACGGACTACTTCACTAAATGGATGGAGGCTGAGCCCTTGGCAAATATCAGGGACGTTGATGTAAAGAGGTTCACGTGAAAAAACATCATCACCAGGTTCGGTATCCCCTGAGCAATTATCTCGGATAACGGTACTTAGTTCGATAGCTCCCTATTTAAGAGTTTTTGTTTGGGGCTAAGAATCAAGAATTACTTCTCTATCCCAGCGTACCCATAGAGTAATGGACTGGCAGAAGCAACCAACAAGACTATCATCGACGGACTAAAGAAGAGACTGGATGCAGCCAAAGAAAAATGGGTCGAAGAACTCCCCTCGGTTCTATAGACCTACCGAACTACTCCAAGAAGATCCACAGGTATCCCATATTCTCTAGCCTATGAGGTAGAGGCAGTTATACCACTGGATGTCGGATTGCCAACAATCCGAACATAGGTCAGTACTCCTGGAGCAAATGATAAGGAACTAGTCTTGGACCTTGATTTAGCCGAAGAGCGTAGGACGATGACCACCATTAAATTGGCAGTCTATCAGCAAGCAATTGCCAAAGGGTACAATAAGAGGGTGAAACACCGCGAGTTCGACATAGGAGATCTGGTACTGAGGAAAGCACTCGGTCACATGAGGGACCCTATCCAGGGGAAGTTGGGCCCGAACTGGGAGGGTCCGTACAAGGTCACCTCAAAGGGTGGCACTAGGGCATACCACCTTGAAGACGTGAATGGGAAAGCAGTCCCCAGGCTATGGAACGCTAACAATCTCCACAAGTTTTACTTTTAATCTATTAGTTTCTTGTAATTTTCCATTATATACAATAAAACGCCGGTGTTTGGCATTAACCTTTCCCCTTCACTCTTAAAGTTTTTATCAATTGACATCCTCGACAAAAACTTGGGGGGCATACACCGAGTACGGCAAGCACCGTGTTCGGCAGCTTAAGTTCGATGTTTATCCGAATAACTTATTCCCTTAGTATCGACGTTAGTCCCATACTTAGGATGATTAAGCCTCAAAAGGCTAAGTTCGATGATTATCCGAACTCATTAAGCCCTTAGTATGGATGTTAATCCCATACTTAGGATATTTTAAGCCTAATAAGGCTAAGTTTGATGTTCATCCGAACTCATTAAACCCTTAGAATGGATGTTAAGTTCGATGTTCATCCGAACTCATTAAGCCCTTAGAATGGATGTTAATCCCATACTTAGAATGTTTTAAGTCTAATAAGGCTAAGTTCGATATTCATCCGAACTCATTAAGCTCTTAGTATGGATGTTAATCCCATACTTAGGATGTTTAAGCCTAATAAAGCTAAGTTCGATGTCCATCCGAACTCATTAAGCCCTTAGTATGGACGTTAATCCCATACTTAGGATGATTAAGTCTAATAAGACTAAGTTCGATGTCCATCCGAACTCATTAAGCCCTTAGTGTGGATGTTAATCCCATACTTAGGATGTTTAAGCCTGATAAGGCTAAGTTCGAAAGTTATCCAAACTGAATTAGCCCTTAGTGTGGATATTGATCCCGTACTTAGAGTGCTTAGGCCTTCGTATAACAATTTCGTCCTACACTTGGGATAATTATGCTTAAAAAGTTAAGTATGGGAGTATGCCTGAAGTACTTGGGCTCTCAGTACGAATGTTCATAAAAGACAATACAAATATGAAATCGAGGAAAAAATAAAAAGGGTACTTTTATTGATAAAAAGAGGGGCTGAAACTCTCGAAGCTACAAGCACAAGCCCTAAAATGTGGTTTGTCAAACAAGTAAGAAGGGAATGCTCTTAAGGGGCGGCTAGGAAATCTTCAGCAGTTTCAACGGGGTTCCCCACCTACTCGGCAGCAGCCGGAGTAGCCACGATTGCTTCGTCCTGTCCTTGCTCTGCGGCAGCACTTTCGGCTTCCCTTACTTCTGCTTCATCTTCTTGCTCCACTTGCTTGTTGGGCAGGGGGACCTCGCGCATACAAGGGGGAGGTAGCCTCAACCCCCGCCGCTTTCAGAGCAGCCTCCCATGCTGCAGCAAAGATAATTTCTTGGAGCTTGGGGATTTGACCTTTGTACTTTTTCGTCGCCTCGGCAACTCCCTCAGCATATGCCTTCTCGCTTGCAAGAGATAGCTCGGCCTCGATTTTGATGAGCTGGGCTTGGGAAGCCAGGAGCTGGTCTTCTTTCTCCTTCAACTGGCCTTTCAAGGCAGTCTCCTTGACCTCCAGCTCGGAGACCCTAGCTCTTCCGGCCTCCAGTTTGCTCATCTGCTTGAGGTAGTTGAAGTTGGCTTGGCAAAGCTTTGTGAGCTCACCCTCCTGTGCCTCAACACGCTCCACCATCGCCACCATACGTTGCAGGCTCTGGGAAAAGAAACATCAAATAAGCTTAAGCAAAATAAATACAAATCCGAATAGAGATGAACAAGCGGAAAGTAGTGTACCTGGATGGAGTGGCGAATAGTTGACTTCACCAGCTTCTCGTGGGGGAGCTTCCTGACCTCCTCCATGTTGGCCGGAAGAATGAGAGCTTTGCTCAGCCCATAAGAAGTGTCCGGCAAGGCGGCCTTGTCCTGAGTATTGATGGGACGGTCCCCCTAGTTAGCTTGGAAGTCCAGGGTTCTCGTCCTTCTTCCGCCATGGCCACCTTCTTCCCTTTATCTCTTCCCCCCCCCCCTTTCTCCCCTTCTTTCTCCTTTCCCTTGTCCTTTCTGAACACTTCGGCACCTTTTCTCAGCCTCTTGGAGGCTTGGGGCGAAGCCTCTAGATTTGGTGTGGCCATAGATAGCTCGGCAGCCAGGTCAGTGGCCTTGGACCTAGCAGTAGAAGCCACTGAGGCTTTTTTCTTCGGACCTCCTAGGATGAAGAAGTCGGTGAGATCGGCAGATGGGGCCTTCCTTTTGGCCATCTCCTCTACTCAGGCAAGGTCTGAAGAAGTAACCAATGAAGAAGAAATAGAAGAAGAAATAGAAATAGTGTACCCCGGGGATGAAGGACCGGGCTCAGCTACAGCAAATGAAGGCTGAGCTACAGTTACTTGTCTCTCTGCCCTAGTAAATGGCAGGACTATCGCCTTCGGAGCGTCGACCGGCGCAGAAGCTTTGGCAATCACCCGAACACGCACTGTGTTGGGTCTAATAAAACTTCGGTATGTCGGGACGTACTTGAGTAGTATATGAGCGGCCCTTCCAAGTCCTTTCTTCTCAGGAAGACCTTTTTATGACCAAACTTTCCTCAAGTCATCTTTATGAACTCCGGGCAGTGGTCCACGAGCTCGGCTGTTCGCAACTTCACCTACATCGAACAGAATAAATACAAAGAGGAGAGGCATTAGTACCGAAAACCAAGACTAACTTTATAAGAGGCACAAAAACAAGCAGTTGGTAAGTAAGGCTACCAGGTCCAAGGCCGTCCTTCTGTGGGATTGTAAAGATATCGTCCACTTCCCCAGGGCTGAACTCGAAATTCCCTGTGATGAATAAGAAGTCGTCATCAATGTCCTTGCCAGAGTTAGGCAATTCGATGACTAGCTTCTCGGCTGCCCATTTGGCTTTGAGATAACACGACCCCGAAGAGTGCTTGACCATGTTGTAGCAATAAATATTATCTTAGATACCTAGGTTGGTACCCAGAATACGGTTCAATTCTACAACGCCCATCACCACTCTAAAGACGTTGGAAGAGACTTGCATCGGGCTTACTCGGTAATGCTGGAGTACTTTGCGAATGAGAGGATGAATGGGAAATCGAACTTCCCCTTCCACTATAGCAACCAGTGGAAGGAAAAGCTTTTCCCAGCTTCCCTCCCGACAGTCATTCAGATTGGCTAAAGCAATCCCAACGTCGTCGGGGACGTTGTATCGACGCCGAAATTGGCGCATGGCCGCCCGTGTCGACACCAATTTTCAGAGTTTGCCCATTGGGAAGAAGAGAAAAACAGAAGAATAGAAGGGGGGAAAGATTCTATGAAAAGCGAGCAAACCTACCTCAAGGCAAAAATGAAATAGCAAAAGGGAAAGCCTCACCTCGAAGTGGTTCCTGAAAGCTTCAGGTTGCCGTCGGAACCTGGGAATTTCTCGCCAAAAATTGTGTTTTTCGCCGGAGTTCGCAAAAAAGGATTTAGAGGGATGAGAAACGGTGGAAAAAGAATGAAAATGGCAAAAAGATGGGTTTTTATACCTGTCATTTCAAAATGACAGGCGCATTTAATGCGCCGCACGTCTGAAACGACGCGCTTGGTTTTCGAAGCAGTGCTAGTGGCGTTGACCTCACGTACCAATCGGGGCGCGCCACGTCAGCATCGCAAGGCTCGAAGCCAGCCGTCACCATTCATGAGGGCACCTCAATGGACCAAGGCAGCCTAACCATCATCCGGAGAACAGAATAAAAGCCTCCAAACAAGGAAGTACTGTTAGGGCCTCCGGTGCCCAGCGCACATACTGAATAGGTAGAACAGAACCCACATCGTACCAAGGACAGTCAATCAACCAAAAGATCGAAGCTTTGGCTCTTTTCACCGGTCGGATCAACCGCGCAAGAACCAGAGCTGGGGGCAATTGTGGGTGGACAAAAGATATGGGCCCAAAGCCTAGTCCAAATATAGGAGGGACCCAAGCCCCAATGAGAGAGTCAGCCCACAGCAAGCTGCTTCATCGCTAAATAAAGCCCTGACCATCAGTTATTCGGTCCATACCTGTTCGGCCCACCCCAGGCAGGGGGAGCCCGGACCAATGAAGCCCATGTCGGCCATGGAAAGAAGATAACCCTGTAAGTTCCCATCCTTAGCACGATTTCATCATATCTACAGGATGGAAACAAATCATATCTACGGGATGGATGGAAGAAAATCACATCAAAATAGGAAACAATTCATAACAATAAGAGACAGGATCCTAAGAGAATTCAGCCCCCGTTAGCCCTGATCCCTATATAATGAGAGGCACCTCCAAATCACCAGGTACGCAATTCTGAAACCCAAACTCTAGCTTAGAAGCCTCTCCGAGAGATATCTAACTTGAGCGTCAGAGTACCTCCCAGTCATAACCGACCGGTGGGCACTAACGATGCTCTTGATGGTTGCAGGAGTTCGGCGGCGGGGCAAGAAGTGTCTAGTGAGTTCGGCGAAGAGGAGTTCAGCCCATATTATGTTCGGGATCATCAGTATTGGGCCTGCCTGCCTGCCTTTGATTGTGCCGAACAAGCCCAAACAATTTGTATCGCGCGCAATAAATGCGTGAATTAATCTATTATTTGAATAATTTTCATAACTCTCTGTTTTTTGGTATAACTATTTAGTTATTTATTTATTTGTTTTGAGTGTGAATGGTGTTTCTAAAATAATAAAACACATATTTTTAAAAAAAAATACCTAAATATGTAAGTTGTTTGCTATCATTAATGCTACATGAATGGCCAATATATAAGTAAAGTTTATTGGCATTATTGTACATTCCATGCATCATACCATCACTTGAAAATTATTGTCATATGGTTGGCCCAGATATACTAATTTGTTTCTTGTCTTCGTACCATAAGTTAAAGCATATGTTTGGACTAATTTTTTTTAGTAATTTTTATATTTTTTTAATTTTTTTATTAAAAAATAGGTATCAAATTATAGTTTTTTGTGAAAAAAAAATAAAAAAAACTTAAACTTTTTTTTGACAACTCAAACTAAGTGACTTTTTTTTAACTTTTAAGCCAAAAAACTTAACTTAAAAATCAGGCCAAGCACATGCTAAAATGTTAAATTTAGCCTCCGTTTAGCTACTGACTTTAAGTTGGTTTAAAGTCAATTTTTTTATTTTTGGCTTAAAACTCAAAATACTAAAAAATCTTGTTTTCTAACCTCCAACTTTTAGCCTATTTGTTTTTTGATTTTTCAATTTTTCTCATAACAAATTTTTATTTTATCTTTCTACATATAAAATTAAAAAAATTCTAACCAAGCAATCATACTCTAAATCATTTACGTTGAAAGACAACTATAAAATTTCACATTGAGTTTATTTGATTTTTTAGTGGCTTAAAAGTTATTTTTTCAACCAAATAATTTTTTTGGCTTTTTGACTTAAAGTAGTTTAAAATAAAAAAATCGACTTAAAATTAAATTACCAAACAAACTCTTATTGACATTGTTGAACATTCAATTTTTTTGTTCATATTAAAAAAATTAAGGAGAAAGCAATTGGCATGATTGTTCCAAAATTATCCATTTAGTTTCAATTTATAATTTAGGACTAGGAAACCCATATAATTTTAGTTCCACATATTTAGTTTTTCTCCCTCTCTCTCACTATCCTCTCTTTAATGGATAAAAATTATGATTGAAACTTCAAATCACCATTTTTGGAATAGTTTTTTTCGAATCATTTTTTCTGTGCAATTTGTTTAAAATGCACAAATTAATTTTTTTTTCTATAGAAGAAATGATAAGTACTTTTTGACCCAAGAAGAATGTATACAAATAATGACTGATTATTGAGCACAACGATTTTTTCTGTTTCTATTCCTAATTGTTCTGTGGAACTGTTTACTCAAAAATAAATACTCATTCTGTCCATATCAATAGAAATTTTGATATATCAAACGATTGTATTAAATTTTTTTACTTTATTTCAAGACTTTTTCAGAAGAATACAATAGATTTGATCAAAAGTAATAAAAAAAATATTTTATTACTTCGATAAAACTAGACCTGATTACGACTAAAGAAATAAAAATAATTAGAAACGTAAATAAACTTAAAACAAAAATTACAAGAAACGAAAATAAAATAAAAAGATAAAATTCAAGCTCTTGCGGAGTTGAGAGTTCTTTCTTAGTGATGATAGGAGACATATTTATAAAAATTTTCATAAAAAACTACTAATAATCGCTATTGACTTTCTACTACTACTCTATGCATGTCTCTCTCTCTCTTACGATGTCAAGTGCTCCTTATTCGTAAGTTATAACTTCCAATAACCGATATAATTTTCTCTTTAGTTACTACTTATCCATTTATTATTAAATAATATGAGTATTTTAGATATATATATTAATTTTCATCAAGTTTTTATAAAATATGATATGCTATTTAAACAAAATAATAATAATATTCTTAACAAAAAAATTATAAATTATGGTATAAACAAGAAGCCCTGATACTCCAAATTATAGCAATAAAACCCATGGTTCGCATTCCCAATTTGAGTAATGTTCTAATATATATTTTTCCTTCTAACAACTTATTTGTTAACCTATTTAATCATTTGGGTACTTAGAAATAGTGAAAGCCCTATTCATTATATTTTTATGTAAATTATTTTAAAATTTTTGAATTTATTCTTTTGCATATTCTTGGTGCTATTAAAATAGGAATGTGAAAATAAACTATTAAAAGTACTCATGATTGCCTTTAATGTGGGTTTTTTGACAAAATAAATAGATCGGTAAGTGAGATGTTAGAAATCTTTGTTAGTTCATAGTTGTAAATTGTAATTACAAAAAGTGAAATGCTTTGGGTGTTTGGATAGAAAATAGGGTTAGATATTGTATTGAAAAAACAAATTGATCAACTAACAGTTTAAGTTGTTTCCATGATTTTTATTTTTATTTTTTATTTGTGATCATGATTTTGCTAATACAGTATTCAAGTAGTTGTACACCTAAGGGGTGTGATAGTTGGTGTTACACATTTTACATTGCAAGCATTTCCTATTTAATGATAATTGTCTCTAATTAAAAACATTTATTTGATTTTGCAGTGCAGGCATTTTTTTGATGTAGAAATTTGTTACAATATCTATTTTTTGTTGAAACTTATACAATGGAATAGTTTATTTCAAATTTAGTGAGTTTTTTTTATGAAAATATTTACATTTTTGCGTTCTATGACCATATGAAGTTTTTACATGATTTTTTTTCCCATAAAAACACGATGATTTAACACTGTTTCAATTATTTTATTACTTTTTGGAGTTGCAAGTTTTGTAAATTGAGAAAATAATTCTTTTGTAGTACATTTTATGAGAATTAATTTTACTTGTTTTTATAGTTAAATTTTTGTAATATATTTGACACATGAAGTTTTGCAAAAATTGTATTGAACAAAGTTGAACATTAACTTAAAATGACATCTTTTGTGAAGTGACGCATTAGTACTTAGGTGGTGGTGGTGATGGTAGGAATGGTGAATTTAATTATATTCAATTTGTATTGAAAATATTAAAGAATTATTTATTTTTATTAGAGTTAAATTATGTTTAAATTTTATAAAAAGTACCTTTAAACATTGATCATTTACCAGCGTGTGTATAAACAAATAGAGAACACTTACTTTCTATTTTTAAAAATTAAAACTGTTTAAATTTTTAATTTTGTTTAAAATATTTTTAAAAAAAACTATCCTCTCTTTCTATTTTAATGTCAACTTGCATCATTTATTTTCTCTCTTTTAAAAAATTAGATTGCAAGCTTCGCGATGTATAAACATACTTACACTGATCTAATTTATTTAATTTAATTTAATTTTTTTACGTATTTCGTGTGTCAAGCGCTGCTGATATATATTTCCAATTGTTAATATAAGCAGTTGCGACAACGAAATCATTTTGACTCGCGTCATTGGTGTTTGAAAACTGTAAATTGTTGAGGGTTTTGGGCGCCATGGATGGTTCTTCTGCTCCGTCCTCTGATTCAAATCCAGCAGCCGGAGGAGCCTCAAAGTACCTCGCCGACCTTCCCTCCCGCGGCCTCTTCACCTCCACTGTCCTCTCCTCCAATCCGGTGATCTCTTCTTCTCCGTGCCTTAAAATTCAAACAAATCAGTTTTCTTAGAAACCCTAGTTTTTACACTTCTTTCGAATATTGCGCCTGTTTTGCACATAGTTTTTGTAATATGACTTGCATATATATATATATATATTTCATTTTGAAGTTCTGATAGGTGATTTGAGAAGCTTTGGGTGAATGTTCAATTTGTGTTCTTTAATTGAGGGTTTGGTAAAAAAAAAAAAGTGTTTCACTAGGAGCGTGGTTTTTAAGTGTTTACTGCTTTGGGTTAGCGTTTCAAAGGTGCTTTTTGTTTAAATTTGAGACCCTTTTTTTTTTTGGTTTCCTTGAAAAGCAAAAATACTGTTATTGGAATGCTATATGAGCAATACTGCCGAATTGTGGGCTGCAGGTTGATCTTCATAGATAGGCCCAATGAGGGACGGATGGGGGCAGCCGCCCCCAAGTTTCAGAAAAATTTCATAATTATAGTATAATTATAGTTATATTAGTTCCAAATATTTAAAGATTGTATAGATTAGCCCAAGTCCTTTTTTGAAGAAAAAAAATCTTATGTCCTCACCCTAACAGATTGTAAGAACCATTTCCCCCTGTGAATTAAAATGATGGGTCTGTCATGTTGATCTTAGAGCCTAATTGGCAATGTTAGGGGAATGGGTTTATGATTTCACTTATTTGCATCCATGCGGAATTGTGGGAAATTGTCATTACAAAAAGGGCTTTTAACAGTTTACTCTCTAAAAGATATTTAAATATGCAGTTAATCTCATAAAAGATTAATTTATACAAATTGCCCCCTAAATTAATTTAAGTGTAGCAATAAACCCCCCAATCTAACTTCTGTTAATGTTTTCATCAAGTTTTTCTACATATGCTAAAAATGTAATCTATTTTAGAGGGGGTTTTGACATTTTACACCTATAAGATTTAAAAAGTATAATTATCCATTAAAAAATTAATTAGAGTATATTGCCACTTGACCTTTATTCAATTGTCACAATGTTCCCCCTTAAACTAACTCTCATCTATATTTTCGTTAAATTTTTCACACATGCTAATCACATAATATTTTTAGAAAAATAAAATAAAATTAGTATCATAACTTCTTCTTTTTTGCCGCCAAAATTTAAATATATGTAAATCACTCCAACGATATTTACATGTTTCGAAAAATATGTATGTTAGAATAATTTCATATTCAGAATTTAACAAAATCTTGAAAGGAAAAAAAAAAGAAAACGACGATTGCTCATATAAGTTTAAAAGTATAAATATTTGCAATCATATTGTTGCTTATAGTTCAGTACAAAAATTATATTAAGTAAAAGAAAAAAGAAAAATAAATAATTCTTGACGCTTATGTATGTTAAAAACCACTAATATTTGAATTCAAAATTAATTTATCCATTCTTGTTATATATATTTTTTAATTTTGGCAGCAAAAAATTTTAAAAAATAATGATGCTAATTTTACTATTTTTTTCTAAAAATGTTATGTGATTAGCATATGTGAGAAATTTAACGAAAATATAGATGAAAGTTAGTCTAAGGAAGGCATTGCTACAATTGAACAAAAGTCAATTGGCAATGTACTCCAATTAATTTTTCAAGGAAATAATTACACATTTTGAATCTTATAAGAGTAAAATGTCAAAAAGCCCCCCTAAAATAGATCACATTTTTAGCATATATAGAAAAAACTTGACGGAAACATTAGCGGAGGTTAGATTCGGGGATTGTTGCTATACTTAAATTAATTTAGGGGGCAATTTGTACAAATTAATCTTTTAAGAAGTTAAGTGCACATTTTAATATCTTTTAGGGGGTAAAGTGTTAAAAGCCCTTGCCAAAATGTTGAGATTTCCGTTGTTTTGTTAGTATGCTATGCAAGCCACTAATAATCGCGGACTTCTACTTCTATTGTTATTTCAACTTTCCATTTGATGCAGTGTGTACATATATGGGTATGGAGCTTTAAAGGGTTCCCACACCAATGAACGCTAATGCCTTTATTTTTACATAGGCCTTTTTTTTTCACATGTTGCCTAATTTGTGCAGGGTGGGATGCGGGTTTATATCTGCGATCATGACACATCGCCCCCAGGTTTGTTTCAATATTTTAACTTATATATGTTATAGGGTTTTAAATGTGAAATGTTTTGCAAGTGTTGGACTCTTCTCTGTACATGGCGAGAAATCAAGAACCACTTAAAGCTAAAAATACCAGCTCAATCATCTATCTTTTTGAACTTCTTTCAAATAGTTCTGCTCTTGAGATCTTGAATTGTTCATTAGCGATTTTTGTTTAAAGAATTTAATTCTTCATTGGTGATCATTAAGGCGATTATATTCAACTAACCAAAAATTCAAAACAGTCACCAGATATACTTGTTTAATATCTGCCTTTTAGATATTTATGCACTAATGTGCATGAAAAAAATGACATTTTTCGCTTGACCTACTATTTGGATTTACGTGAGCATGCACCAACCATTGAACTAGCAAAATAATTTAAAATAAAACTTTTAATCTTTAATAGAAATAATACACGTGTGCATTGCTTGTATTGACATTGAGAGAGTGAATGATTGATCTTGAAGATTCTAACTTGGGGACGAGACAATAAGGGAATGAAGAAGAGTACCTTGTTGTTTCACCATAAGACTTTAGCGTCTTCACCTAACCTTTCAATGGTATATGTTAATGTTGATCGTTAGGACTATAAGGGCAGTGAAGGCATGAGCATCTTCATTTAACGGGTAGCAATACGATTGAAATTTTTTGTTTGAGCATCTTCACCTGACATTAGAATTGTGTCAGCGTTCGGAAAATTTATAACAAGATTTTAAGGGTAATTTGTAACACAATATAGGGACAACACGGTGATTTAATTTGTCGGAATCTTGCCTTGCCTTCACCAGAGAACATGATAAACAACTAGGTGGTGTCGTTCATCGTTGTTGTTGGATTTTCGTAGGAGCCTAGGGCTTCAAACGTATATTGCTATTGGAAGACCTTGTTGGTAAGAACGGTTTATGACACCCTTCACCCTACTGAACCTTGAGCCCCCCAAAAAATTCTGATCCAGCCCAATACACCTTGCCACGACCAGATCTTAAGTAAAACCAAACTCGCCCAAACCACTCAACAACTTTTTAAACTCGTGACCACAACCCAAACCACACCACTGCGAAATAATCTGCCACTTGAACTAATCCAAATCAAGCCTTACTAAGGCCAACCCAAGAGGGCCAAGACCCTGTTCAACCTGACCCGGGGGGGGATTGGCAAAGCTCCACATTACCTTCACGCGTGCACCAACACCACCTCCATGACATTCATCCTGGTGCGCTACTTGAATGAAGCCCTGTGAAGTTGGTCAGCCTGGGTCGTATCCTGTACCACAGGAAATTTGTGCCCTGATGACCCCCTCTTAGACCTCGCATCCTTATGCCACACAAAATTTCTGTGATGACCACTCTCAAAGAGCCTCCAATGTCATTTCTGCTTACCCCTGAACAAGTTTTTTTCTTTTGAAACAACCATACTGTATAAAGAATTCCACCTTGCGAATTAAATGGAGGATCAAATTTTGGAATGGTGGTGGTTCAGAGTTGTGCATGAAGTAGAATGAGATCAATACAAACAACAGCAAGAAATAAAAAATTTGTTTGGGGTAGAAACAGTTGGATGGTTCTTCACACACATAACTTTGGAACAAACAGTATGTTGTATCATCTTTTATCCTAAATCTATCACTACTCATGAGTCTTTTGACTTCTTTTGTTTTTTCTTCCCCTGATCAGGGTTCCATTGATTCTAGTATTGACTATTGATCATTCCCCTCAATTCATTGGCACTGTTATTTTGCCCATTCATATACTGTTGTTAGCAGTAATTTTGAGTCCCTTCGCCTTAATCCTCCTTGGTTTGGCTACCCTGCGCAGAAGCCTCTAGAAGGAATGATATGTTAGCAGTTCTCATTTCTGTACTCTTAGGATATCTATACCAGTAGGTGCACATAAAATGAAATAGATCATATTACATTTTAGGGATGCTCTAGTGAGAAAAGATAAAGACTTGTTAAATGTAACTGAGCATATAACTCTTGGCATAACTGAATGAAGAAAAATAATTCATATAGTTGACTCCTAATGATTGGGACGCAAGGTTTGGTTTGGGTTGGCTTGGTTAGTCACTCTCTTCTAAAGGGCGTCCGTGCCATTAAATGGAAAAAGCCGTTCACATAAGGGTATGGCCTTTACTTCCCATGCCTCATTGAACCCTTACACCAAGAAGACAAGTGAAGCGATCAATGGGATGAGGATGATTACCACTGACATTTGACATTGTCTTCCCTTCATTCTTTGACTGCTGGAGGCTTGAGGCTGAACTCTCATAAAGAGCTGCAGAGACGTCAGTCTCGTCAACCCTAGCTTCTTATCAGATCTGGACCATAGGCCATTTTTTAGGGAAAAAACTCTAGTAGATGAATTTTCCTTGTATCATCTATTTAGAATAAGAGCCAAGTAGTTGGGCTTTGAGGTTCTGTTGAGTTGAGTTTATTACAAGAAACTACTTTTTGGCTTGAATTGTCCGATATTGAGTTTGGTCTTGTTGGTGATTTATTTCCAGTCGAAAACAGCACAATTTCCTTCTATGTTTTTTCTTCTCTCCATGTGCATTTAAAAAGTAGTTTATCTCAATTTTACCCAAAAATACATCATAAGCTGAGATTTGCTTAGGAAATTGAACAGGTAGTGGTCTCCGATAAAATAGAAATGTTACAAAAGACTTTCTATTTTTTTTATTTTAATCACTAATCACATTGACGCTAAATCTTGCTAGCTACATTTTTTTGCCCCATGATGAATGTGTTGCTTGACTGGGCATTGATCAAAGTAGTGCACCATTGAGTGCTATTATTCTTTGTATGATTGTATAGCCCTTTGACACATGAGCTTGAACCTTTTTCCCCTCTGTTTCTTGTTAACTTAGGAATGCCATCCTGACCCTAATGCTCGATGTTTGTTGTGAGTCTTGTGACTGCTTTTCTACAAGATGGGTTTTCTTTATCAATCTTTTATATCTAAAATTAGAAGATCTAACGTTTCTCTCTTGTATGTCCAGAGGACCAGCTGATAAAGACCAACCAAACGAACATACTGATTAGGTCTCTCATGCTTAAGAAACAAAAGGGAGATTCCAGTTCAAAAGATGTAAAGGTCACGGCTGCAAGTGAGGCTTCTAGAAAGAGGTGTTGGCTCCATTCTTTCTTGGTCAACTGTTTGTCATTGAAATGCTTGTGCATTTCTAGTTTCATGTTTGGCATTTCCAATGAAGAACCTTAAGCAGCAGGCACCTGTTTGTTTCATGCGTGCATATTTGATATATTTTGTCTCTTATACTGCTGCTATCTTCTATAACTTTTAGGCCCGCCGAAAGAGCATTGGATGGAAGGGCTTCAGCTAAGAGGGGCACGACCAACACTCAAGTTGGTTCTCGACAAGGTGAGCTCTGTATTTATTAAGGGGCATCGCTGGTTGACTATAGTGCGTCTGTTGAAAAATATTATGGCTTCCATAGAGCTGTGCAGCAAAAGGATATTTTTGGAATGTTATGATTTCTTCTTCTTCCTTTTCTTTGGCTTTCTTATTTCTTTCCTTTAATCTTTTTTTCCCCTTATTGTGGTTGCTTCCTGGCCAACCATGTCATATGTAAGAAGGGAGTTTTGATCGTCATTATCACAATGTTTTCTTCTTCCTCATTCCAATTTTGCTTCATCTCACTGTCTTTTGAAGTCGAGGAACTTATCTCTTGACAACTCTTGTGTTTGTGTTAATATAAGGTTGGTGGTATTGGAATTGTAGTCAGTTCTAAGGGTCGAGAAAATATTGCATTTGCTTTTGTTGTTGTGACAATCTTAAAGACGTGATTTGTGCTTGTGGTGGCCTATTGGGCCCTTAAGATAGTTAGCAATCAACATGAAAAAATTGTGAACGGGATTCCCATATATATGTCAATGGTGATAATTAAAAATTGTCTAGAAAGGGTTCCTTATAAGTTTTTGCACTTCCAAAGCTGTTGGTTCTCGCATCTTTTCATTCTGACGTTTTAAATTGCTACCATTCTGTAGTTTTTTGTGATATAGTTCCAATATAAGCACTTGACTGTTTTTTTCTTTTTCTTTTTCTTTTTTGGGAAGTATTTGTATTCATATTAGTATTGTCATTCTTAATATCTAAGGGCTTTTTGATCATGTAGAAAGAACCAAATCTCATGTACCTGAGAGGGATTTCCAGAGTTTGACTGTGGAGAGACTTCGTGCTCTTTTGAAGGAGAAAGGTCTTTCCCTTAAAGGAAAGAAGGTGAGTATCAAGGACTCTTTTATCTGTGGTGTTTATTACTCTTAATGTAGTCATTGATCCCATTCTCTGAGGATGCACAGATGGAATCAGTCTAGCCTTTTTAGAAGTATCCAATTGATGGTCTTGACATAGCCCATTGATTGTTCGACTGGATTGATTTTCACGATTAAATTTTTTCACGCTGAGGGTGTTTGGTGTAGTTGAAATTATGAACTTATAAATTTTAGTTAAAAATTTGTGATTATGATTTCAAACGAAAGTTAAAAATATCTATTACAGCTATAGACTTATAGATTCAACGAGTAAAATGTGTTTGTTAATTTAGAATAAAAAACTACAAAACAAAGCTTATAAGCACGCCTGATTAAATTTTCCTTGCTCTTTGTTGATAAAAGTTGAAAAAAAAAATCTGCAAACACTGTTTGTCTTCTTTGTAATTCCAATATTGTGTTCACTCTTGTCATGGAATCAAATGGGCAGGATGAACTGGTTGAGCGACTTGGAAGCGTGAATGGCTAATACAGAGAGAGAAGAAGAAGAGTTCAGGCAACTCGGAAGCGTGAATGGCTAATACAGAGAGAGAGAGAAGAAGAAGAGTTCAGGCGACTCACTCACCTTTTGATTCTATGCATCATCATGTGGTGGGAAAGTAGGCGATTTTCTTTTTTATGTAACTATTAGTGTGTTCTGGGACTAGTTTTTAGTTAGAGACTGGAGTTGTTGACGTCCACAATTTGTTAATTTTATGGGCAGTTGTGCAAATGCTTTTGATAAACTGTCAGATTTATATCCGTTTTAGCAGGAAGGAAAGGGATAATCTAAGTGATTCATGCCCAAACAATCAAAAAAATCTGAATTGTTAACATTAACGCCTTATTTCTAGAGCTCCTTGTCAAATTCTTCATGTTCTTGCTCATGTTTGAAGTGCCTTCAAGGCATGTTCCATTCATATTGATTTGGGCTTTTCGAATCATATTTTGATTTGCCTCTTCTTCGATCTGGGATCATTTATTTACAATGGAATAGCTTACAAAATCAATAGATCTCATTAAATACAATAGGATGTATGGCTATACAAACTGTTGAGAACTTGAGTCAGCCATGTTTGGTAGTACCAAACCAAACTAAGTTTGAAATGTGAATAAGTGAACAAAGTTAGTTTTCTTGAGATGCCAACCGGTATCATTTAAAAGTTAAAAATTTTTTCTTGGCAAAGAAATCAGCTTTTAAGCTATTCCAAAGAGGGCAACCACCATTTGGCTTCGGCCTAAAGTGGGGCTTTTAAATTTTGTTTTGTTTAAAGTCACAAAAAAAGCCTATTATTAAATTACCATCTGGTTTGCCTTTTGGTTTTCCAGCCTTTGATGCAACAAGCCTATGGCCTCATTTGGCTGCCTAAAGTGGGGCTTTTAATTTTTTTTTTTAAATCACAAAAAAGCCTATTATTAAATTACAATATTTTTTCTTGGCATGAAAATTATTTTTTAATTAAATAAATTTTCTGCTTATTTGATTTGAAGTCAAAAAGTAAAATGACTAGCTTTAAACCAGGTTATTAATTTTCTTTGCATAAAACCATTAAAAAGTCATATTTTCTCTTTGTATGGTAATTTAAAGCTGTTTTTTAATCAAATCACCCTTGCTGCCGTCATTTTCTAATTGGTCATAATGCGATTATATTCAATTATCCAGTGGCGAGCTGTAGTTTGGCCCCGTTTGAGCTAATTTTTTATTTTTTACTTATTTTAGTTTTTTATGAATTTTTTACTTTTTAGTTAAAGTTCTTTACTTTTTCCAATAATCTTTGATGAAAGGAAACAGCAAAGTAAAAAACGTTAAGCAAACAACTAAAAAAAACATTAAAAATAAAAATAAGTAATATAAAATCTTTTTTTTTTGTTTTACTTTTGTCTTTTTCAAGCCTTTTCCGTATTTTGGTTAAGAAAAAATTAATTTTTTGGCACATTTTGACGAGAGTCATAAAAAAAATAATTTGATCAAACAATTAAAAGATGTTTAATAAAACAAAAATAAATAAAACAAAATAAACAGATAAGTAATGATTTCAAATGGAGCTTTAATATTCAATCATCCTGCAGTGATTCCAGCACAGCAGTTTCTTTTGCTACTGATGAACAGTCGTGATTTCCATATAGCCCTAGGTCCCCC
>JAOTRH010000018.1:12027363-12061061 GCA_034768845.1 Heliamphora exappendiculata | reverse complement strand
TAGAATAAAATCAAATCAGAATAAAATTAATCTAATCAATCTAATATTCTAATCAATCTAAATCTAATATTCCAACAGTAACATATTATAATATAATTTGCATATTTAATATATTAAAGTTAATGCATTTTTTCTGACTACATTGATTTAAAAATTGCTAATTTTGTATTGTAGAATTGATATGGCAAGCACAAGCACATTGATTGATAGAGTTGATATTACGTTATTTGGTGATTGTGTGGAAAAAGCATTATTCGTGAAGTCAGAATTAAGTGGTGACCGAAATAATACAAATTTGGTAGAAAATAATACATACCACTATACCGAATCTTCTTCATATAATGGTCCTCTAGAGCCATGTGAAGAAATAATTTTTGATGAATTAGAAGATGCAATGACTTGTTATAATGCATATGCAAGGAGAATGGATTTTAGCATCCGAAAAAATCATACTCGACTATCTAGCGAAGTCGGATCATTAATTGAAGTAGACTTTGGTTGTAGTAAAGAAGGATATCATAGCCTAAGTAATCAAAAAAGAGCATAAGAATGTTGTAAATCGCTCTATGACCATGATTAGATGCAGAGCAATGATGCGTTCAAAAAAAGATGGAGAAAAATGGATTGTTAATAAGTTTGTGACTGAACATAATCATGGTGTATGCTCTCCAAAAAGTACTTTTTTACTTTGGGGATATAAAAGGATGACCCTTGCTCAAAAAAATCTTATAGATGTGCTCAATGACGTTGGTGTACCCACTAAAAAAATAATGTCTGTATTAAGTTAAGAATCTGGTGGTGGTTGTAATGTTGGTTGTGCCACAATGGATATTCAAAATTACTTGGAAAATAAAAGAAGAAAAATTTTAAAAAAGGGTGATGCACAAAGAATGTACAACTACTTCATAAAGTGTCGACTAGAAAATCTATGCATTATGTATGCAGTCTAAGTGGATGTGAATAGTTGCTTGGGAAATTGTTTTTGGGTAGATGCAAGGTCAAGGGTGGCTTAGCAACATTTCGGAGATATAATCTCATTTGATGCAACGTACTTAACTAATTGCTATGATATGCCATTTGTTCCTTTTACATGAGTCAATCACCACCATCAATCAATTATGTTTGGTTGTGCTTTACTTGTGAATGAGATGGCATAATCTTATACATGGTTGCTAAAAATATGGTTTGAAGCAATTGGCGGGCATGCTCCTTCTGTTATTATTATAGATGATGATAAGACCATAGCTAAGGCCATTGTACAAATATTACCTAACAATATTCATCGTTGTGCATGTGGCATATCTTGCAAAAAGTTTCCAAACATTTGGCCCATTTATTTAATAATTATCCGTCATTTTAAGAAGAATTTCATCACTGCATTCATGAAAGAATCACGAATAGAGGAGTTTGAAAATGAATGGGATGAATTGATTTGCAAATATGAGTTGAGGGAGAATGAGTGGTTGAAGGATTTATACATACAGCGTGAGAAATGGGTCCCTATTTACTTTTGAACAGTGTTTTGTGCGAAAATGTCAAGTACACAAAGAAGTGAAAACATGAACGAGTTTTTTTTAAGGATTTTGCCCATTCTAATACATTGGTAAGTAACTTTGTCCAACAATATGAGAAAGCACTAGACAAAAGATACCAAAAAGAAAAGGAAAAAGATGTGAAGACAATAACCACCAACGCAATTTTGAAGACTGTTACAAAATGGAGGTTGAGCAGCAAACATTTACACAAGAAAATTTTTGTTGTCGTTCCAAAAGGAGTTATATTTTTAGTCAAAAGCAAAAGTCATCTAAATTTTTTGGCGAAAGGAACAATGACGAGATGTAGGGTGATGCCATTTGATAAGAAGAAACTGATATATGAAGTAGTTTATGATGATGCTGAAAAGAAAGCAACTTGTTCATGCCATATGTTCGAATATGCTGGTATTTTTTGCAGATACATTATTACAACTTTTGTTAAGAAAACTGTTGTTGATAATCTTCCTCGATAATATGTTCTCCGAAGATAGACAATGTATGCAAATGATCACGGTGGCCATGACATTTTGAAGCATGTTGGGGGAAGAGAGCACACAAATTTCTTCTACTTTGATGAGAAATAGTTTGATGGTAGAATGTTTGAAAATTGTTGAATAAGGTCAAAAATCACAAAAGAAGTATGATTATTTTGCACTTGTTTTAAGAAATGCACATAGCGAACTTTTAGTCATGGATGATGCGAATAATAAAATTGACAATGAGGACCATTTGAGAAATAGAGTGCCATTTGAAGGTGGTAGCCAAGTCTTATCCAATATAAGATTCATTTTCCAGGATCTAGCTCCTGTCGCTTCAAGAGGGCCACCCAAATCACTTAGAACAAAGCATCCAAAATAAATCACGTAGGGAAAAAAATAAAAATGTAGCATCTGCAAGCAAACTGGGCATGTAAGAACTAATTGTCCTCAACCAAATCAACTAAGGTAATATTGTATTTTATTTTATATTACACTATTAGGAAATTAGTTTATGGTTAGTAGATTACTTTATGAATATTGTTTTAATTTTTCCAGGCATAATGTTAATGTAAATTCGTCATCTATGATTTCAAATTTGGTTAGAAATTCAATATATTATCAAGTAATTCAAAACATTTTTGTACATTTACCACTTGTTATATGTGATTGACTGCATGGTCATTTGAAAATTTTTTTGTATGAATTTATATTGGGAGCCAATGTAGGAAAAATCGAATTTCTCTTTTCCTTCCTTTTCTCTGTCCTAAGATCCCAGGAATGGTACTTTTACGGTATGAATTTTATAGTTTAATTAGTTTTTTTTTTCAAATTTACAACTTTATAGAATTTCTAACATTATTATCTTACCAATTTTTTTCCCAGGATTTGATGAGGCAACACGTAACTAAATATAAACGAAAATTTTATGATGTCAACTAATATGGAGATGCTAGTGAACATGAAATTTGTCATATCGCATTTTAATTATAGCATAATTTCTTAATTAATGTCACCGTTGTTGTTGTATGAGTTTGATTGAGAATGTAATTTTTTATTTTTTTTGTGATTAAATTTTGGACTGATTAGCAATTGTAATGGTATATACATTTTATTTTTGGTTCTACTTGCTATCTGAATTACAATCATTTTTCTATTTTTTATTCTATTTAATTACCAAATAAATAAAAATTATATTTTATTTTTGATTATATTTAATAGTTGAATTAAATTTAGATTTTAGCTTAAAATGAATTTTCAGGGGGTAATTGCTTTTTCAATTGAATTAAACGGAATGAGTTTTTTTATTGATATCTTCCTATTATTGAGATGCTCATTAGGCAATTGGATAAAAGGCAAACCGTCTTTTTTTTTTTTTTTTCTCAAATGAGTGAATATGTTGTTAGTTCATTAAGTCTTCGGACCATCTATACGTTACTTCTGTGTGGAATTTAAACTCATATATATATATATATATATATATATATATATAGGTCCCGCTTGGATAACATGACTTATTGACTTATTTAACTTATAAGTTAATAAATAAATTATGTCATTTGAGTTGCCAAATAAGTCAAATTTTAAATCAATAAATAAATAAGTTAATAAGTCAAACGAAGTGACTTATTTAAGTAAATAAGCCAAAAATAAGCCAAATAAACGAAGTGACTTATTTAAGCCAAATGACTTATTTGTGTTTTGACTATTTATTAATAAGTAAATAAACAAATAAACTAGTCAACCAAACATGGCCCTATAATGTTCCAACAGCTACCTTGGAAACGGAAATTAAGTATTAAAAAATATAACATTAATAATATGTTTAGCTATCATTGTATAACTGAAGGAAGCATTGATAATATTATATTTATATACCATAACAACACCATGATGAACCAATAAGCTGTCTATGAAATTACCGTTTGAAACAAAGAGGACCCTTTCAAATATTTAACCAAAAACATTTTATGCATTAAATGGAAAAGCATTCTAAAGAATATTTTTGATTTTTGATTTTTGATTTTTGATTTTAAAATATTAAAATGTTTTTATAAAATTCTAACATTTTATATTTCCCCAATTTTCTAAAAATGATATACCAAACGTCTTTTCATTATTTTTTGCACTTTAACATAAATATGTGTTTTAGTAACTAAACACATTCTCTTTTCAAAATATTATGAACATTCATCTAAAAAATATTCCTTAAAAATATTTTATGAATTAAATTTTTGAATTAGCATCGAACCTAATGATGCCTTGTAACTCCCCGATTTTCGAACACATTAGGACATACTTATATGTACAATAAAGGTTATGCTAATACTTTGTTCATAATTAACAGTAAACTAATACATTCATAAGCATAGATTTCTCTCGATGATAGCCGCAAAATTAAATAAATACAGTTATTCATCACAAGGTATTTATTAAAGATACGAAAATTAAACTAATACACGGTGAAAAAATAACTCATAAACAAGTGCAATCTTGAATCAGTTCTTTATAATCAGTCCATAATTCCTGCGATTTCTAGTAATTGCCTTGCCCAGCAAAATTTTCTTGATCCTGAAATTCTATTTCACCACCTGCGGCATAAACGCCGTGAGCCAAAATTCAGAAGAAAAATCTAAAATCCTACTAGCCTAACTCCAAACGCAATCCAACTAAGCATCATTCCTCAATAAAAATTGAGTAATATTATTTAGGTTTACTTTATAGGCCTACTTCATATGCCTACGTATGTGGCATAATTGAATAATTAATAATTTTTATTGTTAAAGGGACAAACAAGTAATTTCAATTATACCACACAAGTAGATATGTGAAGTAGGTTTAAATATCATTTTCCATAAAAATTTCATATATCCAACAGTTAGAGGGATATTTAAAGACTTAGCTAAATTTTGTACAGCTTGTCATTCGTTAATATATACGCAATAAGGATGCAAAAAATGTAATGAAAATGATGATAGATGCTTTCCAATTTATTACTATGTCTAATTAATTACTAAGTCATTATAAGTTAACCCAATATGAGAAAACTATCCTAACCCCAATCCAATCATCACATACAAAGTTTATCGACTAATTTTAAGCGTTTCTTCAATTGTGGGATGACTACGTAGCCGAATTAAATATCCAACCAGATCATCACTGACGGTAATGTATGGAAAATCATCGCTGTTAGACCCTTGAATCTCAGGTCATGGTCTAGTGCGGGATCAACGTATATTCTAACACCGACTATTTCGTCACCCGAACTCCTTCGCCACGAAATATTACCTCAAGAATTCATGCAATTAAAAAATATTTCATCATGGTATACAAGTCGGGAGACATCACTCCAAAATTATTTCAACAATATCATTAGAATCACAATCGCGGGACACAGCCCATAACAAGTACCACTTGAGTGTTCATTTATTCCACCATTATCATTTATGTGATTTCCGTACACTCCAACTAGTGATGAAAAATGCATGTCCTATCTTATGCATGGATGTATTAATGCATGTGGTGCTATGATTATGCCCATATATGAGAAAATAATAATAAATTAATAAATTAACACTTAGCATATAATCACACTATGCTTACATTCAAAATTAAATTCACCTAAGGCACAAAATTTAAGATTAAGCACATTACATTCAACACTTTATTTTAAAAAATTCAACCAATTAATTAGAATTTGCAGCATGCTTTTGAAGCATCTAGACCTTAAATTAGATTATGGCCTTTGGTCACAAAATAGATTAAAAGGTTCTTGACAAATATTATGAAGAACACTTAAGCTAAAACTCATGAATTTTTGGTGATATAACCTTAACATAACAAAAATGCTACAATAACTCTTACCAAATCGTTGCGAACAAATCTCACATAAGGCAATACATTTGGGGTATCTAGACAGTTTCATTTGGGTTAATTTTCTAATATGTTATAGTTTAAGATGTCCTCTAAAACTCTTATGAAGGATGCTCAGTAAAGTTCTTAAGAAAATATTTGAGATGTTACCCATTTAAGAAAGTGTATCAGGTTAGCATATTCAAAACTCAAAAATAGTGACCTTCAGCAGTAAGAACAAAGAGTATAAAAATAATTTGAGGGATCAAAGAGAGACTAAAGGAGTAAAATGTCCCTAACATTTTTTATAAAGAACACTTTTTGAATAGATCATTAAAAATATGAATTTTGGGTCTCACAAAAATGTTAGAGAGAATAGGCTTTAAATCACTTAATGATGACACCAACTTGCTGAGGTGTTTTGAATGACTAAACCTCAATTGAAAGGGCTCATTTTTTTAGTGGGTAGATAGATAAATATATTGGCTACAATTTTTATAAAGAGGCCAAAGCTCAATTCTCACTTTAAAATAAGGTTTTTACTTGTGCAATAAAGGTTGGTCTAAAAATGACACATTTTGGTAAAAAAATTGTAGTTAGAGTTTTTTAAGCTTAAAATAGTTCAAACTAATTTTACATGAAAGATAATACAAAAATCTAAATCTAGACCTAAAGAACAACCTCAAATGATTTTTTTAGATTTATTTATAATTTTTCAAACATAGGTCTAGCAAGCTGAAAATTTTAAAACTCAAAACTAGTCAACTACTTCATCTTCTGTCATGTTGCATGTCATGGATGAGCCTATATTCTTTGTATGCATGGTATGCAAACTTAAAAACCATAACTCTAGCACCCAAATATGCAAATATATCTATGGAACTCAATAAAATTACATACATTAATAATAACACACAAGAACACACCAAACAGCCTAAAAAATGAGACTTTTACGCCTTTGTTGTTTTATTTTCTTCTTGTTCTTGATTTTATCTTTAAGAATGGTTGATGAGGATTAGAGTTAAGTGAGAGGAGAGGAATTTAAGAGTTTCTTACCATTAGGATTTGATTCTAAGAAGTTGAAGGGCTAAGGACGTGACTTTACTGTTAACTTCTTCCTTCTTCCTCTTCTTCTCTTCTTCTCCTCACTCGACACTCTAGAAAAATCTCAGAATTTTGGGAGCTTGGAGGGTGTAATGGCTAGTTAAGGGAGCTTGTGGATGTGTGTTCATAGCAACCAAGTTGGTGGTCATGAAGGGTTTTATGGTGTAAAGACAAGGTTCAAACTCAATAGGTTACATGGAGTGGTTGATGGGACAATACAATGGCTGCCATACGGGGTCTGTTGGGACAAAAATCTGATTTTATGTGTATTTTGTGATAGTATGATAGCCTATAGGGTGTAATTGTACTACATTGTTAAGGAAATTGCTTAAAAATTTACTTTAATGTATAAAATGGTCACTTTTTTCATAGAATTATATTAAAATAAATTTTTTTAATTGACACATTATTTTTATAGTTTAGAAATATTATTGTAGTATTTAAATACATTTACATAAAGTTCGTATGTCAAAATAAATCTTTTTGTAGAAATTTCTCAAATAAGTTTTTTAATTAAAAACTAGTGTACATGATTTTTATTAAATAATTTAACTTATACAAACATATTATTTTAAATCAAATTAGATTTATAAATTTTTAGTTTTGGCAATAAAAATATATTTAAGGTATTATTTGGCTCAAGAGAAGAGATTATGTTGGCAAAATTGCTCTTTATTAGATTATTGGGCCTATTATCAAGAATTAGGCATTGTGGCACAAATTAGTCTCAAAGAATGAATTAGTTGGAACAACTAGGGTTTTGGCCTAAAATGGACTTCTCTCAAGAACCATGAAAAATGTCAGTATGAAAAAAATACGGAACGAACGTAAGAGAATAAATCAAATTTTATTTATTTATTTATTATTATTTTTGGCACATAGATACATATAGTATTATGATTATATTGACTTTCTTGTTATTATTATTACGTCATTATTTAGTTGTTCATATAATTATTTATTTAACGAAAAGTCCCGTTATCACACCCCTAGCTTCTTTTTTATTTTTTTTGATAAATAAAATGATTAGAATAGACTCAATACAAAAGATCAATAGTACTCTATAAAAGAAAAAATGTGAACTATTATCCCAAATACTATAATTTAAAATAAAAAAATATAAACATTTATACTATTATAATAAAAAAGCAGTAGAGGCAATGCAAAAATTTGATAAAACTTATCATGTCACATGGCTTTTACTTCTATTAAGATGACTTTTTTTAATTAGTTCATGAAGAATAAATATGTGACTTTATAATAATTACACAAATATTTTCCCTCTCTTAACATAACTACCCACTTATTACATAAATTTTCAAATATATAACAATTTTTATATTTTTTCAAAAAATATTAAACCCTACAAATTATTAAAAAAAAATATTGTACTTGCATTGGGTAGACAACTCTAGTATTAGATATTTTAGCAAAAAGTAAAAATAAAAAATAAAAAATAACTTTAAAAATTATCCAAAATTATTTATTTTTATCTCTCTTTTATCCTTTTTAATAAAAGGCTACACTTCTAATAACCTAACTTTAGACATTCCAAATAGAGCCGTAATTAATTACTTTTCATGAAGAATGTGAGGATCCCTTATAACAAATTTTCATGACCTCACTGGTGAAAGGCCATATTATAATTTGGTTTAATTACTTAATTACTTTGATCTCTAATTTATTATTTGATCATATGTATTTGATTTTTAATTTTATCACTTGCAATTGACTACTAAGTTATGCGGTTTTGGATGGATGGATTTAACGGGTATATAGGTGAATTCAATTTTTAAGTTTGGAGGTTTGGACTTATTTATTTTGAACTTTATTTATTGAGCTCGTTCTCCCCTTAATCTAATTACTATAGTTTTTTTTTAATTAAAAATATTATTTTTAATAAGTTAAAGCTCGAAAAATCATAAATTTATCAATTAAACTATGCATAAACTCAAATAATATAATTTTTACATAAAGATGATGTTTGACATGGCTAGAACTAATAATTTATAGATTATAGTGTGTGGCAAGAGTTGTGAGTATTTGACAAAAATTATAATTTGTAACTAAAATAAAATTTTTTTTTATAATTTATAACAGAAATGGTACGTGTTTAGAATAAATGATAAATTATAATTAAAATTAATAATAAAAAATTACATAAATGATAAATTATAATTAAAATTAATAATAAAAAATAAAAAATTATTGTAAGTAACTTTTCAAAACATTCCAAAAATTCCAAAGTAATATATAACCCAATCTCAAAAAAAAATCTAAAAATATATAAAATTAAATATTTATTAATGGGATTGGTTCGAGGTAATTATACCCGTGGCCAGACAAAGGGGCGAGTGGGGCAGCTGCCCCAAGTGAGTTTTTAAAAATCATCATTTTGACTCATATATATTTTAAATTTAACAATTATACCCCCACTTAATTTATATTTTGACCTCACTATTTTTCCTTTTTAAGTCATTTATACCCCTAAGATAAAAGGCCAAAGACTTTACTAGTTAGCGTGCCGAATGAAGGTGAGGGACCTAGGGTTAGGGTTACTCGAAAGTCGCAAGCTCATCGCCGCTGCTCGCGTCACGCCGCCGTCTTCGCTTGCCAGCCTCGCCTCATGCCGCCGTCGCTAACCTAGCCGCACGCTACTACCGTTGTCCCTTGCCTCAACTCTCATGCGGCGCCAACAGTCTATATCCTCCAGGTAGGAGACAAATTTTTTTCCTAATTTTTATATTTTATGGCGCCCTAAATTTAATTTATGAATTTTTTATTTGGTGAACTAAATCTGATGCTAAAATGAAAGGCATTTAATTTTCATTTTACTTATTTAATTTGGTGTGCTTGTGAGTTGTGACTTGTAGTGATTGATATTATATTGTTGGAAACTTGGAAAAAATACTAACTTCTGCAAAATATGAACTGAATTGTTGAATTGCTGAATTTTTTGAGAATTTGTTGATTGCTGGGTCTCAATTAGCAAATTGCTGAATATGGGAATTTGAATTGCTAATATGATTTATGAATTGAGTTTTTGTTGGTTGTTAACTATGCCTATTTTTTTGTTTACATTAGATTTTATATTATAAAAAAATATTTTAAAAGACGGTCAAAGTTTGAATCATCATCTTCTAAATATACGTCTCCACTGAACAATAATCTTGGTTCTGTCCCAGCCCTTAGCCAAATCACTACTTAAGAAAAAATTCAATATACTAATTACCCGATCAAATTATGGTCAAAACCATCTATTATCATAATAGTTGGATTGAATTGGACAATTTAAGAGGGTCGAATCAATCTATAGACACCCCTACCCACTATAGGGTGCAAGGATGCTAACAAATGTACCCAACAAGAAAATTTTAACTGGTGTGGTGAAATGTGTAATTCTCAAATCTATTAAGGGAAAGTCTATACTTAATTGAAACCTCAGATGAAGTGTTTGCAATTAAGTCTCTGTTTGGTATATCTAAAAAGTTAGTATTTTTTATTTTGCAAAAAAGTTAAGTTTTAAGCTTTACTGTTTAACATTTCTAAAAAGTCATTAACTTTTTTCTTTCAAGAAAAAAAAAACTATTGACATTCCAAACACATTAAAATTTTTAAAAGCAAAATGACTATAATACCTTTAATTTAAAAAATCATCTCTCTTTATAAAAACTAAAAAAAAAGTGCTAATATCCCAAACACAACTTAGAAGAAAAAATTAAGGACATACTAGACATTTTAATAAACAACAAAAAAGCTAAAAAACTACTATAAAAAATAATCTAAAATTATATTCAAAAAAAAATTGAAAATAATTTTTATAATATTTTGAAAAGCTAAAATGCGTTTTGTTGGAAAATTATTTTTCAGTGCAGCAAGTCCCACTGGAGAGCGAAGAGAGAAAACACTTTTAAATTGTTTCCAAAATATTCAGTTTTTAGCACATTTAAACTCAATTTTCTGGAAACAGTTTTCTAAAAACTGCTAATAAATGCATTTTATCTATTTTTGGAGATTTGTTTTTGGAAAAAATGAATATAAAAACTGCAACCAAACAGGACCTAAGTTATTAAGACCTTCCAAACACAACCTAACCTGCTTGTATCCCGCTTGTGTGTATGTTGAGCGTGGGCAAACCAAACCTAGGCATACACACGCAAATCCGTGCACATGCGTATAAATACGCGCGTGCTGATACACTTGCCGTGAAACCGCAGCTATGGTGGTTATAAAAGATGGTACCATATCGGGAAACTTACCAAGTGCCAAGGCTTTTGCGATTCACTACCCTGGATACCCTTCATCAACTGTGCGAGCTGTTGAGACTCTTGGAGGAACTTATGGAATCCTCAAGGTATGTGCATCTACTGTATATGCAATTATAAACACTTGTTCTTTATGCTATGAATGTAATCTATATAACAAGATAGAAGGAGTTGACGTGACAATTGTATGTGTCGAAAAAGAAAGTCTATGTATATAGATTTCAATCACATATCCAGTCACATATTAGTGTTTCTTACCGACGAGACGATACGTTTAGTTCTGTGTTTTAAATCTCTGCACGTAGTCGAACTGGTGTAAAAAATAATGCCCTCGGGATGAGATAATCTTGCCTTTTCCTTTTGTAATGTATCTCTTCTCTCATGTTCTTCTGTGTAAAAAAGTAAAAAACCTATTGATTGATATTATTTCTCTTTTCACTAATCTAATGAAAAATGATTTAGCTTTTACTTTTATTATCCTTTTCTTAATCTTTTTTTTTTACCTCTACAAATTTGCAAACTAATCAAATTATGTTTTTAATTGTGTCTTAAAATTGGCCGATTAACTAATTATTTATAGAATTAAATAATTGAATGCTAAGAAGTATAGACACTTCTACGATGGTGGCGTGTCATGTCGGACACTCGTGTTAGACATGACACTCTCTGGATACTCTTTGGACACTCCTAAATTTGTATTTAATATTTTTTAAACGTTTTTTTTTAATTAGGAAATTAAACTTATAATGCTATACACTTTTTCGAAATTTGACGAGCACTTCAATGGCACTTCTTGAACTATCCAAACACGTTCTATGTGATGAATTTTTTCATAGTAATAATGTTTTGCATTCTTCAAAATGCAAATTATGCACGTTAAATATATTTTGGAACATTTATAAAAATGAATATAAGACTTTAATTTTATTAGTAATATGTTGTATATTTTTAATTACCATTGAATTTATATATTTGACATATAATAAAAGTATAAAATTTTAACATGTCCCAGACGTGTCGTGTCTTGTATTTTTTGAAAATTGGCGTGTCCGTGTTGTATCACGTGTCCGTGTCCATGTTCATGCTACTTAGATTGAATGTCTTTAGGCATGAGTGATAACTAATAATAGTACAAAGAAGAATATCTAATTGTATATATAATTAGAAACTCTTAAGTACCCAAAAAAAGTCCCTGAAAGTACCCAAAATTGAATTGTAGGGTGTGGATTTAACTTTGTGTTGTGGACCACACTTAAAGTGTGTCTAAATTATTTATTATGAATTTTGGATATCTTTCTGGGTCTTTTTCCTGGGTTTGTGGAAGAACTGATATATAATTTTTAGGTCTTGTTCTTTACACTGTGAATCTGATAATGGTACAAGGAGAAAAATTGGATGATGTCTCAGAGTATGACTTCATTTTTATTAGCTAAAATGTTTGCCTGCATCCTATCATTTCAATTTCCTGAGTAATCTGGGGGTTTAATTGAAATAGATTCAATAGAGATATGCATGAATCATGATGCATTCAGTTGTTAGAAACAGTGCTTCCAACAATTGGTTAATATATGGCATTCAGAATATGTTTCTATTTCCTTTCTGTCTGGAGCGTTGGCAAGATCTAAGCTACAGTTGTCCTCTCATAAAAATCAAGAGAAAATGAAAGGGTAACAAGATGATTTTGTTTACACTTTTTCCCCAATAATTTGCTTGCTGCTCAGAGGAAAAGAGCTCTTGGTCCCATGAACCATGCTGTTTGGAAAGCGTTCCATCTTGCTGTTATTTGGGTGATGCTGTTTGAGACAAATGGTTATAAATCCTCGATTAATATGGTTGATCTTTGGTGGTTACCAAATTCTTCTTCCCTCTTTGTTCCAACTCTTTTTTTCCCCCTTTGTATTTAAATTAGTTGGTGTGTGAATATTCTACGAGTAGTACATGCTGCTTTTGGATAGTATGGAATTCCAAAAATCTTGCAAAAGGGAAATAAAACGCATTTTGAAAAGTAGTGTGTGGAACTAATCCTTCAACTATTTGTAATGGACTAATGGGTGGTCCTTCAATCTCAAGGAACCTACTCCAGAAGATTGGGCATCTTTGTAGCTTACAATTTTGAAGGGTGTGGCTGTGCCTCATCACTAGTGCTCTATTGCTCGGTTTTGTTTTTTTGCTTTCAATCTTAGTGTAACAACATCTCCCACCCCAAAACAAAAGAAAAAATAAGAAAAAGTAAGAACGAGCAAAAGGCTTATAATATTGGGGTCCAAGCTCTTTCAGTGGAGCTTGTTCGTGCTCATTTTGACTCAACTGTTGGTTTAAGGTGTCATATACTTGTTATTTAATGTACGAGGATACTGAATGATGAATGAATTTCCTACCAAACTGCCACTTATTCTCTGATAATAATGCTAATCTATGCTAGGCATTATTTGCAGGCTCGGAGCTTGCAGTCAAACAAGTTGGAGCTACATTTTCGCCCAGAAGATCCATACTCACACCCTGCTTTCGGGGAGCTTCAACCCTGTAATAATTTTCTTTTGAAGATATCCAAAAAGATAGTTAGGAATGGCCAAAGTGCTGAGGACACTAACAAGATTTCAAAGAGTATGTCCGAAAATGAGATTCATCTTAATCAAAAGAGTTGTCCTGAATCAGTCAAAATTGATCAAGAGGATGAGTGTCAAAGTTCATCAATTACTGTACCACCAGAATGCAATGCACAGCTGCCCGATGAAGTGCAAGAAGATCTTTGTGCTGATATTGTTGCTCAAATCTCAGAGGCTTATCATTTCAATGGTTAGAAAGATTTCTTATTATTTTGTCGTCTAGGTTCTTACCTTTCCCTTTTCCATTTGCTCTCACCATCTTCTCTTTCATCTTTTCCACCATTTCTTTGCCATGTGTTCTTTATTCACGAAGGAATGGTAGATTACCAACATGTTCTTGCTGTTCACGCGGATGTTGCTCGGAGAAAGAAGAGAAACTGGGCAGACATGGAACCACAATTTGGTAAGCCCTCAACTTTCATGTTCTTTAGAAATTTGCAAATAAAAGTGAACTACTCATGCTTGAGTTATCTTTATTTATTTATTTATTTATGCTACGTTGTAGAGAAGGGTGGTTTTATGGACATCGATCAGGAGGATTTGATGATTCTAGTGCCTCCTTTGTTCTCAACAAAGGATGTGCCGGAGAAAGTTGTGTAAGATGCTTCAGCTTGTTTTGTTTTCTTCTTTACACAGTTATCTAACTTAACATCTTTAATTGAGAGGTAGTTAATATTTAGAAGCCCATAGCTTTAAATCTCAAAATATGCTATCAAGGAATTCCATGTTCCTTGATTAGTAGAAAAGTGTGGATAAAACACTACCATGCTTTGAATTTAGTTTGATCTAGCTTTATGGCCTTTCAGGTTAAAACCATCTGCAAGTCTGAGCTCAAAGAATAAACAAAAGGGAGTTGTACAACACTGTTGGGAGGTATGTTCTATCCTGTGTCCAAATAAAGAATTCTTTTGTTTGTGCACACTTAAGCTGTGGATCTTTGGCTCTGTTAATGCACCACTTATGCTACAGTTACTAATATTTTTTTAAATATATATTCATCTTGCCAATTAAGATATAGCACAAAGTTGTTTCACTGCAACACCATGTACCACCTATCCTATTGCATTAACTTATTTAAAATTTTCATTATCTGATAAGCTGATAAGGTGCAGTTCGCGGCACAATGGATAATTAGTGCATATGTGCACGAACTTTTGTGTTTGTTGTGATGCACTTTGTATCGTGGAAAAGTTACCTTTTTTCTGTATTGATTCAAATTAACAATTTGATATCGTTCTCAACTGGCGAGTCACAGTATTTGTAAATTGCCTTTTACTGCATTTGTTCAATTGAGAAAAGCCCCAGAGGAATTTCACCAATCGTACAATTCACAACACATATCGCACAATTTGATACGGTATATGAAGCAATCAATTCGTGTTTGCAGAGTCAATCGACGATACATAAATCACGTCAAGCCATTCGATTCACAACACGTATAACATGATTTGGTTTGATACACTAAGCAATCGATTCAATTTTATTCATGTATTTCTACGTGCAAACGTAATATCATGTAAATGTATATTTCTTAAATTTATCTAACCTTGGCGTTTTATATTTTTTGTATTTTTTGAACTTGTATGATGGGATGAAGCTTCCATTCTTGTTTCTTCTTATTTTTATAAAATCCATCTATCTATTGACCGACATAAATATTAGTATAAGTAGTAATATAATGAAGGATAATATCTAACATCGAGCCTTGGGCCAACATCTTTTGCCATTGTGGCAAGTTTCTTATCTATTACACCATACCACAAGGGAAATATTTACACACACACACACACACATATATGTATGTATGTTTGGTCATTCGAAGCAAGTTTCTTTATTTATTTATAATTGTTTACATCTAAACTTTTCGTACTTAGAACAGGTCTCTCTCTCTCTCTCTCTCTCTATATATATATATATATATATATATATGATAATCATATCTTTATGATTCACGATTTGATTCGATTTACGATTCGGAAAAAGGTGATTTGAATTCTTGATTCGATTCTCAATTTGACAACTATGGTTGACTTCATATCTATGTTGACCATCCTCCTTAAACGGTATAGAGTAATTTAGGGTAGCTGACCATTCACATCTTTCTTGGTATTTCCCATGAATTCTTAACATAGTTTGTTGTTAAGGGACTGACTCATTTTTGTCTTGTCTGGTGCAGATGGATATAGAGCCAAGCCTCGCAATTGATTTTAGCATAAAGGATATCCTAACTGCTTATTTGGCATGATTTATTTGTATTTGTCGTAGATAATATGGACCCTTTTAATTTTCTATGGATGCTATATTCTTTGTTGCTTTGAAGTCCATACCTACATAGTTTTGCACTAGTCATGCTACAGGAGGTATATTACCATGGTGTTTATATGAAGAGGACATGCGCTAAATGGAAATTGCACGAAAGATGCCCTTAAGTAGGAAGGAGAACACGTAGTTCAACCATATACACTGGTGCATGTGTGTGTATATATAATGTTTGGAGTAAAAGATTTGTTATTTGTCTTCCTTTTGGACTTCAGTGCTGATTCCTTCTGTGATTTGATTGGCGGGCATTTTGTGACTTATGATTTTATGTTTTCCTCTTTGTGGTGGACTTATTGTCTCCCGTAATTTTTATGTATTTTTTTTTCTTTTCTCCCAATAATTTTTTTTTCTGTTTCTCATCATAAAAGAAGAGTGAGACCGTGTTGTTGACCAATCTACTGCATTTTTAAACTGTCTTAGCAACTCATTTCGACTTCGTAATAATATTATCCCATTATTGGATGATTACCTATAATGCCCATCCTGAACTGTAATGATGTTGTCTGCTTTGAGTTAGGTCTTCACGTATTTAAGACGTTTTGTTACTAGAAAAGAATGTGAACTCACGTATATAACCTAGGAACTTTGCCTACCCATACAACGTGGCTGAAGTGGCACCTAGTTATGCCCAACACTTTGTCCTCACTTATGGGACTCAAGAGGTGGCTTGTATGGACTCTAGGTGGCTTCCATCATGTGGATGGCCTACACATCCAAGAGAGGTCTTGATTTGATACCAACTGTAATGCCCAATCCAAAACTGTAATAATATTGACCGCTTTTGGCTACGCTTATGACCTTAAAATGCGTTATTACTAAGAAGGAATGTGAAACTCATTTATATAGCTTAAGAAACTTTCCTACCAAGCCAATGTGAGAAGGGATGTCACATTCAACCATCCTTAGAATTACACGTGCTCATGTGTTGTGCAGTGTAGCATATAGGGGGTTACGGTGGCTTCCATTATGTACATGAACAAAACATGGTTAGGTATGCCTCGCTCTGCTGTCAATTGTTACATCCTCATCCTCAACATGATGATATTTCCCATTTTGAGTTAGGCCCTCGTTTGTTAAGCATGTAAAGAAAAAAGGGCAAGCATTTATTTTCACAAGGCGCATGCTTAGGGAATTATAGAGTGATGTTTCGAGATAGTCTCGAGTCTTTTATCAATGTTTATTTTAACCCAGTATGTTGTTAACATATTCTATGTCACTATATTAGATTTTAATAGTTAGAAGTATTTTGTTGATTGCATTAATTGATGGACATGGGTAGTGGTCATAATCCATGGATTGTAAATTGGACCAGGTAATGCCATTTGAATCTTATTTGAAGTCCTACTTGGTCTATGATATTTGTAATTTCGAAATATTTGTAGTTTTAAAATTAGAGTCCTAGTCCGTGTAACATAGAAGACTGTCTTAGCCCAAAAATATATCTGTAATCTTATTGACTCAATAAGCTTCTTGTTATTCTTCCTTGCGTGAATTAATCAAATACTATTCTCAGGTTATTGTTTACCGCCGTCATTTTCAGCCCTAAAACCCTATTCAAACATGCCCAAATCAATCCTAACCCCCTTTTCTACCTATTAGACTTTGACTTAACAATTGGAACCCTAATGTAACTCGTTATTTAGACCCTAAAATAGCCCATGTTCTAAAAATCGAGCAACCCTTGAGCGTCAAATCAAATCCGATACCTATTCATATCAAACCCTAGAACCTTTCTTCCTTCTCTTATAATTCTAACCATCAAAGCTTTCCACAACAAGAACCCATCATTAATTCTGCTTGTAGGGAGACTGGGCCATGTTTCCTAAGTAGTCTTAACTCTTATCTTAACTCTTATGTTACTCTCACGACTTATTCATATAGCTCAAGACCTACTCATATCCAAGCAATGTGGCCTGATGTAGCACTTAGTTCTCCCTAACACTTTGTTCTTACCTGTTACTCAAGAGGCGACTTGCACAGACTTTGGAGATGGCTCCCATTCTGTGTATGTCCCACACCCTGCAAAGTAGGTCCTTCTCTAATGCCGATTGTATCATTCCCATCCTGAACCATAAAGATATTGCCCTTTTTGGGTTAGGCCCTCACAACTTTAAAACGAGTTGATACTGGGAGTGTATGCAAACTCAATAGCCTTTCTTTTATATTTGCTAACTGGGGAAAGCTCAAATTTTTCCTCATATAGTGCTGTGCCTGTTTTAATTAGGCCAAGGATACTGAAGCAAATTGATACTCTCCTCAACAAATCAGTGAAACATCGGGCTGAAATCTTTAAATATAGAAAAAGAATATTATAAAGTGATTGAAATCAGTTGAAAACTTATTACTCGGTTGTTGGATGATAACATAACCATTTGTAAGGGTTCAACTTTTGACGACGCTGGAGGGGAAATGGAGAAATTCTCATTTTTTTTAGAGGCAAAGTGTGACATATTTTTACCCTCGAATGTTGATCCAATTGAGCATGAGTAGTTTTGAAAGCATGCCGTCTATAGAAATATATTTTCATTTTGGAACATGTTTATTTGGAAATCAAGAATATATTAGTTCAACAAGATGCTATGAAGCACGGATATTTCAAAATAGGCCTTGTACGCGTATTGAATACGGATACGTGCCCGATAAGTGTCGCACATGAATATTATGAAGATTCTCTATATTTTTCTTCTTGGGTGTAAACTCATGAATCAATGAGGTATGAATGGCAATCTGTTATAGCATGCTGTACATTAGTCACTACTATTGCCAAATTATTTATATTTCCATTGTACCATTAAATTGGCTTATTTTTACTTTTTTCTTTTGAATTAGTTTTTCTGGTGGAATTTCTACTAATTCTATATAGTGAAATTCCCTCATTAGACAAAATTCTCAACTTTTTTTGCCTTAAATGAAAACATAATTTGACGTCATTTGGAAAACATGTTCTTTGTTGCCACAATGCTTATTAGAAATCATTACAAACATTCCCATATGGTGAAAAGCGCATGCTAATATGATTTACAGTTCGATTTACGAGTCAGATCACTATTTACGATTTGTGTGATTCTTAGAATTATCATATCCAACAAATTGCGAAATTCTATTTACCACTTATTTCATTTTAAAAATATGATTATACAACTCAAGTGTGTTTATTGTGAAAATAAGAAATAATCATACATAATTGGTTGTTTATTTGGTGATTAGAGAATACAATAAAAATAAGGAAGATTCAATAGTTTCTTCACTATTTTCTTCATTTCTCTTTTATGTGAAAAATGTCAAAATAAATCATTGAAGGATTTATAAGATGAAAATAGCAGTTTTAATAAATTTTCTATTGTTATTTTGGTGAAACAATCATATTTTAATATGATATAGGTTAAGATCAGTTAGAGTCAATGATTACACAATATCTTTTTCTAAACTCTTTTGTTTTTATTACCAATAAGCATACAAGACACGTTTTAAAGTGTCTTATGTTTAATCTAAAGAGTTTTTACCCTCTTTTAAACTATTCTCGTATGTTTGACGGTTTTTGATATATTTTATAAATTTCAAACAAAATATACTATAGTTTTAACAAATCTTATGGTGGGTTTAGTTTGGGTCAAAACCTCTTTGTGATAAAGGTAAATATCTTTTCAAATTAGGTAATCATATTGTTATTGCACAATTTATATTAATATCAATTTTTTATTTTATTTTATGTCAATTGAATTGTAAAATAGTTATTTAGGGTTGAAAGAAGAGAATAAGATAGGAACGAGAGAGAGATAATAATAGAGAGTTAGGACAAGAATGAAGAGACTCAAAAGACCCAAATTAGCTTGTATACCCCACAAAACATACACACACACACTACATAGATAATTACACAACTACCAAGTAAAATATAAAATAAACTTAAGACTCCCCCATCAAGCTAGTCCGTAGAGATCAAACATGCTCAACTTGGACTTGGATAATATTATCTAAAATGGAGAACAAGCTAATGGTTTTGTGAGAGGGAGTGACAATTTGCATCGTCATCAACAAGTCTTGAATAAAGTGATTGTTAACCTCGATATACTTAGTACGCTTATGGAACACTTGATTATTAGCAATAAAGATAACTGCTTGGTTATCACAAAAAATATCCATAGGACGAGGAGACGTGATGTTGAAGTGCTGAAGAAGAGAGCGAACCCACAACATTTCAGATGCAGTATGAGTCATAGCACGATACTCTGCTTCAGCACTAGAATGGGCAGCAACATTTTGTTTCTTACTATGCTAATTGACATGATTACCAACACCAAATGTATAATAGCTAGAGGTGGAGCCCCTATCAAAACGACTAGCAGCCCAATCGGCATTACTAAATTCAATCACAGACAAATGATCAGATAGATAATATAACAATCCACGACCTGCGGCACTTTTCAAGTAGCGAAGTGTCAAAGTGTGGCTGACGAGAAGTATGCATAAACTGGCTGTCAACACCAACAACATATGTGATATCAGGACGAGTAACCGTAAGATAAATTAACATCCCAACATGCCGCCGATAACGATCGACATCTAAAAATGGTTCTCCCTGTTAGCGTCGAGCTTAACAGTAGAATCCATGGGAATGTCAATAGTCGAGCCCCTATAAGACCAGTTTCAGAGAGAAGGTCAAGCACATATTTCCTCTGTGGGAGAGAGATACTCTGAGAGGAGCGAGCAACATCAATACCAAAAGAATAACGAAGAGTACCCAAGTTTTTAGTATGAAAGCGTTGCCTAAATATCGTTTTAGATCAACAATTCCATTGGATTCATTATCCTAGATAATGATATCATCAACATAAACAATCAAGACAATAGTGCCAACAAACGAATGATGAATGAAGACCGCGTAATTAGAGGTAGAACGTTGAAACCCATATGCAAGCACAACAGAGCTAAATCTATCAAACTAGGCACGAGGAGAGTGGTAAGCTCCCAAGTCTAATTCTTATAAAGGGCACTCATTTCCTCGTGTATAGTAAGTTTCTAGCCAGACATTGACACAGCCTGCGTATAAGAAGGAATAGAAATAGACGACAAGGTAGAAATAAAGGAATGGAGATAAGATAACAAACGACCATATGACACAAGGTTAGTAATTGGATATTGGGTGCATGTACGTTTACCTCGATGCAAAGCAATCGGTAAGTCATCAAAATCAGAAGGAGCAGAGGAGATAAGAACCTCTACCGGAGAAGATAAAGAGTCCGTGCTACACGAGATGACAGGTGTATCTCGAGATTGTTGATAAACTTGCAAAGGTGGGTTAGAGAGGGAAGAGGGTAACATAAGGAGAGGTAGAGGAAGAGTAGGATAAGAGGAAGACTTCCCCTCACGACAATAGATGAGATCAGAAGAGAGTGGTTTACTTGAGAAAGTGAAGAAGAGAGTGGACTCAAGGGTCACATCGGCACTCACAAAGTATTACCGAGACTTCGAATAATAACATCGATATTCTTTTTGAGTACGAGAATATCTAAGAAAGACACATTTACGTATTTGAGGGGATAACTTGTCATCACTTGGATCAAGAACATGCACAAAGGTAGTACAACAAAAAACACGAGGAGTGAGGGAAAACGTGGAGAGTTAGGATATAACATTGAAAAAATAGACTTGCAATTGAGAACAATTGAAGGCATGCGATTAATTAGATAACACGCAGTAAGGGACATCACTCCAAAAGTGTTTTGGTACTTGTGCGTGAAACAATGAAGTATGAGTAACATCTAACAAATGACGGTGCTTTTGCTTAACAACACCATTTTATTGGAAACGTGTGAACACAAGTTGTCTGATTAATAATACCATCATTTACACAAAAAGAATCAACAGCAGACTGCATATATTCTAAAGCATTATCAGATTGAATAACCATAATGCACTTGCCCAACTGAGTTAAACTTCATTATAGAATGTAGAGAGAACATAAGGTAATTCAGATAGGTCTTTTAACAAAAATAACAAAGTTATATGAGAGTAGTCGTCAATAAAGACAACAAAATAGGAAATCCATTAGTACTTGTAGTTTGAGAAGGACCTTAGATGTCTGTATGCGCATTATCAAAGGACTCTAAATGACGATGATGCCTACAAAAGGAACTATGGTGATGCTTGCCTAACTAACACGTTTCACACTCAGAAATTAACACATGATGTAAACTAGGAATAACCAACTTAAGCGTAGCTACTGAATGATGGCCTAAGCGTAAATGTCATTAAAGAGGTGAAATGGTAGCACTCAAGGCTGACAGAGAACGGAATGAATAACCAAAATTAATATCAAGATAATAAAGCCCGTTCTTCTCATGCTCCGAAGCAATCATCTTCCTAGTCTTGAGACCTTAAAAGACACAAGAAGTAGGAGAAAAAGTTATGGAGCAATGTAAAGATTAAGTTAATTGACTAACTGAAAGCAAGTTAAAGGGAAAATTAAGAATATAAAGACTAAAAAGTAAGGTGAAAGAAGGAAAGGGATGGAAGACACCTTCCCTTGAACAGGTCCAAATGAGCCATCATCTATAACTGTATAATACCTAATAAGAGTCAAATTAGAGAAAAGAGATGAATTACCAGACATGTGAGAATTAGCGCATATGGATGGGTAAAATCCACATATGCAGTATTACTTGAATTCGCTAAATTAGCGGTAGAAGTGGGAGGTAGAACAATGCGCAATGTTTCAACAATCTCGCTAAGCTGAGTAGTGAGAGTATCATGAAAACCAGAAGAAGTCTTTGCTTTAGTTATATTAGACCAACTCAAATGAAATAGGCTAGATTCAAACAAAATTAAACAAGACCAAATCACGAAATTAGATCTAATCAGAATAATGAAACATAGCCAAATCGAACCACGAAAAGAAGAATCACAAGAGAGAGGCCACCAAAAACCCAGTAAAAAGCCAAATCGAACCACAAAAGAGCCAAATTGAACCAAACAAATCGGTTCTGTATCATAAACAAGCAGCCGAAGAACATAGAGGTGGCACCGACCTGTGTGATGGTTAAAAAATGAACCCAAACACCAAGATTCACCAAATTGACCACAAATAAGACCTATACAGAAAAAATCTGCATCTATGGGATGTATATCAACGATAAAAAATGACTTAGCGAAGCCGCGATTGGCAGATCATGAACTAGGGTTTTTTGGTGTTCTAGGTGCAATTTTTTATTAGCCTTGTAATAGGTGCAACTTTTTATTAGCCTTGTAATGTTAGATTGATATACTATGATGTTTGTGAATTGTGCGACTAGCCTTGTAAATTAATGTCAGATTGATATACTATGATATTTGTGAATTGTGCGGTTAAATGGAAATTAACTATGAGATCCAACTATATACCGGATATTTTGTTTTTTAGTTTTTGTTGCACTTAACAGAATAATACAGATTCCTAAGAAAGTTTATTGGGAGAAATATGTACCCAAGGATTCAGATCAATGGGAGTGGCAGATTGCCGTATGTAAGCTGTTTGATGAGCGTCCCATATGGGTCAAAAGTTCATTGGCTGAGCGCTTGCTTGACAAAGGTCTACAATTTGGAGGTCATTTGCTTAGAAGGTGGTCTGCCCTAAAAATTTGGCCTTCGTATTACAGAAAACATTTTTTGTTGTTCGGAGATTGGATGAATTGAATATTAAATGGCAATTGGATATGTCTGGTACTCAGCAGTGACAATTTATTTGTTTAATCTTGCAGGCTTCTTTTCAGAACAGCATATTACTTTTCAAATGGGCCATTTCTTAGGTTCTGGATCAGAAAGGGTTATGATCCTCGCAAAGATCCTGAATCTCGCATGTGAGAGTTCTGCCCAAATTAGCACTTATCTTATTCAGTGCATTTGTACATCTATTGTAGCTTTATTTGGCCTATTGTTTTTAATTCTTTCCAATGCTTTGCATTGTTATGAAGTTGGTCGAAGTATGTTTCACTCCACATTTGTGGTGCCTGCCTTCATTTCAAGGTGTCAGTATTCTTTTCATGCTCTTTCAATATTGGGGGCTAGAGATGGAAGTTTCAGGCAAAAGCATCAGGAGTTCATTTCTATACATAATTTCGGACTGATTGCGTCGATGCATCTGCAAATAAAGACTTCCTTTTGTCGTTTTAAATAATTTTTGTCTTCTCATACTAAATCCCTGACTTTGTTTTATGAGTTTCGGGGAGGAGGATGTTGTTTCTTTTCTTCATTTCTTGGATGTTGGATGTTTCCCCTTCTTTCCCTTACAAAAGATTTGATCTCTTGAGAGTGTTGTTCTCTTTTCCTGTAGATTCCAAGTGACATGTCCATCTTCTCATTGAAATTATTTCTTACAAATCAAAGGTATTCAGCCTGGATTAATACAGGGATGGCCACAACAATATATCAGACTGTGGTTGTGCTTACCTGACATGGTGACACCTAATCTCTTTAAAGGTTCAATAGGCCCTTGGATTTACTAAACGTAATTATGAGGAGATTAGTGCATTTCCCTTGGTTCTCTAGGCTCTTGGGCACCATCAATGGGGTTACGAACTTATTTTAACTTAACGGGGTGCATCAACGTCCGATGGTCTTTTGAGTGATTTTATGCTACATTATTTTACTCTTTAATTGGGGAATTCTTCTTATTGGGTCTAATTGTTCTCTTCTTCTAGTTTGTTTTGTGTACATTTCCTACATCATTCTTGATGTCCCACTTTTTGTACTTTCCTTGATATCCGCTTTTACTGACATTCATTTCTTATATGAAAAGGGGGAGGGTGACACCTGCTAAAACAGGATTTTGTTGGGTAAGATGTATGCAGCCTTACCCAATTCCTGGGGAGGATGTTTCCACGAACATTCATTTCTTATATGCAAAAAAAGAAAAAAAAAAAGAAGAGAAAAAAGGAAAGCATGAATAGGTAGTCAATGGTAAATGATCTATGTTGAAGTAGTAGTAGTAGTAGATGTTGGATAAGCTTTTATGATGCTACCAACTTGCATGCCTTATAGGGGAAAATGATTTAATACGAAAATCTCTAGGAATATCTGAAGCAGAAAATGATTTAATAAGAAAGGCTCTTCGAACATCTGAAAAGCTAAACACCTTACAAAAGAAGCAATGAATGAACAACCTCATAGCATACATGTATAGTTTTATTCTTTTTTGCACAAGTTTTTCTTTTATGGTACTTGTACTAACTAATCTATATTAGAATTCTTTGAATCCTTCACAGTTTTGAAGCTTACTCCCAAGTTTTGCTTTATTAGATATCAAAGGATTGATTTTCGAGTCCCCCCATCATTACGGAGCTATTGTGATGCTAATATATCCGTTGGGTAAGTTCTTTCATGAAATTTTACATTTTCCTTGGACACGTTTGTTTATATTTGATAGTTACTCTATTGCCCCACTTTGACTTTATCTTTAACTTATTCACATTGAACATTTGGTGCTTTGAGATATGGAGAAATTTAACATCCATACTACAATGAATATGCCTACTAGGTCAGCCAATACGTCTGATAGCTTCAAACATATTTATAAGAATATCGGTTCAGAATCCTTATTGAACTATATGTGGATGATATTTCTACTGCCTGTAGGAAAGCTTGCGAGGTTCAAAAATTATTCATTGTTTTATCATGCTTTTCTTAATGTTATTGAGTTGATTAGTTATTTTTATCTATGATTTACTATTTTCAAGCAATAAATTTCTTTTTTAGGTCTAACTGAGAGCAAATTTTAAGCACAGAATTTCATTGATTTTTCATCTTACTAGCAGAAATATTGGCACTTGTTCATTATTTAGAGAAATGCAGATTGTCTAATTATGGTTAACATCCTCTTATAATTTGATGTTGTTTAAGCTCATGTATTTTGATCTCAGTTTTTCTTTGGTTTTGTTTGAAATAGCCATTTCCCCCCTCCATTTGTTCTCTATTGGTGTTCAATTTGTTTGCTTCAATTCATGGTTATAGTATGTAGGCTGTACAATATAAAGTAAGTAAAGGAGCCATGGACCATTTTACATTCTACATTCTACATTCTACATTCTACATTCTCCCTTCATAGTATTTACTGTGCGTGTGACATTCTAATTTTAAATTAGATGAAAAACAGCATAATTGGTTTCATCCTGAGCTTCCACTGAAATCATAAGGTACACCTTTTTTTTGGTCCAAAACGGTAAAGCACTTCATATAGAATGAATAATTTCTGGCGGCTATGCTATTTTTCTTATAGTTGATAAGATTTTTTTCGACTAGGCATTGTTTATAATCACAAGGTACTTTGATCTTCTGTATGGTTTGCGTCGGGTTTACTGCCAATTGGATAACCTCTATGTTTGTATATTGGGTTTAAAATAAAACCATAGTTACAACCACTTTGTGGCATGGTACTAAGAGTTCATTCTTAACGGTTCACATACTACTCTTAGAACTGAAGTTCATCATCTTCCGTGTCGGCATTTGTTTCTGATTGACACCATCCTTCGATACTGTCATCATCATTCGTCAGAATGTTCACCCTTCCAAACAGACATATTTCTATCCTGATGCTCCTCAAGATTTTTAAGTTTAAAATCTTGGTAGCAATGTTGGGCAGCTATATTCATTTCTGCATATGTACGAGGGCTTGAGGAGGCTCAGAATCATCTAACCAGTTTTTTCCAAAACAAAAATTTATTGATGTACCTTTTCTTTTTCTCCTCTCCCTCTCCATATTGCAGATTCTTTTGAATTACTTTCTTATGTTTCTTGTGTGTTCTTTAAACCGATTGCTTGGCTTAAAGAAAAAGGAGTTCTGAAGTCAAAAGGAAGTTTCTTATTTGTGACTACCTTGCAGCTATATTGCCCTGGCATGTCTAACCCACAACATGTCTTGTTGAAGCCGGACTCCAGAATACCAATATATTAAGGCTGTTCTACATCATATGCCAGTCGCCAAGTTACAACCTCGATACGTCTGCATGATCTCAATTTCAAGAAATTTGGATTATTTGCTTCCCAAGCTCCTTTGCCAAAGTAATGCCATTCAGGCATGGATAGTCCATAGCAAGCCCAAGCAGCCTGGTCCAAACCTGACGCAAGTAGTCTCAACGGCTATACTATATCAAATAGCCTAGGGCACTACTCTAGGCACACTCACACTCCGCACTAGCGTTGGCAATTTAAATAAATTAAATAATGCCATTGTGAATCATCAGGATGCCGTTGGTACACTCTAGCATCCACTAGGTACACTCCATAATCCCTTTTGGCATGACAAGCAATGAAAGTGCTTGGTGTAGCTGAAATTATGAACTTATAAATTATAACTGATAAGATGTGATTATGACTTTAAGCAGAAACTACAAACATTTATTATAATTGTAAACTTATAGTTTCAAGCAGCAAAATTGTGTTTGTTCATTTAGAATCAGAAGTCACAAGCAAAAAGCTATACACACACCTGTTTGGATATCTCCAACTTTTTGCGAAGTTATAAACTGAAAGTTGGATCATAATTTTTAACAAACACCTTGAATATATTCTATGCCATCATTAGAAAATGATACCCATAGACACCCTCGAAGAGTCCCTAGCATGCAAAGAACATTATGATTATGGTTGATCGATATAATTTCTTCATGATATATTTGTGTTCTTGTCAACAAATGAGGTTATGAGGGGCCTGAGGAATATGGCACATTGCACTTTTTGGAATTAGTGGTTTTGGAGATTGCTGGCGTTTCTACTGTTTACCCGTGTAATTTAATTATTGCTTATCCATCTAACTTCATAATTACAGGGCTTAGGTCATTGCTCTCATCTGATCATTTTGTGTTCAAAACTTGTAGATTCTTCTTCATAGGCCCCATAATTGGACTCCTCTACTTTCTATTTACAGTTAATAGCTACTTGTGACATTCCAGCCTAATGATTTTCTTCCATTTACTTCTGTATCACATAGGTTGAAGCATAGATGGGAGGATATATGCTCGTTTCGGGTTTTTCCTTACAAGTGCCAAACTTCATTACAGCTGTTTGAACTTGCAGATGATTACATTCAAGAGGAGATTAGGAAACCTCCGCAGCAGGCAACTTGCAGTGTAAGTTCCTATTATACTTCAGGGTGTTTAAAAAGTAATTTTCTTTCCCTTAAAAACACACCCACCTGTAATTGTAGTAAATTATATTTTTATTTCCCTCCTACATCTTTGTTAGGTTAAGAAATGTTCTTTTCCACACTAATCCTTGACAAGCTTAAATATTATTAAACTCCGTAGACTTTGATATTATGATATGGCATACTACATAAACCTTCATTTTTCATTCTCTTCTTCTTCTTCTTCTTCTTGCATGCATGTTAAGTTAGGAATGTTATTGTACTTTGGTCTTATTATATAAATTGCAGTGATAAGGGAGTTAACCCTAATTTTGGGTGCTCTCTTATTTACCATCACAATAATTCTTTCTCAAGCTTTCACTTCTACTTCTCTGTCTCTATATTAATCTTAGCATGGTATTTGAGCGTGATCCTGTGTAAAGAAGATTTAGTGAGATTATTTTCTTCTTTCTTTTCTATTTTTTCTCCTTTTATTTCCTAAATTCATCACTGTAAAAAATTTTTTTTAAAAAATTCCCAAATGATCAACTGGTCTCCAAGATTAGTGTAATAATTTTCCCTTCTTTTTTTGGTTTGTTTGATATTTTTCTTAGATTGTTCTAAGATTTTCGGCGCTGCCTAGGGTTTTTGTTCGTAAATTGCGATTGTGGTCTTTCATGTCTTGATTGATGGTCTCGTCTCCCTTCAATGGTGCTGATTAGGGTTCTACATGGTACTACAAGCATCGAATCAACCCTATTGTTGATTTCGAGTCACGACTAGGGTTTTTTTTGGCCAGTTTCGACTTTTTTAGGGGTTTGATGCACTTGTTTGGGCTCCAATCAGTTTCGACAATTGTTGTTTAAAGCTCCTTGGTTGTGTGCAAACTACCTCACACCATGGCTAGGGTTTGCAGCCGTTCATTTGGTCCTTTTTTGGTTTGCTGTAATATGGTATGAGTTGCTTTGCCTGATCTGAATATTATTGGTTCTCTCGTGATTCAGTTCTACATTGATTTGCATATGTTACAATGTTTCATTGATTCCCTTAGTCTCATACTACTTGTTCTTGGTTCTCCATTGCCATGCCTGATACTGAAAAGCCTTTTGGTAGTCATGAGCACACCAGATTGACTTGTTCCGGTACTCTTACTGATAGGCCGTCTTTTTAGATTAGCTCCATCAAGTTGGATGGTAGCAATTATTTGATTTGGTTTTGTGTCTGTAGTTTAGCTATTGCTGCTCGCGATGTATTTGGGTATATCACTGGTGAAACTAAACAGCCAACAGCTGCGGAGATTTTTCGCAAACGGTGGATAGAGGAAAATACTCGTCATGTCATGATTACTACATTTTATGCAGTCCTCCATTAGTTGTAGTTTTTTTTTTAACTTTTGGAGACCGCACATATGATTTGGTCTGTTGCTGCGTAGACTTGCTCTCATATTAGAAATGATGCTCAGGTATATGAATTGCAGAAGAAACTCCATGGATTAGATCTTAAAGACCAATCCCTGCTCATTATTACGCCGAGTTGACTAGTTAGTGGAAGTAGATTGATTATTATCTGGACTTTCATGTTATTTGTACTACTGATATTGCCGTCTTTCAAAAAATGGTAGAGAAGGATAAGGCGTATGATTTCTTTGCCGGCCTAAATGTTGAATATGATCTGATCCATGTTCAGATTTTGGGTCGGTATTCGTTTCCTACTTTGAGACAGGCGTACGCTTATGTTCAGCAGGAAGAGAACCAATTTCATGTTATGGTTCCCCTTTCCAATCAAGAGCGTTCTATGTTAACTGTAACGTCTCTCACTCGGATAAGCTAGCTTAGTCGTACTAAATTTGGGAAGAAGAGTGGTTCAATAGCTCGAGAACAGTTACCTTGTGAGCATTGTGGTAAGTCCCGTCATACGATCGATCACTGCTAGAAGTTACATGGTCGTCCTACTCAGGGACGTGGAAGTGGCCGTGGTGGCGGACATCGTGGTCCTATACGCTCTCAAACTCATCTTTCTGAGACCTTTGCTGGCCCATCTGGTGAGGTTGGCCCTCTCTCTGAGACTGAGTTGTCTACTCTCAAGCGCTTGTTGGCCTGTGTTGACATCTCCATCTACAGCATCCACTTCCTCCTCCAACTTTGCTCACTTAGGTATTTCTTCTATTGCACTTAGTGCTGTTGCCTCTCATATTCTTGGATCATTGACTCAAACATCACTGATCATTCACTGATCATATGACTGACTCTTCCACTTTGTTTTCCTTTTACTCTACTTGTTCTGGTGAAGATAAGTTCTGAATAGCCGATGGGTCTTTTATCCTTTGTGTCTGGAAGAGGTTATATCCATTACTACTCTTCTCTTTCTCTCTCGTCTGTTCTTCATGTTCTCAATTTTTCTTTTAACCTCTTGTCTATTAGTCGTCTTACAAGTTCCTTCAACTATTCTGTAACATTTTTTCTCCGCCATTGTGTTTCAATCACTAGTGACAAGGAAAACGATTGGCAGTGATAGATAGAGCTATAGTTTTAGATAGTGGTGGCGGTTACCGTAACGGTAACGATGGCTGTGACACGGTTTTGGGGCGTAACGGCCGTAGCATAAAGGTAGTAATAGCCAAAACCGTGAATTGTTTTCCCGCACAACTCACTAGAATTTAACCGATGCGCGTGTTTTTATTTCAAAATTATATTTATTAGAGTTTAAAATAGTTTTGGTGAATTTTTTTTACTTTCTAGACCTGATCCAATATATGTCTTAATTTTTTTAGTGGTTTTTAAATACTTTGAAAAATAATACATAATTAAATACACACGTTTTAACATAAAACAAGTAAGGTCTAATGATTTTAAGCCTATATAGATTTTGAACAAATATTTTTAAAACTATTATTTTGTATTTTTATTCATAATAATAAAAAAATAATGCAACATTTAATGTATGATTTTAACCTAAAAACACCAGGAGCTAAATATTCTGAACTTTGCATAGATATAGAATAAGATTTTTCAAAATTAATATTTTTGACTTTTTTAAGAAACATACAAATGTAATTAATCATTAAATATATGAATCTTATTTAGAACAATCAAAATTTAAAGACTTTAAACTTAATTTGTAACTTTGCATAGATATTGAACAAGTAATTTTAAAAATTTTAAAAAATAATTATAAAGAATACAATATTAAATATATGAATCTAACATTAAACAAACAAGATCTAAAGATGCTAATTTTATTTTGCATAGATCTTGAAAAAATTTCAACAGCAATAAGTAGATATTTTTGCAATTTTGAAAGTAAAAAAATACCAAAAATTATGTAAATTTTGCAAATCTAAGTACGCCCTGGTAAATATGAGATTTTTGACTGTTATAAAAACTTTTTTGGTGAAAAGAGTTTAAGAAATTGTGCCCAAAAATGATTTCAATTGATTCACAGTTTAAAGAACCACTACAGTCTTTGTAATAGTCGTAGTGGTACCGTAACGGGCCTCTATGGCACCTTAACAGCCTTTACACGTGATTTTTCATTACATTGCTAAATCGGCCGTAACAGGTATCAGGTGGCACCGAAACTTATACGTAACTGCCGAATTTTAAAACTATGGTGGTAGTGTGCATGATAGACTGTACTTATATAATGTTCTATCTTTCGCTTCTTTTCCACCTTCACTGTCTGGCCAAGCTCTCCACGTTGATACTGGAACCATCCTTTTGCAGTTACATCAGTGGCATTGTCGTTTGGGGTATCCTTCTTTTGGGATTTTAAAGAGACTTTTTCTTTCTTTAGTTATACATTGTTCTAGAAGTATTTTTTTGTGTGAAGTTTGTAAACTTGCAAAGCATAGCGGTCTGTTTACCCTTCAGTTAATAAACGCAGTGATTTTTTATTTACAATTATCCATTTTGATGTTGGTGTAAGAATATATGGTTGTGATATTTTTTCATTATCAAGATTGTCTAAATATACTATCATTATTATTAATATTATTATGATTTAATTTCCTAATTAGTCTATTACCATTATTAGGAGTTCTATAGCTTATAAACTTAATATATCATTTCATTGTAAATTAGGCCTATTTGGTTCAATATGCAATAATAGTATTATTTATTTTGTTTTCTATTATTGTTTCAGAGCCGGATTCCAAACCCTAATCCGCCACAGACATCCCTTCTCTTCGGCGCCACTGCCGTCATCCTCTCTTCCCTCTTGCGCCGACCTTTGAACCTCAGATTTACTCTTCCTTGAGTTGCGAAAACCCTAGCCGAAGTCTCATGTGATAACAGCCAGCATTGACGACTTCGTCGGGTCCCTCTCCTTCGATCGTCGTTGAAACCCTAGATCTACTCTCCCTCAAGTCGTGAAAACCCTAGTAGAAGGCTTTTGCGACTACAAGCAGGACCGACCCTCAAAATTTTCTGCCCTCGAAATCTTCTGCAAAATCTTTGACATCTCTGAAAACCCTAGCCACTGCAACCTATAAGCGCCGCCTATAGCACCCTTATGCCTCGTCGACCTCCGACGACCCTCTTTCGTATGTCGGTGACCTCTGACGACCTCTGAAACCCTAAAAACTCTAGCCACCAATCTTCGAAACCCTTGAAAACCCTAGCCACCGCGACCAACAGCGCCGACCACAGCACCCTTCCGTCTTGTCGACCTTCGACGACCTTCTTTAGCACGTCGGTGACCTCCGGCGACCTCGCCGGAGCCCCTTTGTGTCTTGAAGTACATCGGTTCTCTCTTTTTGCCATTGAAGACATTGAGAAGAGAAAATAATTGTATATTTTATGTGTTTAAAACTATACAATATATGACCTATTTATAGACGAATAGGGCTAAGTAAAAATAGAAATACAATAAATACAGAGAATCAAATCAAATCAGAATATTCTGTGAACCAAATATAATATTCTAACATCCCCCCTCAAACGCGAGATGACGAAATCAATTGAAGTTTGGAAATAAGATCACGTAGGCGACCAGGAGGATGAGATTTTGTGAAAATATCGGCAAGTTGATCTTCAGAAGAGACAGATCAGAGATGTAGGGTGCCCTGCTGAAGGTGATGTCGAATGAAGTGACAGTCAATTTCAATATGTTTGGTGCGCTCATAAAAGACATCATTGTGAGCAATCTGAATAGCGCTCCGATTATCACAATAAAGAGGGGAACTAGTCGTCTGAGGAGCACTCATATTTGTCAAGAGCCACCGCAACCATAAAAGTTCAGCTGTAGTATCAGCAAAAGCATGGTACTCAGCCTCGGTGCTAGATCGGGCAACAACAGTCTGCTTCTTACTACGCCAAGAAATGAGAGAGGTGCCGAGTAAGAAACAGTGTCCTGTAGTGGAGCGACGATCGGTAGGATCTCCGGCCCAGTCAGCATCAGAATAAGAGCGGAGCTCAAGTGATGAGTGCGAAGAGAAGTGAAGACCATGA
>JAOTRH010000018.1:12014961-12027263 GCA_034768845.1 Heliamphora exappendiculata | reverse complement strand
TGTTATGTATAGTGGGTGAGGGAACACGATTGATGGTGTAGACAGCAGTAAGAGCAGTTTCACCCCAAAAACGTTCTAGAAGAGAAGCATAAATGAGAAGTGCTCTTACGGTATCTAGAATGTGACGGTGTTTGCGTTCTGCTCTACCATTTTGTTGTGAGGTATATAGACAAGAATGGTGAGAGATTGTTCCATTTTGTTGTAAGATGGCAAGAAATAACTTATCCTTGTATTCCATTGCATTATCTGAATGAAAATTTTTAATGGTACAAGAAAATTGAGTCTGCACCATTTTATGAAAATTTTGGTAAACAGTGGTGAGCTCAGACCGATGCTGTAAAAGATATATTCAAGTGTAGCGACTGTAATCATCCACAAAAATAACAAAATAACGAGATCCCCCATCAGTTGGAGTCGGGGCGGGACCCAAAATATCAGAGTGGATTAGGTCAAAAGGTGCAGATGAAAGAGTCACTTTTATTAAAAGGTAAATGTATTTGCTTCCCAAGACGACATGGAATACAATCAAAGGACTGAAAGTCAACAGGACCTAAGTGACCTTGAGAAGCCAAGAACTGAACACGTGGAAGTGAAGCATGACCGAGTCGGGAGTGCCACAAACGGGAAGAGATGGTGATAGCAGCCATGGAAGTGGTTGTGGAAGAAGGAAGTTGCAGTGATACGAGCTCGAAAAGACGTCCAATTTTACGGCCTGTCCCAAGCAGCTGATCTGTCTGTGAATCCTGTACATCAACATCGTTGTTAGAGAATTTCAGGTCAAGGCCTAACTCACAAAGTTGACCAACAGAAAGAAAATTTAAGAAAAGTTTAGGCACAAGGTAAGTATCATTGACAGATAAGTGAGAAGTAGAAATAGACCCTATATGGCTAACGGATATATGAGAACCGTTGGCAGTGTAAATGGTAGGATTGGGAGAAAGCAGTTTTATGAGAGAATATAGTGGCATCAGATGCCATATGATTACAGGAAGCAGAGTCTATAAACCATTGAGATTTACCTGAGGTAACAGACAAGGCAGTGGAGGATTGGGACAAAACCTGGTGAATTAAATCCTTCACGTTAGTTGCAGTGAGAGAAGTGGAAGGGGAGGAAGACTCGGATGAAGCAACCGCAGTTGTCTGTTGAGAAGCTTGTTTCTGTTGATAGGACTTGAACTTGCGACATTCGTCGATGGTATGACCATTGTGTTTACACCACTTGCAAAAACCAGTCTTGGATGAACGCTGAGTAGAAGACGAGAAAGTCCCACGAGAAGCAGTGGCAAGAACCATATCAGAAGATTGCAGCTTCATAGTGTAACGATGAGTCTCTTCAAAGATAAGTTTAGAAACCGCAGCATCCAAAGTCGGAAGTGGTTGACGATGAAAAAGGTAGGCTCGAGTATATTCAAAATCATCCCGAAGAGCCATCATAAAGTGCATAAACTTACGTCGATCAAGCCAAGCAGCAAACATTTGAATGTCTTTAGAGCATTCGAGCTTTGGATCTGCAGCAGATAATTGTTCCCAAATATGATTGGTCTGGGAATAGAAATTAGCAATAGACTGACCAGGTTCCTGACGCATCTGATAAAGTTTAGCTTCTAGTTGAAATTCCAAAGAGGCATCATAGGTGCAATTGTATCGTTTAGTCAGAAAATTCCTAGCAATGGTAGCATTCCCAAGTTTGGGAAGAAGACTATTGATGGGCGGAATAGAGGTGTTGATGAACCAAGACAGAATCTTGTAGTAAATACTGTCCCAGTCTTCCAGATGAGTTGCAAATGCTTTTTTCGTCTCGCTGCTGTTCTGTACGGGTTTAGGAATGGCTCCAGTCACATAGCGCCATAATCAACGTCCTTTCAAGAAAACTGCCATATTCTGAGCCCATATACTATAATTGGATCCATCCAATATAATGTCAATAGGACGGACAATTGAATCGAGATTCGAGGCAGATTGAGACATGTTGAAAGTGGTAGAAGTGATGAGTATTTATGTAGTTATTTATTTTTTAAAATATTAAATAAATAAATATCTAAATAAATAAATTAATTAATAAAGGGTTGGGTTTGTTTAAGAGCAGAATTGGGCTTGGTGAGGGTTGCTGGAAGCGCAGAGCAAGGGGTAAAAGCTAGGGTTGTAGCCTTTTGTTGGGTGCGACAGAGGCAATGGAGTTCGGCGGTGTCTCAGGCGGCGACGGCTAGAGGGTGCGACGGCAAAGGCGGGATGTCGTACGACGACTGAAGGTGGCGGTGACGGCGCGACTGGTGGCACAGGATGAGGGTAGCGGGCTTGGCGACTCAGGCCAATGGCGGCGGTGGCGATGGAGTCGCCAAGAAGCAACGGCGGTTGAGGTGGCGACACCCTGTGTCGTCGTGGTGATGTGGTCGGTGGTTCCACGAGGAGGATGCGACTGGTGGCGGCGCCAAGAGGTAAAATTGATGAAGTACTTCGTGTCTGCGACGACGGCTGGTATGGCGGCGCTCACGACGGTGCCTCGAGGTAGTGCTCTCGACAACGGGATTGGCGGCAAGATCGCAAATCTCAAGATTGTGAGATCTGAGGAGGCGATGCGACTGAGCGAGGCGATTCTCGTGAGCAACGATCGGCGACGACCGGTGCTGAGCGCGAGTATGGTGAGCGAACGGTGAGATTGAGCGGTCACGAGCAACGATAAATGCGCTGGTGAGGGCACGGCAGGACACCGAAAAAAGTCCTACAGGCCACAAGACTGTGGCTTTGATACCATGAAGAAATTGAGAAGAGAAAATAATTGTATATTTTCTGTGTTTAAAACTGTGCAATATATTGCCTATTTATAGACGGATAGGGCTAAGTAAAAATAGAAATACAATAAATACAGAGAATCAAATCAAATCAGAATATTATGTGAACCAAATCTAATATTCTAACATCACTGAAATCTTCTTTCGACATTAGGGGCTGTTTGGCTCTGTTTATTTTCTTTGGCTCTGTTTGGCCTTATTATTTACCTCCGTTTGTAATTACTGAAATTAGGAGCTGTTTGGCTTTGGCTCTGTTTAGCCTTGCTTGGTTTTAAACACAAATTAGTCTCGTTTGGCCTTAGCCATGACTCTCTTTGGCTGCCGATAACTTCGCTGGATCTCTCCACCAACGCCGGCGATCTCATTGGATATTTGCAGCGCTCTCTCGTCCTCGCCGATTTGGTCCCTTTGGTTCTGGTTATTTTGGACATTGGTTTGCTTGCAAAATCTATTTGGCTCATGATAGCTTGATTCATCGCTATGAGACTCTATGGTGCTCCAATCTCCTTAGTGCATTATCTGTTTGAGCAGTTTCAGATCATAGACAGTGCAGGTACCTTTTGGGCTCCAATCTCTTGCATTTGCTATGCCTACGTTCTCTACAGGTTTGCATAGTTTTTATCTCACTGGTATTTCCTCCACCACTTGGATATTTGATTCCGGTTCTTGTCATCATATGACGCCTGATTTGTTCAGTCTTAGTAATTGTACTTCTCTCACTTCTTCAATTTCTATTTCTACTACCAATGGTGCTTCTATGCAAGTTGTTTCTATTGATTATGTTATTACTTTTTCATCTACTTTTTTATCCATACCTAATGTCTTTTATGTTCCTCAGTTGACTATTAGTTTATTATCTATTAGTCAGTTTTTTTACTCTGGTTTTGACATTGTGTTTTCTTCATCTGGTTGTGTTGTTCAGGATCGAACATCCTAAAAACAGGTTGTGACTGGGCGTAAGATTGATGATTTATATGTGTTGGAAAGTTTGCATATCTCTTTAGGTTCCTTCTCTGTGGCTTTATCTTCTTCTTTTTTTTTATCAGCATTTTTCTCCTTTTTACTTTTGGCATTCTCGGTTAGGTCATCTGTTTAGTAATCGCCTAAAAGCGTTAGTACAATCCGGTTGCTTGGGTAAAATGTGTGTCAGCGATATTTCTGAATGCAGTAGTTGTAAACTTGCAAAAATGTCAGCTCTACCCTTTCCTAATAGTGCTTCGCTCTCTACATCTCCTTTCTCCCTTGTTCATACTGATGTGCGGGGTTCTTCTCCCATTGAAACACAGTACTGTTTTAGGGCTAAAATCGAACCAAACCGAACCATGAAAACTCCTAAATTTATATATATTTTATATATGTGTATCTATAATATGTAATTTGTAATGTTATTTTTTTCAGAATTAATAGTCGGGTGCCGTCATGGGTGGAGCTAGAGTTTTTTTTCAACGGAAGTAAAATAATACAATTTCTTTAACTAGAAATTAAAATAACTCAAATAACCTCATATTGCTGCCACTTAAATTAATTTTACTAAAAATATAGAAAGATACAAAAATAATAAAAATTTGTGTGAATAAAAAAATAGGAGAAGCCTACTGAAAAAAAATCAGATGAAAAAAAATCTACTAAAATAATGAACCAAAATTTATTAATAGTGGGCAATTGATTGGGGCAAAATTAAATTATTAATGGGGCAGAAGAACTATTTTTGACCCAAAAAAAAAAATACAGATAAATTGTAGTTTTTGAAATTCAGTCAGGGTGATTGCTTCCACTAGGCCTAAGGTGGCCCTGCCCATGCATGACATGGTGGAGAAGAAAGAAGACATAATTACATCGCCGAAGGTAATTTTTTTTCTTTGTTCTTTTTGTTAATAGAGTTAATTGAGGGCTTTACTCCATAACCACACGAGTGTGATTTGCATATTATTGAATCTCAAGGAGGCGATATGCAAAACTGGTATGCCGTATACCACAGGGATGCAAAATGGATTTTGCCCAAAAAACAATTCTCTCACATAACTCATTCAGTACACGTGTGCGCGTCGCGCACGCACACACCTCCATTACACCCTCATCTCTTTCTCTCCTCAATTCATGGAACCGGTGATCCACATGACAACTCCCTAAAACATCTTTGCTCGATACTTGAAACCAAAACACCACAAATTTCCCCCTTCCTTTATATATAACTTATTCTCAAATTGTAGATCCATTTTCTCTAATCTCACTCTCTCTTTCTCCCTAAAACTAACCATCTCTCTCCCCCTTCGCATACATACAACTCTATAACCTTCCCCCCCCCCCCTTTTCTGATTTCCAATTCATTCTATGTTCATAGATTCACTGCCTATACATGCATACAATTTAGTGCACCAAAAAACTCATAACTTTGAGCTGCCATTTAGTAATTCAACTCATTCCTCTACTAAAACCTTCATATTCAAACCAAATGCAAGTATCTTATGGTATTTGGGATTCAACACAAACAGTTGAATGCAAAGTGTAATTATTTCCTCATTGTGCTTCACTTTGTTAGAGTGTGTTGCTATTCAACACAAAGAGAAGCTCGACCAAATAACAAAGATAAAATGGTTAAAGTTGGAGTTGCTAATGGCACAATGTAGAGGACAACAGTGGCTGATATATATTTTTGGGGCTGGGGGGGGATTCATTTGAATGGTAGGAAATGGAATGATGTTCGAGATTAAGAGAGTTCCATCTCTCTAATTTGAAGGAATTGTCTGGTGTTCCAGAGCTACTCAAATTACCACAGTAACAAAGTGAAAAAAAAAAAAAATCTCTATTGTGCCAGTGCAAACAAAATTGTGTTACAACTAAATTCTTATTGAGTTTTAGCTTGTGCTCTTCCCTTTTATTTTGGAGTGGGGATGGGGGGCTTGAAGAACAGGATTTATATGGATGCAGGATCTAATATTTCTTATACATGTGAAGCAAGAAGGATACAACCTGCCTTTGCCTCTGTATTCTCTTATAACAATACCTTCTAATATGAGTTCTTTGTCTGCATTTTGTGCACTGGTATCTTTGGGTTGAGAATGGGATAGCAGACTTTCAATTCGTCTTTGTTGAAAAATTTCCAAAATATTTTGCGAGTTTTTCATCAGGTGTCACAATCATTTGTTGCTTTCATGATAAAGTATTGTTTATCTGCAACTTGCTTTACGTTCCATATTCAGCACATGCATGCTATGTTCCCAATGATGTAACAACTCCCGTGTTTTAATTATGACAATTGATTTGTAGTGTGCGACAGGGTGGTTCTCAACGAGTATGCTCGATAGCTTGAGATTGTGTGTTGCTGTGAGGTTCCTCTCAGTATACCCTAAAACTGGTGCAGAATCCTTGCTAAAATCTGCTTCTGAACGCTACAAAAAATCCAAGAGGATGCAGATTTATATTAAGGACTCAAAACTTGATGAAGAGGTTCAAGAAGTCGACGCAGGTTCATACGAACGACAACGCTTATAGTTTCTTGCTGAAGAATTCTTTATTATGCTAGGTTTTGCAATTTATCATGCATTATTCCATACATATACATCAAATATTACTTGATTAACCTCCTCTTTTTTTTCTTTGCTTAACATGCGTTCTCTCTCCTCTATTTGCTTGACATTCAGCTTTGCTTGTTCTTCAAATCTTTTGTTTTGAAGTATTCCTTTATGTGGCTGAACTTACTCTGAATGTGGCAATCCTGGCTTTGAATTCTCTCATATTAAACTCTTAATGATTTCTCCCTATGCAAGTAATCATTTGTAGATTATCATTGATTGAATTTCATCATGCAGAATTGGTAGGTAAGGAAGATAAAGAAGAATTGGATGATGATGGTAATGAAGAAGATGAAGAAGATGAAATTGATGATGACAATGTTGAAGAGGAGTTGGGCACAAATGAGTCATTTCATTTGGTAAATTAGACTCTTTTATTTCCGGGCATTAGTTTAATTCAACATATAAGGCTTTGGTTCTTTCTTTTTATCTTAACATATGTTACGGATCATGTTTTTCTTGGCCTGATATATTGTGTTTCCTAATAATTTTCCTCTTGTATTTCTTGATTATAGGCGGGCGAGGATGTCAATTTTGCTCCACAGCCATGTTCTTGTATCCTTGAAACAACAATTTTGTATTTTTTGTTCTATTAATTGCCTTCCTGTAAAATAGGAAAAGTAACAATTTTGTCTTAGTTTGTGCGTTGCATTTATGTCCCTTCAATATTTGACTCAAGTTTATAAAATAATTTAAAATAGGGTATTGCCATTTGAATTTGGTTCTTGAGTCTCTACTTGGCACTGAGTTCCCATTGCTTTACTGTAGAAGGGATATTTAGGAATGGAGATGAAGAAATTATAATGATTTTGTCGGCACCAACCTTTACCATTGAAGGAGATTAATCAAATCTTGCAAAACTACAATCACTTAAATCTTCCTATATGCTGCTCAGATATAGACAATGACAACATCTCAAAGAACTACTTGCAAGAGCTTTTTGGTAGTTTTCCTTTTGGTGAAGTAGGTGGCCACGGATTGCAAAAGGCCGACAACAGTGATGGAGAATATCAGATATACGAACAGTATAGCGATGATAACTACTCAGATGAGGATGGCTACTGACTTCTCATTTGTGAAAGTAAGGCTCTGTGTAGTTGTTAGCAAAATTATATGAAAAAAATGATTTACGAGAAAAGTGAAGTGAAGGAAAAAGAAAATATAAGGGAATTAATTTATATTATCTATTTAGTTTACAAGAAAATTAGTAGGATATTTAGTTCTCAACTTCTTTTGTGATACACAATTTTATACTTTTTAAAGGATCTATTTTGTGGGAAAACGTTTTCGCAGGAAAACTGTTATTGTGGATCTCACATTTTCCTGCGATAACTGAACACGCAGCAAGAACATACAATGGTTATTCTTTTGTTTTTCTTTTCTTTCTTGTCAACTGAAGGAAGCCTTAGTATTTTCTTAGAGTTTTGTCAATATATAATTGGCAACTACTCTAGTCTCCAAGTCCAACGGTAATGATTACCAGGGTTTTAATTATTGGCTGGTACTTATCGTATTGACCAATACCTATCGAGATTTTAGGCTTTCGATACCGATAATTACCGATGCATCAGGTGATACATGGCCGTATCACCAATACTGGTACGTATTCCGATACTACGTATTCCGATACTGTGATCTAAAAACATTGTTTAATGCAAAAGGGTGTTTTCTTGCAGGTTTATTTGTTGCTATTTTTAATTTCAATACCTTTACAGAGCATAACAAATGAGGTATGACATTATGACTTGCAATATGGCATTCAGAATCTTTACTTCATTATCTTATTATCTTATTTGGGTTTTTGCAGCTCTAAATGATCTCCAACTCCAAGATTTTGTTAATTTTGAAGGACACAAGCACCTCTGAAGTTACCAACGTGCCAGGCTGTTGAACTGCATGCGAGCTTGTCAAAGTTATGATATGGCTGGTAAAAAATCATTACTAATGTCTGGTTTGGAAGAATTTATTTTATTTTGTTTATTTTTGTCTTCAGTGAACTTTTTCTTTATCATTTTGTTAAACATTTATTCTTTTTGGATTTCTCTCATGGAGAAGAACTGGAAATAAATTTTTTTGTTCAAAGTATGAGAAGTAAAAACAAAGATAAAGCCAAAATGCTAGATTTTGTTTTTTTGCTTATTTCATTTTTAGTGAATTTTTGTTTTATTTTTTGGAAAAAAAATTGCTTTCCTAAATCCTTCCAGCAAAAATAAACAAAATAGCCTTTTTAATATCCCAAACTAGGGCAATTTCTTACATCCTGCAAGCCTGATATATTGTTTTTTTTGTTTTTGGGTGCCTTTAAGCTAAAATTTGTCCTTACCCTGCTGCAGATAAGAAGCCTGATTTGAGTCAACCTGGCAGTGGTTTTTCGGAACGGGGGCTTTACTACCCTCATGTTTGGCAGGATGAGTAGCTTGGTTGATCTTTTGAACTAGAGCATGAATTTTGACTTATATGTGTGTGTGTGTGTGTGTGTGTGTGTAAGGAACGGTCTTCTCTTAAGATAATTATTTTAGAAATGGGGTTGATACCATTTGTATTTGTGTTTAAAATTATGTTCATTTTGTTTAGTAATATGTTTAGTTATCTTGTGACTCCATGAGATAATTATGTGCTTCTATATATCTACATGTATATAATTTTGAGAGTTTTAGGTTGGCTGGTTAGGCTTTCGGTTTGTCCGTCAAAGGTCACCAATTTGAGTCCTCAAGGCTATTGGAGTGTTGCTCAGCTTGTAGCTTTATACCTCGTTTGGTAACGATTGTAGTTTTTTATTTTTTATTTATCAAAAATCAAAAAACATGTTTTTGTTTATTTTTATAAAAAAATAAAAAACAAAAACATGTTTGGCACAAATATTTAGAAAGTGATAGTTGGAGGTTACGAATGAATACAATGGTCGGAGATTGTGGTCGGAGGTATTATTCGGTGATAATAGCAAGAGATAGCAGTGGTGATTGAAAATGGTGATCGAATGCGGTAGTTGGAGCGGGCCTTAGAGTTTCAAAATTAATTGAAATGTGGACAAATTGGTCTGCCCCTTCAGTTGTCAAAACACACACACATACATATACATACATATGTATGTAGGAATGCATATCAAAGGAAAAAAATTTCTTATTTTTTGAACGAATCCAAGTGCACTCTCATTTGTTAAAGGAATTCCAATGCAGATTAGTTGTGAAAATTTTACTCCTCGTACCATTGAAAATTGAACTATTGACTGCTTTCTTAGTCAATAAATCTCTCTTAGAAGCAATGCTTTGGGGAGATTCTTTGTTTCTTCTGGCCCTTCAAATAAATACTCGACTAGCTGTTCTAACTCTTCAAAAGCAGCTCTGATTGCCAAAAGGAATTCACAGCAAATGAAAGCAAAAGAGTTGCCTACTCTGTACCTTAAGAACAAAATAATGTATGAATAGGGGTGTAATTCTGGGTTGAGGCCATTGAGCAGTCCGAGGTTCGGTATTGTGTTGGACCGAGCTCGGCATTGTGTGGGACCGAGCTCAGCTTGGCAAAAGCTTGATTCCGCTTGAGCCCGGATATTGGATTTTCAGGCTTGGGTTTACCATTTGAAGCCTATGGGCCGGGCCGACCCGAGGCCCAAGGCTTGGCCCGCCGGTGTAGTTTGTTTTTTGGCCCATTTTTTAGTTTTGTTCAAGTTTATTGCATTTAATAATAAACTTATAAGTTATAATAAAGTAATAAACTTATAATAATATAAATTATAAATTTATAAATTAACAATAAACTTATAGTAAATTAATAAATAAATAAAGTATAAATTTATATAATAAACTAATAAGTTAATAGCTAATAATAAACTATAAACTATAAAAAAATAATAAATTTATAATAAATAATAAATTAGTAAATTAATAATACATTAAAAATTTATAAAGTTAGAATAATATAAACTATAAACTTACAAATTAATAATAAACTTATAGTAAGTAAATTATTAAACTTATAATAAATTAATAATATAAAGTTATGAACTATAAATTTGTAAAATAATAATAAACTTATAAATTATAAATTTAAAAAGTAATAAACAAATAAAGTATAAGTTTATATAATAAACTAATAAATTAATAACTTAATAATTAAGGGTGTAATTTTACCCCAAGGCCTGCTCGAGACTCGGTACTGTGCGGGCTTAGCTTGATCCGGCTAAGGCCCCTAGGCCGGTTGAGACTTGATATAGAGTTTTTTTTGGCCTGAGTCTACCCCCTCAAAACTCGTGAACTGGCTTGGCCAGAGGCACGAGGCTCAGCCTGTTGGCCCTCCGATTTATCCTGCTCTTTGGCCCACCTTTTAGCCTTGTTCAAGCTTATTGCATTTACTAATAAACGTATAAGTAGGGGTGTAATTTGGACTTGATTGTGGTTCGGACGGACCAAACTCGGTCCAGCCCCACGGGTTGCCGCCAAAAGTTCGAGCATAGTTGAACTGGGCTTTTTTGGGGGAGGGATCGGTCCTGGTGCAGGGATATAAGGCTCAGACTTAGTACTCGAACTCGAGCCACCGACTCAGACCATGGGGTGGGTACTTGTGGACTTTTTGTTGTTTTGTTATTTTTATTTTTTAAGTTGTTGACTTGTTGTATAAGATTATAAATTATAAAATTTATACTTTATAATTTATTATAAGTTTATTTATTAGTTAATTATTTTATTATAAATTTATAACTTTATTAGTTTTTAAGTTACTTAGTTTATAAGTTTATAGTTTAATATTAGTTTATTAATAATTTACTATTTTATTATTAATTTATTAGTTTATTATTTTATTATTAATTATTAATTTATTATATAAGTTAATACTTTATACTTTATTAGTTTATATTTTATTATAATTTTATTAGTTTATTAGTTTATATTTTATTATAATAGTATATAGTTTACTTAATATTAGTTTATAGGTTATTTATTAATTATATATTAATAATATTATATACTAATATTCGAATAAAAAGGGTGGAACAAAAAGGCTAGATTTTGGGCCGACCTGGGCCGGCCCACAAGCTCTGGGAGGGTGGCTTAAGCTCGATGGAGAGGTGCAGGCTAAGGTCGGGCTCAGACTTTTTAAGAGTATGGCCAGGCTAACACAGTGATATGACTCGAGCGAACCATGAGCTAATTTTACACTCTTACTTATAAGTTATAACAAATTAATAAACTTATAATAATTTAACTATAAACTTATAAATTAAATAAACTTATAGAAAATTAATAAACAAATAAAGTATAAATTTATAATAAATAATAAAAGGTAAATTACACTAATCACTCCTAAAATTTTTGACAAAAATAAAAGCTATTTCATGTAATTTTTAAAATGATACTAACTCTCTTCTAATTTAATTTTTGTATTAATTTAACCAATTTAATTTTTGTATTAATTTAACCCAGTTGTTAATTCTCGATTACGGACTTCACGGAAATAAATTAAATCTGTTTGATTTTTTTCTTATTTTTCTATTTTACCCCTCTCTCTCTCTCTCTCTCTCTCTCATAACAGTTATCGGCAGCGCTCAACACCCCTTACACCGGCGATTATCTCCGGTGCCGGTTGCCACCACCGCCGTTCACGTCTGTCGCCGCCGTTTTGCCGCCGACCACCCTCCTCCTCCTCCACCGCCGCCGACCACCCACACTACACAGCGCCTTTCCATCTTCATGGAGCATTCGATTTGGACAGAGATGGAACGGGGGTGTTGAGTGGTCTCTCGTTGGCGGTGAGAGGTGATGCGGGTGGTGGTGTGTAGTGCGATGGTGTTGGTTTGTGGTGTTCGTGAGCGATATATATATATATATAGAGAGAGAGAGAGAGAGAGAGAGAGAGGCGCCGACGCCGACGGAAGTGTCGCGGCGTCGTCCGCGTCAATGGTGGTGGTGGTGAGTGACGGTGGTGGTGGTGAGAGGGAACACACACA
>JAOTRH010000018.1:11999241-12013688 GCA_034768845.1 Heliamphora exappendiculata | reverse complement strand
GTTCCCCCCCCCCCCCCCCCAAAAAAAGAAACAAAACACTCTGTGTTGCTAAAAAAATATCTTCTTAATCATTAATGGCTATAGGCTTTAGATTCCATTAAATAAAATGTTATATATATATATATATATATATTAATGGCTATAGGCTTTAGATTCCATTAAATAAAATGTTTTATATATATATATAAGAATAACCCAATGTTCACATAACACTAAAATAATGTTTTCTCCTTTTGGAAAATCGTTTTCACTCAGAAAATGGAAACGATGGTTGCCTTAAATACATGAAAAGTGAGAATACAAAGTAAGCCAAAACAATGATTCGAATTGTTTAACTCATAGATCTTACAGAAAATGTCATCAATGCAAAAATTCAATTTAATTCAATAGCAATGCATATATAAACATATCGTCTTTCTCCCCAAGTATATGAACAGATCTCATGAATGATTTCTCCGTTTGAATTTTATTCGTCCTGTTCGTAAAACAAAACAAGATACGTTCATATATTTATCGATTTTCAATCAAACCAAATGTTGGAACGGATAGTTTTTTAGCGGGATCTACCGGATGAATTGTTGAGATCATCACCATGGCATGTCAACCAAAGCATCACCACCAACAACGATAACAAGGTATGAAAACGGAAAGAGGAGGGGTGAAATTGACACTATACTAGTATACAGTGCATATGGATAAGATTAAGAAAGTTGCAGATATAAAAGTAATCTATAAACTGCCTATAATTCCTTTTGTGCAAAGCCACAGAATCTTTTAGTTCAATTTTCTTATTGTTATTAGAGAATACATGATGGATTAGAACTTTTCACTCCAATTACTTTTAAGTATGCTCCTTTTTTTCCTATTAAGAAATGAAACATGGGTTACTGCCATGCTCCCGAGCAGGAAAAGGAGAAAATCCAGAGAAGATTGAAGTGGGCGAGTTCAAAATTATGATCACGGTAGAAGGGGATTTCCTTTTATCCCTATAACATGTGAATTATCAGTAATAACTTGAACGACTGAGGATTTTATGGAATACACAAATATAAGGAAAACTAAGATGATTTTATGTATGTCTAATTGGCATTTGCAAATGTATCAAAAGATTCTTATTCCATTAATTTTAACTTATTCTTTCTTGTTAGTTAAAATGTTGAGCTGATAGCATCTTTTGTGTGTTTTTCTTCATCTTTTGCATTAAAGGAATTTCGTGCCAAAATGATTTGAAAATGAACTTCTTTTACTGAGAAGAGGCTTTAAATATATGATGTTTTCACTATCTACTGTGAAACGGATATAATGACTCATTTTTAGATAAATATCTTGTGCATAACTAGTAACAATGTTCAAGATGTTACTAATATCTAGTTTGTTCCAATATGCATGAAATACATGCATAATGAAATCCTGCCTAACAAAGCAGAGTATTCCCATAATCCAGTTTTGAGCATTACAAGGGCATTCCCTTTTCAATAGGGCACAAACAACCAATCAATATCATGAAGTTGAACAAGTTGAATAAAACTCAAAGCCTAAAGCCACTGACTATAATTTCCCTATCCAGAGTATTCAATCCCCGTAAAAATTTATGCCTAACTACACACAAAGCGAGATTGCTACATAGCAAAATACAAAAAAGTTGCTGGGATTAAAAGTAGACATATTTGAAAGCATACCGTTGCATAAGATGTTCAGTAAGTCGCTAACTATGTGCTTCCAGGAGCATCACTTCCGGAAGTTGACTTGCGATTCAGGTAACGAATAACGGCATCTTCAACCCATGGATGATTGTAGAAATCAGAGCGGCGTTCTCTCTCCGCATTATGATTAGCATCTCCGGCAACAAGCTTCAGATCCCGACTCTGAGAAGCAATCAAAGCGTTGATAAAATCCGCCGGAGACTGACTGAACCCAAGAAAGAAAGCTCGCCGCCGCCGATGTTCATGGATCTTCTTTATAGCAGCAGAAATAGCTTCATCACAAGCATCAATCTCCTTGTGCTTCTCCAAATTTGCCAGGAAAGCAGACATTTCCCTCTCCAATGAAACCGGAACATCAACCAGCACATCATAACAAGTGTTTCCAGTTGGGCTATTCCCAGAAAGCTTTATCTCATGCTCCAAATGTATAGGCTGTGGTGCAGTTAAAAGTTGCGAGATCTTTTGTGAAACCATGGAAAATTTCATCTTCTCTTCCCCAAAAACTTTCCGAAGAGGTGGATCACACATAAAGAAGGAAGGATCGCTTGGAATCTGTAACTTCCTAATCTTCACATAATGCCACAGTGCAGCTATAACCTTTGGTCGGGTTTCTACCTCAATCCCAAGAACTTCAGTCAAAGCCGGCGAAAGTTTGAATTTCTCAGGCATATAATTCATTTCTAGTCTTATAATTGCAGTAAATTCCTTATCCCCGTTTCTTTTCACCTCAAAGCCCTCTTGAAGCACAGGTGACCGAGCACTTTCCCACAAAATTACATGGTTGTCTGGATAGAGATTTTGATCTAAATAAATGGTAATCTTCTTGAAAAATGCTGAGAACTTCGGATACAAGCAGTTCTGTTTCTGCATCATTCCAGCACCATTAGTATCGATTCCATCTTCCAGTATCCTCCCAATTATCTTAAGGGACCAAGAAGGGGGCTCGGAATTCTTCTTCTCAGGGATTGTTTGAGTCTGGTTTGCAAAAGTGTTGAAAACATATATTCGAAGGGTTTTTTGAACGCGAGGGGGATTTTTTAGAGATTCTTGAATATCAATCTTCTTTCTCGCAAGGGCAGTATCAACCCGAGCCTCAAATTCAAGCAGCTGGGTATAAAGGGCCGATTCTGGAAAAATCGCAGCTACTTTATCTGGAATTTTCTTCTCAGGAAGTTTCTGCTTCTTCCTTCGAACAGCAGGGGTTAATTCCATAGTTTTCAAAGGTGAACCCGCGCTGGTACCTGAGGAACCAGGAGGCCGAGAAGGTGGCTTCTGAGGAGGTCTCCTGGCACTTCCCGTGCCTGGAGTCGAAATTGAGGGCGAAGAAGCGCCAACACTAGTGGTCCCAGGGTTTTGCAACTGAGTAAAGGGTTGCGGTTGAGTTTGCAACTGAGCTCGGAAATGTGCATGAGCTGCTTGGGCCTGGGCTTGAGCGTGAGACTGGACATACTGTGCCTGAGCCAATGCTTGAGCTTGAGGCTCAGACAGTTGAAAATGACCCGGAAAGTGAGACCCAGCAAGTGTTTGTGATTGTGACTGGGAGAGAAAATGGGCCTGCTGATTCATGTTCTTAGGCATAGATTGCGGCGTTGTCCCCGAATTGCCAAAAGGTGTTGGAACCCCAATATTCTTCCCAGGGTTACTGTTATTCGCCGACATATCGATAGGTAATTCACGCCCAACACCTTAGGGTTTAGACAATTCCATCGAGCAATAAACCCTCTTAATCCCTTCGAATTCCAGGTGAAAAACGCAGAACTCTAACGTAAAATACCCAATTTTGCGAGTTTTGACAACTCAAACAAAACATAAATCCCAAGTGTCTGTCTGGATCAAATGCCTTGCGCGAACTTTTATTTAATTTAAGAAGTTAATCCAAAGAGAGCAAGTAAGAAGTAAAATGAGAATTGAAGTGAAACGAATGATCTTACGGTGGGAGTTTAAATTCTTTTGCCCCTTGCATCTTGCCTCTTGCCTCTTCGGCTTCAGATCGGCGTTGGAGGTAACTGGTTCTCAACGCGTCCAACCCAAGACTCCCAACAATTTGAGATTTGCATTTTTCTTTTGCTTTTGGGATTTTATCCATGTTTGGCATATTTAAAATTTAGGCTTAGGTTCATTTTTTAGTAATAAAATTAATTTTAGTCTCACTTATTTTTTTTTATTATGATTAATCTTGTTTCAATTTTAATTTTTTAAAATACTTTTAAATTATATCTTTAAAATATTTTTTTTACTACATTCCTTTCTAAGCGAGAATCAAGAATTCTGCCTCAAATTTTTTTTTTAAATCTAGCGTTATAATCACTACAATTCTAATCATATTGCCGTCTTCATTCTCCGTCGTCGTCTTCATTCTCAACGTTGCCTTTGTCAACCCCAGCGTTGCTGTCGTCCTCTTTTGCCGTTGCTGTCATTATTTCTCGCCAACTGATACATGTATCAGTCGAACTTTGTAGTAGATTTTCAATGATCTTACATTTCTTATATAATTGATACATATATAAATTATTATACCTTTTGTGCAAAGCGTTTAAAAGATAATCGTACGAAAAATTCATGTTAAGCATTATTGCAGTCGTATAACTTTTATACTTTCATAATAACACTAAAAGACTTTTCATCCTAAACAACTAATAAAACGACCTACAATAAAAAACAATTGTTAGTAGCAGTTAGAGTCATACTGATATGTATAACTGATATAATTATCATTTTAAAAATTAATTGTATATTTTAATTGATACATTTATCAGTTCTAAGTGGTTCGTCGAATTTTCATAAAATAAACTGCATTTTGTACTAATAAATGTATCGGTACAAAGATTTACAACAATATAAATAGAAATTGATAAAATAATAAAACACATACCAGTAAATTTGGGTGAGTTTTCGCAATTAAAACTTGAAGAAGACTTTCACCAGTAAAAAATGTCAATGAACAAAACGGTTCATATGATACGAGAATCTTCAGTAATGATAATTTGCGATGAATCTGAGAATACATATAAATTTATTCAAAATTAAGAAATTGTGAATATGAATATTTAACGAAAAAAAAAGAAATCAAATCCCTACTATTGCTGAATATTCAGTTTTTATATAGAAAAATTAAAGCTTTTCTCACATCCGAATCAATGATATATTCATCATATTTGTTTGTTTATATAACTGCCGACTAAAATATAAGGCAATTAAAATTATTTCCACATGAATAGTGGGTAATTAACAAGTCAACATTGTTATGTAATTGCATCCTAAAATTAATAGAGATTACAAAAAATATTACATCCAGTTAATAAAAGGTATTTTAGGAGAAAAAATTATTAACTTAAAAAAAAAAAACTAAATCCTAAACACAAATAAAGGTAGGACTAAAACTCTTACAACTTTCTAAAAAGAAACTAAAACTCAATTAATTCTCAAAAAATTTGATTTTTTAAAATTAAATTTAGAATTATAGTATTTAATATTTTTTAAAAATTGTTTATTTTAAAAAATTTTGTCCCAATAAAAAACCTATTCCCGTCTTAAACACTTATTTTTTTTAGTAAAATAATTATAATACCTTCAATTAAAAAATTTAACTCTAATTACAAAAAAAATATTGTGTCACTATCCAAAATACTATAATTTAAGAATAAAAAGTAAAAAATAATAGGTATTTTAATAAAAAAAAATATTACTATAAAAAATTATCTCAAATAATTTAATATTTTTTCTTAATATTAAAACTCTTGACAGCCAAGCTTTTTACATCCTAAACAGGGTTTAGTCTTTTAATGTAAAGTATGAAAAAATAATTATTATATTATTATATTTTCAAACTATTTTTTAATAAAATATTTTTCTTGCTAATTTCATATTAGTTTTGGACTGCAACTAATGTCAGAGTACTAATCCAACAAAATCAAATTGCATGGGCACTAAATTAATAAAATAAAGAAACTAGGTGCTTAAAAATAGAGTCGATTGGCCCTTAATGGGATAGTGTTGTTTATTTACTTATTTAACATGGTAATTTTTTTGTTTTTAGTAATTTTTTTTATGTTTTAATTAAATTATTATATTTTTTAGACTCTTTTTATTGAAACAAATTAAAAAAATAATTTTTTTTATCAAAAAATGAAACAAAAATTCAAAAAAGACAATAATGAGCAAAAATAAACTAATAAATCAAATTTTATATTACTTATTTTTATTTTTAGTAAAAAAATTTCATCTTTTAATTAAAAAATTTTAATTAAAAAAATTTAGAAAAAATAAAAATAAGCAAGATTGTGGCATTTAGCCCAATAAATTCTAAAAAGTTGGCTTCAAAGATATCAAAATAATTCAAACAAAATTGTTATCAAGAAATACTTTATACAAATCATAGTAAACACATGTTTACTAAGTTTAAAGAAATGCTATAACTATCTAAGCTATTTGAGATATAAAAAAGAGGTTTTTAACTAAATGTTTAAAAAATAAGTTTTAACGCGTAAAGTTTAATTGCGCAATTTTTTTTGAAAATACACTCTAAGCAGATAAATTTATCTATTTGAAATTTATCTGTTTAATATGCAAATAAATAAATTTATCTATTAGGTATATGCATAAATTTATTTATTTGTATAAATTTATCTGTTTGTATATTTATGCCTAATAGATAAATTATCTGTGTCTTTATACATATTTTAAAAATACACATATAAATTTATCTGTATTCTTTATACGTGTTTTCAATAAGACAGATAAATTTATCTGTGTTCTTTACATGTGCTTTCAATAAAAGATATATAAATTTATCTGTATTTTTTATACATATTTTGAAAAGATAAAAAAATTTATTTGTTATAGGGTATTTTTGTCCCAAAAAGATCTTGAGTGTTAAAACTTTTATGCGGATAGACCTTACTCGTTAAAAAATCTTATGTTAGATAAAAAATAATAAACGACCTATAAATTTGACTGTTTACTAATTTTTCGATAAAAAAATTATAATATTATAATACATGTGAGTTAGATGTTATGATCGTTTAACCAATTAAAGTACTTTAGCAGTTATAACATCGTACTAAAATTAATTATAAATTCAAAAATTTTATGTTATGCTAAACTCAAACTTTATTTGGTCCTCAAATTTTATGAATAACTTCATGCACTTCTAAATTACCGTATCAAGTGAATCTAAAGTAGCACTGCTTAACGTGAATTTGTATGAACAAAATTTTAACAAAATATAGTTCTTTTGGTTAAATATCAAAAGAATTCTTAATTATTTTTTTAAGAAATCAAAATATAGTGAGAATTGTTGATAATCTCCTATAATAATCTTCTTCTTTCATTAAGTACGGTTGGCTTTTCTTTATTTTGTTAAGTTCATCTTTAATTATTTTTTATGCATTAAGTCCACACTAGTTATAGAAATTAATTTTTTGATATATTTATTCATTTTGAGTGATTTTATGATTAATCATATTATTGTAAAGAATAACACAACAAAAATAACAACAACAATAATAATATTAATAACAAATTATTTAATAATCTAATAAATAAAACCTAAAAAGTATTTAAAAAATATTACTAACAATGTTGAATAATCAACATATTTTATTTAAAATAGAGATTGAAGGATAAGTAAATTGCATAAAGTCAAGTCAGTTCATTCATGTTAAAAAGATAATTATTAATTCATATGCAATAATATAAATTTAAAATTTTATTTAAAAATATTTATACACTGGCAACGATAATATTTTAATAATTTCTTATGTGAAGAAATGTTATTTTGAATTTTTATGTTTTAATTTAAATTATTTTTTATTTAATTATGTTGGCAATATAACACAAAATATGCTCGGTGGTTCAGAAAATACACGTTTATTAATTTTCAACGATTACAAAATACTGAATTTACAAAAAATAAAAATACAGAAAATAACGTGAATAGAATATACAAACCGAGTCCTGCAGATGCAGTTTCTTACAAATGATTTATCGCATACCAATAGTGTTGTAGGTATCTCTACCAGCGTCACTTTTTCACGATAAAACAGTTGACCTGAATATTAGAACACCTCCAAAAATCGACTACTCGAACGTATCTCGTCTGTCTTTCTCTTTCTCATAACTTACAATCTCAAAATTTGTAATTTTGTATTCTTGTATCTATGCAGAATATCAGAAAAGTTCTTATATAGAACTTCCTTCTTGGAGGTTACAAATTAGAATTCAAGAGGAAAATCAATTTGGAAAGATTACAATATGGTATTGAATTACAAAACATTGATGTTGTACATGAATGCAGCAGTTACAAAATGTTATCAATTGAATTCACAGTTGCAACAAATTATACATGCACGTATGAATATGTAGAATTGATATGGTAACTTTTTGAATGCCTTCGACTTGAAGATAAATCTAACTCCACAATTTAACTCTATTAAAATTTTATATATAAAATATAAATCTTATTTAATAAAGTTCATTAATTGTGTTATAAATATAATAATTTTATAAAAAATAAACTTGTAGAACAGAAGTTATAATATTTTAATGATCGAAAACTGAGAATAAATATAAGCATAGACTACTTGTAAGGAAAAATTTGTGCTATTGAATTTCTTGCATGGATAAAAATTTAAAACTATTCAAACTTAATGCATTAAAATCTTGGTTTGAGGGAGGTTTCACCGAATCACTCAAAAATATGTTGTTAATGTGGAAAAAGTGAAATATTGATCTAATAATTTGAATAAATAACTTAATAACGTGGCTCAAAATACTTAATTTAAGTTATTACTAGTAGTTCATAATTTTTTTTATATATCAAATTTAATCTCTATCTCCCATTTTTTGTATTACAATTCTCCTTCTTCTTCTTTTTCTTCTTTTTATTGAAAAGTAATTTTTTCCATACAAGAAAGATATTGCCTCGTTTTAATTTGAATCACACATTTATGTGAGTCTCGTTATCACTTTTTACATGCAACTCACCTAAATGTGTGTGGTTCAAATTAAAAAAAGAGCAATTTCACTCACCTAAATGTGCTGTTCAAATTAAAAAAAAAGAGCAATTTCACTTAACTGATAAATGGCCCTCTTAAAAGTACAGAACCAGGCCCAATAACACTAGCACAATTGCAAGGCCCAATGACTCGCACGTTGCGTTGGGCCCTTTGAAAAGCCCAGTTTGAAAGAAGTAAACCCTCGTATTAGGGTTTCAGTCTCGCCCTAATATACTCTGAAACCCTAGTTCATTTCTCTTTGGCTGGCATCCGAGCGGCAGCAAGAGGAGCAACCGCAGTCATGGTCAATCTTTCTCCTGCTCTGTTTACATATGTATGTGTATAGTTCTATATCTATGGGAATATAATCTGTTGCATATCTGTGTTCGTATTCATATTTCAGGTGAAGTACTCGAGGGAACCGGACAACCCTACGAAGTGTAAGTTCTCGAAACGTTGGATCTCGATTTTGTTTTCTAAGAAAAGACAAGTAGTTGAAAATAATAAACGTTGTCGATATGAAGTGTTTTCCTCCTTTTTCTCAGCTGCCAAACATAGCAACTGTGCGTGATAAATCAATGGTTCACATTATTCTTGTCGTCTTGAGATTTTTTATTTTTGGTTAGTTTTTTTAATTTTCTGATGCCTTTTATTTCAGCTTGCAAGGCTAGGGGCTCCGATCTCCGAGTTCATTTTAAGGTATGTTGATGTTCGTCCGGATCTTACATATATAGACATAGTGTTCGATCTTCTGTAGTGTTGCGCCATTTGGTTTTTGTTTTTCAGCTTGTAAATCTGGTCATAGAATCTTTCGTTGATCCTTTGTGGTACGAAGAATAGATGTAAGAATATAGAACCAATGTTATTGATTGGTTGGTCTGTTTACGGCGGTATCCATATAAATATACTCTTGACTCTGAAAAAGAAGTTATGGTCATGGTTAGGGTACTAGTTTGCGATATCATAAGACGTATCGATATCGGTAATAAGATCATGTATCTTGGATTTGGTGTTTCAAATTTTAACATCTAAGTTCGGTAAAACATTCGGACAATATTGGAATGGTGAAAAGGGAAGGAAAACAGCCTCTAGACCTCTGTATAGTGTAGAGAAACCGAGAAGGCTATTTGACTGCTCGAGCGGTCTGTGCGGGGTAACAGTTTCTTTAGGCAGTTAGGGTTGCGGCCGTTGCATGTTTTGACCTAGTTTTGCATTTTATATGAACGGGATTATGATAAAAACCCTAGGGAGGTGTGAGTCACAATGTGAAGATACACCAGAAAGTCTCAGTTAGAGGTCAAGGTGTAAAGAAAGACTCAGATACACAAAAAAAAAACTTAGGTTAGAGACAAGAGAGAGTGTAGAGCTAGTTCTTATAATTTTTATTGTTAATAGTGGATTTTTTCTTATCTCCTGTGTAGGTTGGCAGTCAGTCGAACTATGTATATCTTTGTGTTGTTGGTTGTTCTTAGTATTTTTTGTTTGTTTTGTGTGGGTTGAAGTCGTAGCTCATTTTTCCACTGCATTAGGAGATTTGTGTCCCAAAATCCCAACAATGTATTAGCCGATACATTGATAATTAGGTATTAGAGGTTCAAGAATTTTGATACATATCGACCGATACCATATGCAATGGCCGATATTTAAAGCGCTAATTATGAAGGTCAAGATCACTTTCTTGTTGCTTCCTTAACCTGATGATAAAAAATAGGATTCATTACCTATTGTTAATGGATCTCTCATTGACGTCAGGGACATTATTGCATTGTTATTGGGTGAACCTCTGTTATGTTGGTGACAAAAGGTTCAGTAAATAATGGTACATTTTGCAGTTTAAGTCCTAATTTGTTGTGAAGAGTTCATGAGGTTGATAATTGATATTGTTGTCCAGTGTGTTGTTCCAAGTAGAATCATGTAGTTGCTCTGAGTGGGGATGTGTTGACCTTCTTCCTGAATCAAATTCAAACGGACAACATAATAAATCGAACCTATGCTATGCAAACTACAATGGAAAATTAAAGAAGAAATTGTTTTGGGGATTATATTTTTTGGAGAAACGGAAGTGTTTACCCTCCACTTGTGTGTAAGGGTATGCAAATAATCTGCTAACGCACTTCAACTCGCAAATTCGTACCATCACATACCAACCCTTGTAGTTTATGTGGGTTGGGTTTGGTGAATTGAGTGAAAAAAATGAGAATGGTGAATTGATTGGTTACGAGTTATATTTCTTTAACTTGTTATCAACCTAATATGACCCATCTAAGTATGTATTAGTTATCGTGTTTCTATATACGACAAGTTCTAATTTCACACACACACACACACACACACACACACACACACACACACACACATATATATAGTTACATGATTTTTTTTTATAATTTATAATAATGATAATAATAAATTATAGCATTTATGATTTTGATTGCTTATATATTGTAAATATTTTTCTAAATAAGTATGTACTGTAAATGCTATTGTTAAAGATATTTAATTATGGTATTATTATTAAATTATCTTTGCTGTTTTTAGTTATTTTTTTGCTTGACGTGTTAAATATATATTGTTAAAGTAATGCAATACATTTTTTTATTTTTTAGAAACTAATTTTTAAAAATATATTTTAAGATTTTTCAACATTTACACCCGCTAAATTGTTTAAACTGTGAGTTGAAATCGCGAAAAAATCTCACCCGACCCTTTGTTTTTTTGGCAATTACTGGGTTGGATAAATTTCCACCCACCAAAGGTAGGTTGCTTGAAAATTTCCCCCCAACTCTTTCCAATCCAACCCGCCCACACCCTTGTGTGTTTGCATGTAAGAAACTTAACGGTCAAATCGTGAATTGAAATTTTAATTTTACTAATCGTGAATCAAATTGACTCGAATCAAATCAAATCGAAAATTATAAGATTTAGCATAAACTATAATTGGGATTTTAAACACTTTATATGCATGAAATAAAATAAATAAAATTAATATTGACTCAAATTATACAATAAGAACATGATTACATAATCTAATAGGAAAGATATTTAGCTTCATAACAAGATGTTTTGGCTTACTAAGCCACTATAAGATTTTATAAAAATTATAGTATATCTAATTTTGAAATTTGTAAAATGAATCAAGAAATCTCAAAGATAGTAAAATAACAGAAAAGAGCGAAAAACTCTTTAGATTGAACATAATACACTTTCAAGAGTATCTTCTGTGCTTATTGCCAATAAAAAAAGTTTAGAAAAAATAGTGTGTAATCGTTGAGTCTAACTGCTCTAACCTATGTCATATTAAATTATGATTGTTTTACTAGAATAACAATAAAAATCTATTGAAAATGTTATTGCTATTTTTGAAATCCTTAGAAAATGATTTTGGCAACTTTCACATAAATTGGATTTGTGACATTTTCCTTGTTCTTATTATATTCTTTAATCACCAAATGATCAACAAATTATACATGATTATATTTTATTTTTACAGTAAACACACTACGTTGTATTAGAATATTTTTAAAATAAAACAAAAGTGGTAACTAAGGTTCTGTTTGGTAACGTTTATGTTTTTTATTTTTTATTTTTGTTTTTATTTTTTTCTTAAATTGTAAACGAAAACATGTTTGGTAATTATTTTTGTTTTCAAAAAATTGTAAACAGTTTTTAAAATTTACAAAATTTTAAGAAACAAAAAAAATGTGTTTTCACTTATGTTGTAAACAAATTTTGATTGGATTCATCCGTAACCTCAAACTATCACTTTTCAAATATTTATGTTACCAAATATGTTTTTGTTTTTATTTTTTTATAAACATAAACAAAAACATGTTTTTTATTGTTTGTAAACAAAAATAGAAAACTGTAAACGTTACCAAACAAGCCGTAAGAGTTCAAGATTTGTTAGATATGATAACTTTAAGTATCAATTGTGAATAGTAAATATTGAATTAACTCGTGAATCGAACCAGGAATTTTAAGATTCATTACAATTGTCATAAAATAGATTAACTCTAGATTTATATCGATTTATGCATGAATTATGAATTAAATCGTGAATCGTATGATTATGATAATTATGATAAGAAACCAAATTAAATAATGAATGTCCCCCACAATGCAGAATTACCTGCACAGCCATGACACACCAGTTTCTTTTGTAAGTTCACAACCCAATCTAATAAAACTACAGTTGAGGAGTCTTCTATTTTAGGTGTTTATGAAGAGTCAATTTGCTAGCCTCCTTTGTGCTCGTACTCCTTTCTTTTAGGGACTTCCCTGTCCTCCAAGAGGTAAAATATTAATAAGAAATGTCGGGTTTTAAAATTTGAGGGTTTTTCCCATTTCTGATTATGGGCCATCCTGTGTTCCCAGAAAGTTGTCTTGAAGCCATATTTAGAATGCAATATAGAGTTTAACTTGCTTATGAGCAGCAGCAGTTCTTCCAAACATATGCCTTTATATTATGATTTAGCAGTAAATGTCATGTCACGCAGTGCATTTGCCAAAAGTCGTCTTCAGTGTGTTCTGATCTAGAATAGAAGAAGCCTTGGTTTTTGATATTTCATTTTGCTTCTTGCATGATAGTGTAATTTCTATGTGCTAGCATTTAGTTCCTCACTTCATTGTTTTTATTTTCTACTTTCAGAATACAAGAGAGACAGCCCATGCAATTCGGAAGTTGCGTCTGGACAAGGCCAAAAGGTATTTGGAGGATGTTCTTGCCCACAAACAAGCCATTCCATTCACACGCTTCTGTGGCGGAGTTGGAAGAACTGCTCAGGCAAAGAACCGCCATTCAAATGGTCAAGGACGTTGGCCCGCTAAATCTGCCAGATTTATTCTGGATTTACTTAAGAACGCTGAGAGTAATGCAGAAGTATGTATGACATTAATTGATCTGTCTCTCCCTCTCCCGAATTTCAACTTTGTTTACCAACATATCTTATATCATGGGTTTGTTAGGTGAAAGGCTTGGATGTTGAGTCACTCCACATTTCTCACATCCAAGTAAACCAAGCCCAGAAGCAGAGGCGTCGTACATACCGTGCTCATGGAAGAATCAACCGTGAGTGCTTTCTTTCCATGATTGAGTTAACTATTTGTTATTGTTTGGTGTGTGCTATTGATAAGTAACCATTCTCTTTTGCAGCTTATATGTCATCTCCCTGCCATATTGAGTTGATTTTGTCGGAGAAGGAAGAACCAGTCAAGAAGGAGGTAATCCATCAAAACTTTCTATGTTGAAATGCATTTTAGAAACTGAATATATTTGGTGGTCTCTCTGCTATGTAGCTGAACCGATATGTGAAAACTTGTGTTTGGTCTAGCCGTTTTTATACAGGTTTTTTTCATTTTTAGTGGACTTTTTATAGTATTAGTCCAAGCGAGTATATTTTTTAAATTCCTCTTGTCATGTAAAAACCAGAAAAGTAAGAAATTTTGACTAAAAATAGCACAAGTTCAGATATGGCGAAAGAAATCCCCTTTAATGGGCTTTTAGTGCAATTTTTTTTGTCTTTATGTTCGCCATTTTCTTGGGTTGCATTTATCCATGTATGAGTGGATTTTTTTATTTTTTTTGGCAGCCTGAGCTGCAAGTGGCTTCAAGTACCAGGAAAAGCAAAGCTCTACGCAGTGGCGCTTCTGCTTGAATGACAGCGATAGCCTGGTTCTGGCAAGTTTGGGGGGATGATGGTGGTTTTGTTTCTTTGTCCTGTTTCGGGGGGGGGGGGGGGGGGGGAAAATT
>JAOTRH010000018.1:11975753-11992282 GCA_034768845.1 Heliamphora exappendiculata | reverse complement strand
TATATATTAGTTATTAACGCAAAACTACTTTTGCGTTAAAAACTAAGAGACCTGGAGGATAAGTGGCATGATGCCTTTATATTCATCACCTGTGGGTTAGTTTCAGCAGCAACTGTACTAAGTGCACCATCAATGACATATATGAAAGAGGCAAATTCCAAATCTTCTTCTGCGCGATAGCAAACAAACAGCCCGCATCCCATGCAGTTCATACGGAACTGCTTCTCCAATTTACCTTCTCCACTGGATAAGGAAGATGGATGTAAGTATAAAACTCAATGCAAATAATTTTTTTATAATTAAAACATAACTAGACACCCAGAAGAACCACAGCCACAAAAGCATTCAACCCAAAAGAGCATGCTGGCCGTGAAGGCAATAGGCATAAGCATGAAGAGCAGGCAATAATAGACAACCCTAGATTTTTCTCCCAAATGTCAGCCTCTTATCCATCATGAAATCGAACTCTCAACTCTCCAAGCACAAAATACTGTGTATTTATCATGCAACTAAAAAGAAAACTTGTACATAATCATTCTTTTTATCAACAACAAAGATCAAATTTAAACTTGTATGTAATCATCTTGTAACACAAATGCCAACTTGGCCAGACTTCAGGTGGCTAATGTGAATGACTTACAGTTCCAATTCCCTTGCCCATAAACACAAACAAACACTGGGTCAAGTGATTACTGCAGTGGGTATGGTGTCATAGAGAGGATGTTTTAAGGTTCATTATAATGTCCACCCAAATGGGGGAGAAGTTCTTTTAAATTAATACTGTTAGTATCAACATTAAATTGCAAGATCAACCATTCAGATATTCTTTCTATTCCCTTCTTATCAGAATTTTTTTACCATAATTGGGATCATACAAAAGAAGAATTCATCCTGCAACATATAGAAACAAAGTACTTTAAGCTGGGGTATCACATTTTGCATAAGCATATGCTCCCAGCCATAACAACAGAAAAAAGTGATATAAAATTGCTGTCACATCTCAAGGCATTTTCATGAGAAGATTCAAATGTATCTAATTTCCTGTGGATATAAGTAAAAAATTACAACACAACTAGAAATATGAAGAGTTGCGTCTTAAGAAGTAGAAGAATCATTGCTGTCTTGATATATCTTCTTTTCTCAATTCTATCTTAAGTTATTACACAGTGCTGATATATATAAAAAATTGGAAGTGATATTACAATTACGAAAAACAATCCACAAGATGGAGACAAATAAAAAGATTTAAAAAGTTACCGCTTTAAGAGAACTTTTCCTGCCTCATTTATATTAAGCCTTGCAAGATGCTTCTTCTTGTCCAACACATATGCTTTGTCAGTTTTCCTTTTTGGCATTTTCTGCAACTGGGTGTCTTACAGAAAAATATACTTTAGCATACAATAAGTACGGAAATATAAATCTATGGGTTTTTTGAGTAGAAGCGAAAACTGTAACACAGTTGAATTACAGTGTCTAGTATTGACACGCACGTAGTCTACTGTCACTTATAACAGATCAACTAAGTAGGACTCAATGTTGCACTTCTCATGAGGCAGTCAACTTCAGAATTAAAAATAGGGAGTTGAGATCACACTAAAATCTAATGCAACAAAGTGTTCTGATACTCAGAGGAATGCTATGACAAATGGAGTTGTATATTTACAAGTGAAACCCAGTTTCAGTAAAACTGTAGTATGAAAGCTTTTGAAGTCTTCGTACACAGAAAATTAATCTGCTGTTAAGTGTAAACACAACTAATCAACGCAATAAGATTTGAAATTGCACTCCTGAAGTGCAAAGACAGAAAAGAGAGGAACTGAAACAAGTATGAGATGTCTAAGCATTGGCAGTACCAAGGAAATAAGCTGGTTTCATTTTGCTTCAAATGTTTTTTTGAACTTTTTCGCTAACTTGTGATTTGATCGCGTTGCATGGACTTTAATCTAGTTCAACACATATTTCTCCCAAAAGTTACTTGAATGATTTTTTCCATGTTTGGTTAGAAGAAATGAAAAAGGTAAGAGGAAGGAAAATTTAAAATCTCACTGCACAGCAATGCATGTCCCCCCCCCCCCAAAAAAAAGTTTGTCAAACAAATAACATAAAAGAATATTTTGCATCTAACACCAATTCCTTTCAAATAGCAAATATGTAGTGGCTTCAATGAATAAGCATTTCAGCCAGAAACTAAATGAAAAAGGTAGTGTATTAAATACAAAATGGTGTGGCTTTATCATCTCCCAATGACCCAAATCCCAATCCATATAACCTTTTGCCTTTTCACTTTCCCAATCCATACAAAACTCCTAATGAACTATTTCTCTCCCATTTCATTTTTCCTTTTGTCGCTATGCTACTGAACTTTGCAATTGCGAAGACCCGAAGACGAAGGGACTGGACAAGAGTTCTTCTTGTCTTTATATTTTTCGTTTTTCTGCTACCCAACTTTGCAAAGACGTTCTTTCTTCACTTTTTCATCTGTGATTCTGTGTCTCAACAACTATGACGGTAGAAATTAGGGCTCTTTCTTTACTAATTTTTGGTAAATGGTCAATAAATTTCAGAAAGTTTTAGATTAAATCTCTGATATATTGTTGCATGTTGCATATGCTATTTCAGCTCTTTCTATTCAATAAATGAGATTTTTTTATATGCTTCCAACATGTGTTGTTTGGTAAAACTCTATTTGTATATTTGACTTTTCAGAAATGTAAGGTTTTTTTTAAAAAAACACATGGTAGAAATTGGGGCTTTTGTGTCTCTTCCTCATTTTTAGATTTATAAATGCTTATAATTGCAAATTCTAATTCAGCCTATTTGTAGAATTATTTGAAAATTGTATGCACTGATCATGAGTTAATCTATGTACATGTAATGATGCAAGAAATTTACTATTTTTTTTCTTTTGTTCTATTAGTTCTACCATAATGGACAAATTTTTGAAAAGAAATATGACAATAGTCGAAGATTTATCTCAAACCCAACAAGCTTCGGATGATAGTCAAACAAAACAATTTTGTAGACAAAGTTGTGTTGATGTGAACAATCTTCCATGCGATCCAGGACTACGAGAAAAAATATCATCTTATCATCCGAATGATAGAGATAGCATAAGAAGACCTTATTTACAAAAAGGCCCTTGCCAACCTCTTCATTATAATTTCTCTCAAAGGGACATTAGTGGAGTGATGCATTGATTTAATTCTTCTTGGTTTAAATAATACAAGAATTGGTTGGAATATAGTATAGAAAAAGATGCTGCTGCATTTTGTTTATGTTGTTATGTATTTAGACTTAACATTGGTAAATAAGTTGGAGGTGAAACTTTTGTGACAAAAGGATTCACAACTTGTAACAAGAAAGATAGGCTACGTACTCATGCTAGGTAGTAACAGTGACCGTAACCAAACAGTGAAGAAGTGTGAAGATCTAATGAAGCAAAAGCAACATATTGTAGGTGTCATTTGCAAGTAGTCAGAAACAAGCTAAGATTGAATATAACACTCGCTTAACAGCATCAATTGATTGCATAAGATTTCTATTGCGTTAGGGATTATTTTTTCGTGGTCATGATGAATCAAGTGATTCACATAGTAAAGGAAATTCTCTCTAGCTTCTACAGTTTTTGGCAGATCATAACCAAGATAACAATGAAGTTGTGTTAAAAAATACTCCAAAAAACAACAAATTATGTTATCCCAATATTCAAAAAGACCTTAGCAGCTTCTGTATCTCGAAGACTTGACAATGAGTATTTTTTTATTTTAGTTAATGAATCTTGTGATGTGTCGGTCAAGGAACAAATGATTGTTATTGCACGTTATGTAGATAAAATGGTATTGTTATAAAAAGATTTCTCGGTGTTGTTCAAGTGACAGATACCACTGCTTTATCACTCAAGATAGCCATTGAATCTTTATTTTCTAGTTATAGATTGAGTTTGTCAAGACTGCGTGGGCAAGATTACGATAGAACTAGCAATATGCAGGGTGCATTCAATGGTCTTAAATCTTTAATTTTGAGAGAGAATGAATCAGCATTTTATGTTCATTATTTTGCTCATCAACTTCAGCCGACTGTTGTAGTTTTTGTTATTCGCATCGACATTGTTGATCTTTGTTGTTTGATTGCTAATTTGGTAAATGTTGTTGAAGGATCTTGTAAGAGAAAAGATCTTCTTCGAGATACAGAAGCTGCTAAGGTCGCGGAAGTATTAAACAATGGTGAACTTTTAAGTGGGCAAGATTTAAATCAAAAAATGAGTCTTAAACGAGCTGGTGATACATGATGGGGGTCACATTATGGAACAATTATGAATTTGATTTTAATGTTCTCTTCTGTGATTAAGGTACTAGAAGTTGTTAAAGAGAATGGCCTACACTTCGAGCACAAAGTTGAAGCTCATTCTTTTGTGAATTCAATGCAATTTTTGAATTTATTTTCAATTTGCATTTGATGAAAAATGTCTTGGGCGTCACAAATGAGTTGTCATTACTCATTAGCACTACACAAGAAAGATCAAGATATTGTAAATGTTATGACACTAGTTAGAGTGTCGAAGCAACGATTGCAAATGATGAGAGATGATGAATGGAAATCACTATTTACAGAAGTGCTTTCATTTTGTTCTAAACATGGTATTCTTATCTTGAACATAAATGACAGATTTGTAACTCGTGGGAGGTCACGACGCAAAACCCTAAAGATTACATATTTACATCACTATCGCGTGGAGCTATTCTACACAGTTATAGATATGCAACTTCAAGAGCTTAACAATCGTTTTACAGAAGTGAATACCAAATTGCTTCTTTGTGTGGCTTGCTTGAGTCCTAGTCATTCTTTTTCTACATTTGATAAGCAAAGGTTAATCCGTTTTGTTGAGTTTTATCCATGCGATTTTTCTGCGGTAGATCTCATGGCACTTGACAATCAACTGCAGAATTACATTTTGCATATGCGCTCTAGCAATAAGTTTTTTGAACTTAAAAGAATTGGTGAACTTGTTGGTAGATACGAAGAAGGGTCTTATATATCCATTAGTTAATTTGCTTCTGAAGTTAGCATTGATCCTATCTATTGTGATTGCAATCGTGGAAAGAGCATTTTAAGCGATGAAGTTCATAAAGAATAAGATACACAACAGAATGGAAGATCAATGGATGAATGAATGTTTAGTGACATATATTGAAAATGATATATTTGATAGTGTTGATAATAAGCTTACTATTCAACACTTTCAAAATATGAAAATTTGTCGAGGCCAAGTATAAAAGTTTGTGTTTATATATCTTTTTGATAAAACAAATGTATCAATATATAATATTATTTTTTGTTATGATTCGAAAAGTTTAAATTAATTTAGAAGTTAATTGAAAATATGCAATGAATATTATAATATCCTATAGAGTTTTTTTCTTTTCTTTTTGAACAACTTAATCCTATGGAATTATTGAATTTGAGTTACTAATGACACCAGTGACAAAAATTGCTAGTCATCACTGTAGAAGAGTTGATTCCACCCGTCTCTAATGATGATTGCAGTTTGACAACAGTCCCTAGCTTGTTTAATTTTCAAGTATTTGGTGGATGAAAAAATTGAACTCTTGAGTCAAGGAAAAGGACATAAAGCAGCGAAATAACACCGCCGGAATTTTAACATTAGTAGGAATAAGAGTGCTGGGAGATCGCCGAATTCAAAAGGCTTCAGTGTCACTTGTTGATAGCCGAAATTAAATTGTTGAATTTTTTATATATACATTCCCTTATTTTTGTGTTTCTTTCTGTTTGAGAGTTCGATTCTCATTTTCTCGTTTCTCCAGTCCTCCTCATTCATTGATGATTGTTGTATTTTCCTCTTTTCATACAAAGAAAAAACCTGATTTTTTTTTTCAAAAAGAGAAAAAAACAAAAGCTATTCAAATCATTGATAATGAAGCAACAGGTACGCATAGATCCCCGGAATAAACATCACGATTGACGAAATTTTTTAAATTTCAGAGTGCAAATACTTATATAAATAAAGATGTGTATATAATACAAATACATTAAAAAACACAAGTAGGTCAAGCTGAATTCGATCAGATGTTTTTCCAAGTATTATTTGAAGTAAGAAAAGGGAAAGAGTGGAGAGAAAAGAGAAAGAGAGGGAAGCAAACCAGTGATGAGGACATGAGATCCGCAGTGCTTGCAGTAATAGACGAAGAGATCAGAATCGGGACCTTCAGGTGCCGCGTCCTCACTCGAGTATGTGTGCGTCGTCCTCTTCGGCATCCTTCCGGTCCTCCAATCCTCTCTCTGTAGCAGGCGACTTGCTTGCTTCGATCTTCTCCGTGACGCCGTTTAAGGTCTAAGGAACCGTTTGATTAGCAATAGTAATAAAAATTGCGGAAAAAATAGGATATGCTTGAAATAATTGTTTATTTATTTATTTACGAGATAAAAAGTAATATTTTTATTAAAATATAAAAAATCAGATAAAATAAAAATATAACTAAAATAAGTTAATAAATCAAATTTAATGTTGTTTATTTTTATTTTTAGTGAATTTTTTTAATTTTTTGATCAAAATTTTTACTTTTTAAGTTTATCTTATTGAGAATTCAAAAAATATATAAATAAGCAAAAATTTTTACATTTAGTCCAAACAGGGCCTTAGAATTTGATTAGTAAGAATTTGTAAGAAATTGATGAAAAGTAAATTAAAAAAATACAGCACTTTTACGCTTGTGAACTTAGGTTTTGATTTCACACAAAATATGCATGAAAAAATTATTATTTTTAGTAAAAATAAAAACCAATTATCTTGTTTCTTTTCAAAATTGTCGACTGTTTCTGCCAATGGTTTATTATTGATTCAAATATATAAGAATAACTTAGATTAATACAATAATTTTCTTACAATTTTTATATTTATCAAACTAAGATTTAAAATTTTCTATTATTTTTTGCAATATTTTTATCCTAATCAAATTAATACAAGAAAATATATATATTTTCATTTTTTTCCTTTTTATTTCATTTTCTACCATTTTTACTTTGCATAATTTTTTTAAATTGAACAGACTCTAAATGAAATAACATCGTTTTATTTTATTTTTATATAAATTAGTGCATGTGTGGCAAACCTTTGCCATTACGAGTCAAATCCTTGATAAATAAATGTAGCGTTTGATTCATTTAAATAATTTTTAATAGAAATAAAATAAAAATTAAAGCAAGTATAGAATGGAATGAGCCAGAAATGGCAGTTCCAATTACAATATTTAGTACAAACTTAAAAATTAAATTAAGAATAAAATTATCATTTTTATTTTAATATTTGGTATATTTGAACATTTCTTAGAATGGAATTATATTTGTATGAACAAAACTAAAATATTATTTTTATTTTTAAAAAAAATTATAATTTATACGCAAGGTGGCATAGGGTGATGATAGTGGTGGTGGCGGCAGCAGAGGAGGAGGGATGGCTTAAAGACAAAGGTTAAGAAGTTTAGAATTTTAGAGTTCGAGCGATGAAAGTTGAAGGATTGCGAGTCAAAAGTCGAGAGATCAAGGTCCAAAGTCTATAAGTCAAGTCGAGAGTATGATGTCCAGGTATTGAGTGTTGATGGGTTTGGGGTTGAAGTGTTGGGATAAGGAGTAAGTGCTTGGGGTTAGAGTATCGGGACTAGGAGTAAGTGTTTAGGGTCCAAACAAACTCAGGGGCCAAAGTTCAAATTGCAAAATCAACAAAAGGTTCGAAGATCATAAGGTAAATGATTCGAGGTAAGAGTTCAAAATCTAAAGTCAAAAACTTTAAAGTTAAGGATCTGAACATCATGGTCCAAAATTCAAAGTCCAAGGTTGGCTCAGGCGACGTTGCGTTAAGGGGTAAAAAATAGTCCAGGACTTGTTACTGTACAAACCCAACCCAATCAAAGCTCGAGGCCGTACTGTGCATTTTCGAGCCTTCCACCCCCTCCCCAAGCCCGCAGGCCGGGCCAAGCCGACTAAAAGCCCGCCCGCTAAAAGCCCACCGTTAGGCCCGCCACAAGCTACCCGTTGGGTCCAATCCGGCCTAATCCCCCCTCGTTTTGATTTTAACGGCCTAGATCAATTTTCATTCAAATCAATAGCCCAAATTTTTTTTGACGGTTGGACCTAGCCAACAGCTAGTTCAATTTTTTTTTTAAAAAAAATTTACATATTTTTTCTTATAAATAGAGCCCTTATTTGCCATATTTTTCATATTTTATTGGGATGGTAATAGTGTTGAAACAGTGGTAATTTATTAAAGATAAATTTTTTTATAAAATAGGTAAAAAGTTACAAAAGCATATTAATCTTAACAAAATAATATAAATGTAAAAAAAATAAATATTCATTTTCTAATGAAATCACCATTCTATAAAAAAAAACGAACAGCAGTTCTATGAAAAATGAACTTCATTTCTTGTTAAACTAAATAGCAGAATGATTATTCCAATAAAACAACAGTTTCATTCTATAACTTCATTTTATTTGGTAACACGATGTCCTAAAATCATACTTTATGCTACTTTAAATTTTAAACCAAATAAGTAAAAATTTTGTTTAATTTAACAATGACTTTTAAGTTTTTATAAAATTATAAATTGTACGCCTAACTTATTTGGAAATTGATTGTATTTGTTTGAAAAAAGACTATCTAATACGCTTTCCATTTTGCGTCTTCACAAGAGGAAACTCAGCATGCCAGTACAGTACTCTTAAGTCTGATCCCTCGTCACAATGCACATGAAACATAAACAAATACTGAAGTCATTGCAACAGTAAGACTTTTAAAAACTCATCAGCTGCGTTCGGGCCAAGGCCAAAATCAAGATCGCACCGTTGAACATGAAGGAAAAAGGTAAGACAAAGCAAAATAGCATAATTTAGGACGCAACATCCTGCACCCATCCTTCCTCGAGAAGCTCATCAGATTCTCGAAATCCTGTCGCATTAATCATTTTTAATAAGAAAGACAAAATATATGTATGCCTGGAAAATAAATATATAAATATATATATATATATATATATATAGTTGTCAAATCATAAATCAAGTCATAAATCGAAATCCTAATTTTATAAATCGTGAATCAAATCAAATCAAATCGCAAATAATAAAATTTGGCATGGACAATAAATATGATGTTTGAATAATTTATATGTACGAAAAAAAAAAATAAACTGATATCAACACAAATTACACAATAAAAACATGATTATAGACTCTAAATGTGAATATATATATATATATATATATATATATATATAATTGCCAAATCATGAATTGAGTCATAAATCAAAATCCTAATTGTATGAATCGTAAATCAAATCAAATCGTAAATCGTAAGTAAGATTTAGCATGACCAATAAATATGATGCCTGTGTTTGGCCTGGCTTAAAAGGCAGGTTTTTTGGCCTTTTTTATAAAAAAAAAAAAAACACACTTGGTTAAGCCTGGCTTTTTGGCCTTTTGTATAAATAAAAAAAAAAAGTCACTTGATTTGCTTTAACTTGGCTTTTTGACTTTTTTCTCTCACAAAAAAGTCATAATTTGACATCTACTTTTACCCAAAAAAGTCAAAAAGCCAAAAAGCCACTAAAAAAAGCTAGTCCAAACACATGCGATGTTTAAACACTTCATATGTACGAAATGAAATAAATAAACTGATATTAACACAAATTAAAAAATAAAAACATGATTATAGACTCTAAATGTGAAAGACTAGACATTTACTTTCACCACAAGAGATTTTAGTTCAAATCCAATTAACTATAAGATTCCTTAAAAATATTCTATATTTTCATTTGGAATTAAAAAATTAGACTAAGAGATTTTAGTTCAAATTCAACTAACCATAATATTTTTTAAAAATGTTATATATTCACATATGGAATTTTAAAAAAATGGACCAAGAAAGCTCAAAGTAAATAAAATAAGAGAAAAGAGATTAAATGTAAAACACTTCAAAATATATTTTTTTATGCTTATTGCCAATAAAAAAAAAGCTTAGAAAAGATGTCGGGGAACCGTTGAATCCAATAATTGAAGTCATAATTTTTAAAAATTACATTTGTTTCACTAAAATAAAAATAAATAATTTATCAAAACTGATACTTTCATCTTAAACATCCTAAAAAGATGTAATTTGATATTTTTTACCTAAAAGAGAAATTAAAAAATAGTTAAAAATTTATTGAATTTGCCTAGTTCTTATTAAATTCTCTAATCTCTAAATGAGCAGCAAATTATGAATGTTTATTTTTTATTTTCACAGTAACCATACTAAGTTGTATTAAAGCATTTTAAAAAAAGGGTAAATGAGAGATTTAAAATTTGTTAAATCTAATAATTTTAAGAATTACATGAATCGTAAATAGTAAATCGACTCGTAAATCAAATCGTGAATCGTAAGATTCATCAAGATTCTATAAAAAATTAAATTCAATCATAGATTCGTATCAATTTATGTATGAGTCGTGAATCGAATCGTGAACTAAATCATGAATCGTAAAATTCTGATAACTATGATATATGTGTGTGTGTGGTTGTGTGTGTGTGTGTGAATCGTTGCCCATTTATGAGGCCAACATCATGTGGTCGTGGGTTGCCACCAGATTATGAAGAGTTGTCAATTAGTAAATACAAACAGCATAAAGATATAGATACAAGAAAGAGTAATAAAATTGAACTTACATATTTTGTTGAAAGCAACAATATCGCAACTCTGGACGTGCTCGTTCACGGGTTCAGCCGTGAGATGATCCTCAATGAGATTGTCAACGGACACTAAGTCGTCCACAATAGTAAGCATAATCTGCAGTTTCTTGATACCATATCCAACCGGAACAAGTTTGGCTGCAACACCAAGTGCTTCATCGGTCATTTTCAGAAACATGACTTCGATTTTAAATGACTATTGGATTCAAGAACATTAAATTAACCAAATTCACTTGCAAAGAAAAATAATAAATCATTTCAATATGAGGAAGACAAACACACAAGCTCCCCAATACAATCCTTCCATCTGGATGCTTCTAACAGCTTCCTCAAGCTTTTGCATGTCAGTCTCATCATCCCATGGCTTCACATCCATGAGAACTGATGACTTTCCAGCTGTGAATGAAAACATTATTTAAATCATATTTCCTTTTAAAAACAGGAGTGCATAATAAAACAATCTCCAATCAATAGAAAAAATATAACCCAAACTGTCTATACCCACAAACTATAGTGTAGGCAATTTACAGGCCCTGATTGGTACACAAACTTTTTGGCTTTTTTAACCAAAAAGATAAAAAGTCAATCTTGCTAGTTTGAAAATAAAAATAAAAAAGCATAACATCAAATCGAACACTAATCCTTAGGAAACTATTCAAATCTCTATCCCATTTGACAAGACGATAATACCCAACTTGATAATTTATTTGCTACTAATACCAACTACATAAAATCATTATAATCAACTATATAAATAGGCAATATTGTCTAATTTAAACAAAAAAGAAAAAACTTCTTATCCCATCAACCAATTCCGAAAAAACTAATTTAAAAGCTAATTTACCAAACGGCCTACTTTCAATTCAAACAAACTTTTTGACTCAAAAAATACGCTTTTCAGCTAGTTCCCAATCAGGGCATAAAGAGAGATATAGAACCACTGGTCATAGAATACAAAAGAAAAACTCACACTCTTTCTTTTTCCCAGATGCCTTCACAGCTGCTGCACGCTCTTCAGCAGCCTTCTTTTCCTCTTCAGTCTCTTCACCAAACAGATCCACATCATCATCATCGTCATCCTCAGCAGCTGAAGCCTGAAACACAACACTTATATGGATGAACAGGATGAATTTGCTAACAAAAAATAAAAATGTTCTAAAACATATATGTAAATCTTTAAAAAATGGGATTTAAAAAATGGGGAAAAAACCTCAAGATATTTCAAAGTCGTAACTAGTCCTATTTTTCAGTTATACGACATCATAATAGTGAACAAAATTGATCAAAAGAAAAATATTTAAATACACAAAAAACAATGCCGCCCAAACCAAGTTGTTCAAAAATAAACTTGCCTTCGTGTCAGCAGAAGGAGGAGTTGCGATAGCCTCCTCAATGACATGTACAGACCCCTCTATGGTAACACCGCAGCCTTCCCCAGAAACGCCACTGGAGAAGAGAAAACAACAATTTGTTGAACAACACATTGAAGATTGCAATTAAGAAACATGGATTAATTTAGAACTTAAAGCTTAATTGTTCCAAACAACTTCACCTCCAAATGCTCTACAAAAAAACCAAATTATAGTAAGACTTACAAAATCCGAATTCCTGTGCTGCAGTTTTGTTGCTTCCTCCCAGAAAAAATAAAAAATAAAAAAGAACTTACGAAATCCTTAGAAGTGCTTCAATGTGGTTGTACCACCGAGACACATTGATGTATTCAGATGGAGGTGGTGGTTTTGATAGAGCAGCTTGCACAGTGATATCATCCTTTGAGGCTTGGTACCTGATCGGAGGAATGAAAAATGAAGACAATAACAATTCAATTATTCAGGCCCATAGCAAAAATAATAATAAGATCATTAAATACCATCAATATTTCTAATAAATAACGATATTTTTAATAAATAGCATCAGCAAAATGAAACCCACCCTGTGATGTAACTGCGTGTTAAGAGGTACTCATCAAGATTCTTCAAACCAGATTCCGAGTTTATATTGAAGAATGTGACCGCCATTACTAGATAATGGTGTGGTTCTTTGCTGTAACCATAAAAGAAATCACATATAAGTTTTTACCCAGAAACAGTTATAAAGACATCTCATTTTCTAACATCATCAACAGAATTAAATTGAAGTCAAACAAATTGTCACATTCAAAAATTTTAAAGCAGGTGACTTGGTGTTATGTCTCAAAAAACAACAGACTAGCGCAAATGCTGCTCTAGAGGAACTTTCCATTTTTTGTTTGATAAAATTAGAATCCCAACTTCAGTGTTGCTTCATTTATGACTGATGAAGTACAATCCGATGCATATAGAACTGTATTGGATACAACAAAAACATATCCTTTGGGGTATTATCAGTCCTAAGGGTGCAATGCTGAACTTATAGAGATCCAAAATTACATCCAACCTGAATGGGAGCAATACAGCCTGTAGATATGTCAAAAGTAGCAAAAAATATCAAGCAGGTCACAAATTCTAGCGTGCCTGTGTGCCGAGGAAATGTTATTACGACGTAATTTTGTTCTTATATTTCTAAAAAATGGTGGCATACCACTATTATGCCGTCTTCATCCCTTCATCTTTTCTTTCATCAAATGTTAGTGAAAACTTTGGTCAAAAGCTTTATTTGGTACTTCACACTCCAATGGCCTGGAGCAAGTTATTCACTGGACTTCTCATATTTAGAATCTTTATGCGGTGTGCTCCGTTTCTTTCGTACTTTCTTCTTTTAACCATGCAATAGATCAGCAAAGTGTGAGCGAGTGCTCAATTTTTTTTAAAAAAGATGGTTTTCGATGAAAAAATGAATGCTCCTGTCCTTGATCTTTTAAACATTTCACCAATCCTTCATAAAAAATACAGAGCTCACCCCAAAAGCTTTATAAAAAAATACAGAACTTACCCCGAAAGATTCTTTCACTTAATTTGGTGAAAAGCTTTTCTTTTCCTTGGTTTAATGAAAAAGCAAGTTTATCATTGATTTGGTATACATAATATAAATATTATTAATAAGTGACAGATTCGTTCAGTTTCATACAGCTTTTTAAAACTTGATCCAGAAACCGAGCCATAAGGGACCGTTCTTAATTATTTAGAACCGGAACCAAATTGTTCAACAAAAAAACCGAACCAAGTCATACGGATTGGATCGGTCTGGATATTTCAAACGGTTCTTTAAACACCCCTAACGAAAGAGTTGAGGCTCCATTTTAGCCCATTTTTCATCAAATTTGAATTTTCTGGAGAAAGAAAAAAAGATGGAAGGGCTGGAGATGCCCTTGTTGGACAAGTAACAAAGCACCCGAAAGTCACTCGAATCGATTGTTTAGTTTGAAATCCACCAGCAGCTCCTCTCCTATCGCCTGAACCCTAACTCTTCAACAAACTTTTAATGCTAAAAAACAAAAACTACAGCCATTGATCCGCCTAGCTCTAGAAGAATCCATAACCCAATTAATACATCGAAAAATCGAAGACATCGAGTAACTGCTAAACAAATAGAGTCGATAATGGGAAGATGAGAAAACTTAAAAGAGGATAATCTTACCGGCGACAGAGCTCTGTGTTTCGTCTCCGGGAGAAGATCAAGAACTTAGCCGCTTAGGGTTCCTGACTTTTAGCACCGGTGGTGGAAATGATTGCGCCACTGCGTTTATAGATAATCGGGGATGATCCGATGTTCCGCGCACATAAGTGATTTGCTGGCTTTAAACCAAAAAATTAAAAATTTGTTTGGTTCAGAAATTAATAACTTTTAAGTCATCAAAAAAGCTAAATAAATTAGATGTAAAATTTTAAAATTGCTTTTCATCCTAAATAAGATTTTACCGAACTCAAAAACCAAAAAATTAATAAGCTAAAAAATCAAAAGGTACAGTTAAAAATTATTATTAAAAAAGCCAAAACATCAATAAAATAAAAATTAGGAGTTAAAAAATAAGATTTTTTTGGCTTTTTTGTTTTTAAGCCAAAAAACTCAAAAAGTTAGGTTTAAGCCGGTTTGCCAAATGAGGGCTTAATCTCTAATTTCATTCGCTCGTTTTTTAAAAAATTGGCAGGTGTTTGGCAAAATTACTTATAGTACCCTATAGATTGTAACTTATAATAAAATTTGTGAGTATTTAATAAAAATTATAATTTATAACTAAAATAAAAAATATATAATTATAAATTGAAACAAAAATTTGTGAGCATTTAAAAAAATTTATAATTTATAGTTAAAATTAGTAGTAAAAATTTTAAAAATACTAATAATAACATTTCTAAACACTATATTGGTAATATGTTTGGCAACACAAGGAGAAAAAATAAACAATTACAAATTTACTTAAGTTATAATATATAAAAAAATATAATTATTTCCTTTTTTTTTTATCTTCGTGGGTTAACGGTTGAGGGGTGATGGTTGGGATAATCTCTATAAAAACAAAAGGTAGTTATTTATGTGGAGGTGTTAGTGGTTGAGGGGTGATGGGTGGTGGCTTGAGGGGGCTGCGGTGGTAGATTGGTGACGGTGGAGGTGTGATGTCGCGACAAGAGTGGTGCGAGAGAAATAGAGAGAATCATATATCGGTGGTGGTGGTCGGTGGATGATTGGCAATGGTGGAGGTGTGGTGATGCGATAGGAGTGGCTTGTAGTGGGGATGCGTGCCACATCACTTAGAACACTATGGAGGAGTCAAATTGTATCAACAACTTATACACATCGGCTACTACTGGCCAACTATGAAAGTCGACGCATTAACATTTGCACGATGGTGCCCAAAATGTCAAATCCATGGCAACCTAATTTACCCACCTGCCCAACACCTGTCGGCATTGCAATTCCCTTAGTCCTTTCACACTTGGGGTCTCGACTTCATTGGACCCATCACTCTTACAAGAAAAAATGTATGGATTATAATTGCCATGGAGCTTTACACCAAATAGGTTGAAGCAATTTCCCTCATGAAAGCAATCAGTGTTGCCGTGGCCAACTTCATCAACGAAAACATCATTTGCCGTTTTGGGATTCCAAAGGTTCTCCTCTCAGCAATGGTACTCCCTTTGTCAATAGGGCAGTGGGCCAGCTCTTGGCATCCTATGACATCTGTTACCCTAAGGGCTTTTTAATTTGATTTTGATGATTTTCATAATTCATTTTCTAAGAATAAATGTTTTTAATGGATAATATTTTATATTTTCAAAATAAAAGTGCTAACACATTTTGAATAATCAAAGTTAACACCTTAGCCAAAAAGAAATTACTTTTATCTCAAAAGGTTCAAATATTTAGAAATTCTTTAATTAGAATTTTTTTTTTGATCTTAATTGAAAATTAAATCAAACAATTAAGGCAAAGTATACTTGAAGCTTATCGAGTGTGTCAACACCAATTGATTAAATACTTTGACACCCTAATTATTTTTCAAGTTGATCTTCAGGTACCAAAATGTTAGTGTCAACACAAACTAGTTTTGTGTTAACACAAAAAAGCGCCGAAGTACTTAGAACTCATTTTGAGTCGACACAAATCAATTTTGTGTCGACACAGAAGTGATCCTCACTTTTGGTTTCCGAAAGTTTGCGTCGACAAAAATGGAAATTGTGTCGACACAAAACAACCGAGACTTCCTGCAGATTATTGGTGTCGACCCCTCGACAAATCGTGTCGACCCAAATGTTCCGAAGTCTGCTTGCAGAATTTTGGTGTCGACCCCAAGAAGATTCATGTCAACACAAAACTACCGAGACTTCCTGTAGAGATTTAGTGTCGACACCAGAGACAAGTTGAGTCGACACCAAATG
>JAOTRH010000018.1:11958479-11975653 GCA_034768845.1 Heliamphora exappendiculata | reverse complement strand
GTGCATATTATTTATGTGATATTACCGCCTAAAGAAATATTTATTTGCTAAGGGTATTTAAATGTATTATACAGATGTAACAACGGCTAGAATTTATTAGAAGTGGTAATTAAAGTTGGTTAATGATTTTAACATTACGGTTAGTGTATAAACGCAACATTCTCCACTATTTTACCCGTGACTTGAAATTAATAAATTGAGATCTATTGACCTAAATTATAAAAAATTTCTCAGTATAATGAATTTTTCTCCATGATATATAACAATTTCTTTTTTTATATATAAGAAACTTGTTTTACAATTGTTAGAAGTTTCTCATAGGAGGAATTTAGATAAAAAGTTAAATTTTTTATTTTTTGTTTAAATTAGTCAATTTTAACTATGTATCTAAGAAAAATAATGATTATATAAAATTGGTAGTGATTCGTCTCATCAAGACAATTTTAAAAAGTAAAAAAATATATTTGTAAAAAAATAAAAGATCTAAAAATTACAAAAATAATAATTTTTTTTTAAATTTAGCTCAAACATGGCCTATCTATTATTCAACCACAAATGCCCTAACAGATAAAATAATGATTTAAGAACAAAATTGTGAGGCGGGTAAAGGTGATTTCAACTTATTAACTGCCTGTTTGGAAGAGTTTTTAGGTCGGTTTATTTAAAAAAGTCAACTCTCAATATAAAAAAAAAATGTATTAATATCTCAATTATTACAATTTAAAAGTTAAAAATAAAAATATTTTAAATATTTTAATTAAAAAAAAATGTTACAAAATAAAAATATTTTAAACATTTCAAATCGTCTTTGATAAGACGAATTACTACTAATTTGATGTTGTCGTTATTTTAACTATGGGTCATACTAATTACTGTTCATTGGACGGTGGTTAATAAAATAATGAGAATAAATTTTTTTAATATTAATACATTGTTAAAAGTGAAATTTATCACTTTCACATATATTAATATACTTTGCACAGATATTTATACATTATAAATTTATTATTTATCTCTAAATGAGATGTGGTTAGCATTTTTCTTTAACTATATACATAGTTAAAATTGTTCAATTTGAACAAAAAAAATAAAATATTAATTGTTATTTAAATAATTGATTTTTAAAAAAATTAACTTAAAAATTAATTTATTAAATAATTTATTTTGAGTTAAATTTAAATTTTTAACTTAAAATATTAAAAAGCAAAAAAAATAATTTTTAAAGAGGAGAGAGTGAAGTGAGAGGAGCAAGAGAACTAATGAGAGAGAGAGAGAGAGAGATGATTAAAACGGAGGTAATGGCGTTAATTAGCTGGAATGGCTAAAGAGTTAGATGTTGGATAGATTACACTTCTTGTCCACTTGGCAATATGAGATTGATCCACGGTACCACGTGTACAGTACACGGTAGTATGCATGCTGTATGCAAAAATTTCTCCCTAAACACGTCTATATATACACACACACATTTTATATATACACGCCTATATAAACACACACATATTATATATACATATATATAACCCTCATCTTTGGCCAAGTTCTCCTCCATACTCTGATCAGTATTGATCTTATTTTTTGTGAACAAACTATAAATTCTCTATCTGCAACTTCTTCTTCTTCTTCTTCTTCTTCTTCTTCTTCTTCTTCTTCCTTTTTAAGAGCTCAAGCACATTATTACCAATCATGTTTCTCACTCTTCTTGTGTTTGTGTTGCTCGCGCTAGGGTTTTTGCTTTTCTCTTTCTTTCTGCCCTTCCAGCTTCATAAATCTAATCTTCTTGGTTTTAGAAAACTCTCTAAATCAACAACTGGGCCTCCATCATACCCTCTCATCGGTTGCCTCATCTCCTTCTACCGAAACCGCCGACGTCTCTTGAACTGGTACACCGATCTTCTGGCGGCGTCGCCGACCAAAACCATCGTTGTAAACAGGTTCGGTGCTCGCCGAACCATCGTCACGGCAAACCCAGAGAACGTGGAGCACATTCTCAAGTCCAAATTCAACATCAACCCGAAAGGAAAACCCTTTACGGAGATTCTCGGCGACCTTCTCGGATTCGGCATTTTCAACGTCGACGGCGAGATCTGGAGCTCCCAAAGGAAGCTAGCCAGCCACGAATTTAGCACCAGATCGTTGAGAGAGTTTCTCGTGATGACGCTTGAAGAAGAGGTTCTGAATCGTCTTGTCCCCTTGCTTGAATCCGCCGCCGACACCCATGAAGTTTTGGACTTCCAAGATGTCTTGAGGAGGTTAGGGTTTGACGCCATATGTAAGGTGGCGCTGGGGATAGACCCGAAGTGCCTGGACCTCTCGCGGCCGCCTCCGCCGCCGTTCGTGACGGCGTTCGACGCCGCCTCGAAGATAAGCGCAATGCGGGCGGTGGCGCCTGTTTTTGCAGTCTGGAAGATCAAGAGAGCGTTGAATGTTGGATCGGAGAAGAAGCTGAAAGAAGCTGTCGATCTTGTTCGTGGATCCGTAACCCAGATCATTCGGAGCAAGAAAGAGAAGATAGAAAAAAATGGCGGCGAGAAATATTGTGACGGCGATGGTGATCTCCTGTCGAGGCTTTTATCGACGGGACACGACGAGGAGGTGGTGAGAGACATGGTGATAAGCTTTTTAATGGCGGGACGGGACACATCTTCCGCCGCCATGACCTGGTTGTTCTGGTTGCTTTCGTCCCACCGTGACGACGAAGAAGCCATAGTTAACCAAGTAAATTTACTTAACAATGGCGAAAAATCGCTAAATTTCGAAGATTTGAAATAAATGAAGTACTTGAAAACATGTTTGTGCGAGTCCATGAGGCTCTATCCACCCGTTGCGTGGGACTCGAAGCACGCCGCCGCCGCCGACGTTTTGCCGGACGGGACGAATATTTATTCAGGCGACAGAGTGACCTTCTTTCCCTACGGAATGGGGAGGATGGAGGAGCTGTGGGGGAAGGACCGGCTCGAGTTTAGGCCGGACCGGTGGTTGAGTGAACCGGGAATGGAAGGTCGAGGGGGATTAAAACCGGTGAGTCCTTACAAGTTTCCGGTGTTTCAGGCCGGTCCGAGGGTGTGTTTGGGGAAGGAAATGGCGTTCATTCAGATGAAGTATGTGGTGGATTCGGTTCTGAGGAGGTTTCAACTCTGTCCGGTTGGTTCGGACCGGCCGGTTTTTGTCCCTCTCTTGACAGCGTATATGGCGGGTGGGTTTAAGGTCACCGTCCGGAGGAGGAGTGGGTATGGTGGGATTTTGGCAAAGGCTTGATAGTTTTTCACATGTAAATAAATCTTCATACGGTAATGTTATATATTTATAAAAGTTCTTCGTAAAATTATTTACGATTCAAATGAACAATTTAAATTTATTATTCAACTAATTTGATCACAATCAAATTAACATTTCTAATAATCCTATAATCTATGTATACAATTGATTCAACAATTTATTATGGTGAAAAACACCTCAAAACACAAGGATTTTTTTTTCACAATTAAGCCAAAAAAAAAAGTTAAATATTTATTAATAAGCACAAAAATTTATATTTCATATTTTTAGTAGGAAATGTCTAAAACAAACATTTAAGAGGCATATGAGTGTAATTTTGTGGGCCAGAAATTTAATAATAGAAAAAGAAAATACAAAAACATAAAGGTACTTAGAAGTATTTATATAATTTTAGTGGAGCAAAAATATAATAATAGATAAAAATAAAAGAAATATAAAATATAAATTATTTTTGTATTTTTAGCGGAGCTGCGAGTCCAATTGGTATTCTTGAAAATATTTAGTTACACTCTCTATTTTAATTCATGTTTTACTCTATAGAACGAAGTTTGGAAAGTTATACTCCAAGGTCTTGTTTGATATTTCATATGAAATTGAATAGGATAAGAAAGATAAATATTACCATAGATTTCACATATTTTTTTTAATACTATGAGATTATGAATTAAATTATATATACAGTGAAAAATTTAGTTCATATTTGATTATGGTAGAATAAAGAGTGGGGTAAGAGTTGTATTGCTATTTTTTACCGTTAAATAAAAAAAAAAGATAATTTAGAGTATGGTACTAATAATACTAATGAACCTTGGTATTATTAATACCATGAATGATGTATTAATAATATAGTATTTACTAAAATATTAGTTCTAGTCCCGCGATACAAACACGGGATAAAGAGTTCAAAAAGATAAAATTTAAATATGTGGATCCCATATATGTTTTTTATCCAATTCAATGTATCCCTTGTTCGAGGAATCGGAATCAAACAAGACGCAAGGGTTGATATAAAACTCATGTAACTTGTGTGACGGAATATGATTGTTGATTTGTGAAATTAATATAAAACTCATCTAATTTGTGTCATAAAATAAAACATAAGACGTAATTCAAAAACATAAATTAAAATAAATTTTTTTTATTTTTTTTATTTTTTAAAATATAAAATGAAGTTGTTATTGTATTAAAAAATCTAAATTTAAAATTTACCCTTAATAGTAATAAGTTCAATATTTTGGGACAACATAATCAATTGAAAAATTTACAGAAGTTCAGACGATTGGTGATCTCCTTTTATATGATGAATAGATGCTTACGAACATTTGTCTGAATCTCTGAATACATAGGAAAATATATATGTGATGAAAAACATCATTTTGCAAATTAACCTGGATTACCAATTACTTGGGAAATAATAGGGAACACTCTGTTCGAATAGAGGTTAAAAATTAATTATTGAAAACTAAAAATTAAAAACAATAAAATGATTTTTTTAAATATTTTTTGGAATTTTTAAGTTATTTTGTTTTAGTACTACAAATAAAAAGTAGAATTGGTGCTAAATAAATTAGTATAATTTTCAAAACAAAGAACAAGTAATAAGTTGGAACTAATTTAAAAGTTGAAGCCAACACATCCTGTTTACCATTAGGAGTTTGTCGTCAGATTAAGGTGGCGTATGATATTATTAAAATTAGTACCTTGTAAATTAAAATATATAATAAAAATTATAAATATTTAATAAAAATTATAATTTATAATTGAAATTAAAAAAATAATTATAAATTGTACTAAATTTGAGGTACTTAAAAAAATTTATAACTTATAATTAAAATTAGTAACAAAAAATTAAAAATTAATAACAGTAACTTTACCAAACACCCCTAATAAAATTGTCCGATTCTTAAAAAACCTATCACTAAAATACTTTTTTTAAAAAAATAAGACTAAAGAAAGCGAAAAAAAAATTTCATGGGATGTGAAATACAAATTATTAGCCCCACGCGAAAAAAAGAATACCTAGCATTTTTTTTTTCCTTTTTTTGTAATTTCTAAGTAATAAGTTAGGAAAACTCACCTCCAATAGAGTACAACTCCAAATAAAATGTTTAAGAAAAAGAAAAGTTGCATAAAAAAAAAAGGAAGAGCAGACTCCAAAGAAAAAGAACAGAAAGGGAGACTCGATGTCTTATCTTAGGTATTGTTTGATTGTTTAAAGATAAGTTGATATATAAAAAATATTTTAAAAAATATAAAAAATTATAAAGTACAATGAATATAACTCTAGATATGTATTACTGAAAAATATTTTATAGCATATTTGTTTATGACTGAATATAAATAAATATTGCGTGTATTTTTAAAGAATAAAAATTAATTTTTCATATTTATCCTCATCCAAATCTAATAAATACTTATATTACTCTCAGATATAATCCTCCCTCAGTTCACTGCACATCGATTTCAACCTTTTGCCGAACAACCTCACCCAACCAAATTTAAGTCCTTCTGCGCCTTGAGGAAAAACGAAATCGATTTTACTATAAAAATAGTGAATGCATTGGCCAATCATCAACAGACGCGAAGAGGGGAAAAAAAATAAAAGGAATTTTAACTAAAAGTCTAAAAAAATAAATTTTAATGAAGAAGGTTTACTGATAAAAATTTTAATGCGCAAGGTTATATTGCCTACAACACAGATAAATTTAACACAAATAAATAAATTTATATGTAATGTATACAGATAAATTTATCTGTCGTCTTATTTTATGCAAGATAAATAAATTTATCTGTGTTCTTTATACAGATAAACTTATCTGTCTATTTTCAAAACATGTATCAAGTACGCAGATAAATTTATCTATTTTGCATAAATAAGTATACAGACAAATTTATCTGTATAAAGAACACCGTGCCTTTTCAAAACACACATAAAGCACACAGATAAATTTATCTGTATAAAGAATACCGTGTCTTTTTGACAGAACATCGTGCCTTTTCAAAACACACATAAAGTACACAGATAAATTTATCTGTATAAAGAGTACCATGCCTTTTTGCCAGAATACCGTGCCTTTTCAAAACACACATAAAGTACACAGATAAATTTATCTGTATAAAGAACACCGTACCTTTTCAAAGCACACATAAAGTACACAAATAAATTTATTTGTGTGCTTTATACGTGTTTTGGAAAGGCACACAGATAAATTTACCTGTTTTGCATAAATAAGCATACAGATAAATTTATCTGTGTGCTTTATACGTATTTTGAAAAGGCACACAGATAAATTTATCTGCCTTGTATAAATTTATCTGTATGCTTAGCAAGACAAATAAATTTATCTGTATACTTTTGATGAAATAAACTCATACCGGTTATTCGAATTTATGTCGCTTAAATTGTGGTTATGCTTCGCATAATTGTACTTGATACTTTGACGAGTTGTACCATGTGCCCTACCATGTTTATACGCTATGCTATGATTAATTGTACACGGAAAGTATGTTGCACACCATGAACATTCACATATTGCATCTTTGGATTTATCGGAGTCCTTTCGTATCTTTCAAATTGGGTTAGATGACATGAAAATCGTTGTACTGTGATTGTGGATCTAGGGCGTCCCTGGTTGTCATGTTTTGAAATGAAATTGGAGATTGTTTATTTGAAAAAAGAGGTTTAAGCACCATGGGTTCATCACTAGTTTTAATTTAGACTTTGAGTTGACGCCTAATGAATATCCTTATTCTTAAGGTGGAACTGATCAACCTGGAATAAGAATGAGTAAAATTGGATAAAGGTTGGTCCCTACGCTGTTGCCATTGAGTAAAACAGCTGTGGCATAAAACTCGGCAATGAAAATTTACTATTCGCAACGAGACGATGATAGGTTAAGGTGATCAAGAGCCATCAAGTCTACTCTGTAATTCCTGGCGTGGAATTCTTGATACTGTTCTGAAAGTGCTAGGGGATTGGGCATCTGCATTGCATTCATTTGCATTACACACTTATTCGTTTGTTCTTATATATGTTCATCCTGTTGAAAATGATAAATAGCCTGTAACTTCGCGTTGGGTGCTATATGATATGTATTGTGAAATATCTTGTCGCGAGTTTATTAGACGATTTAAAAAATTTGTTTCTGGACTCCGGCTCGTGACATTTATGCCGCAGGTGACGAAGAGAGACCTTTTGAGGAAGGCGGGTTCATTGAAGGGGAAGATTTTGCAGAAGAGGAAGAGTGGCAGGAGCAGATCAACCCAACGACGCAGTTTGAAGACGTAGGGCGTCTCTTTTTGAACTTTTTGTTCAAGTTTTTTACGAACATGATTTAACTTTTGTTAAGTTTTCTAGATGACTGTACTTATTAAGTATTTGAATAATCTCTAAATAATTAATGATGTAATAGTTATCTTATGTATTTATGAACATTCGGCTAGAATACGTCCCTTATTCATAGTTACATATGTCCCGACATACCCGAAAAACGGAGTGTCACATTTTCCCTCTCACACCCCACCTCCATCGCTCCTCCCCCTAATTTCTTGGTATCAGACATCCAGCTGTGAGCAAACCACTGGATACTTTAACACAAAAATTAAAGGGTTCCGTTAATTGCCATTGGCATTGACCCAACTGTGTTTAGGGTCAGTGCCATTAGAGAAAAAAATGAATTAGTCATAAAAAAATTTAATCCATCTTAATTTCTCTCCAACAAACATGCAATGAATATTAATCCCATAACTATTTATGAAACTTAATGCCCTTTAATCCTATCCTGCCATGTTCATGGTGGCATTATTGTTGAAAACATGACACTTTTATCCTCTTAAGAGCATGTTTGGATTGACGAATTAAGAGGGTCGAATTGGACTAAAAAATTTGTAAACTCCACATTCAATTTTTGTCCCCTCAGATTATTAATTCCGCGTTTGTATTACGGGATTAAAATTAATAATTCGGCGAATACAAGATTACTAATATCTCATCTATGGAATTAATAATATCAGTCTCCATTTGTATTATTAGTACCAAGTTTCAGATTATCTTTTCTCCTTATCAAACGATCAGAAATAACTTTATAAATCTTATCCCACTCTTTATCCCACCTTAATCAAATATGAATCAAATTTCACACTGTACACATAATCTATTCCATAATTCCTTGGTATTAAAAAAACATGAGGAGCCCGTTGTATTATTTATCTCTCTTATCCTATTCAATCCAATCCCATCCGAAATACCAAACGAGCATAAATTTCTAACTCTAACGGCTATATAAACATTAAAGCATCTAGAGTGAATTCGTTTGAAAGTATACTGCAATCTTCAGTGGTTTTAAAAAAAAAAAAACTAAACTAAACTAATGGTTCTTCAGAATTATGTCAAGCATAATCACCAAAATATACCATCTATTTGCTCCACATAGCACCAACTTCTAGCCTACGGAGTTAATTCAGTTGAAACTTTCATCATCTTCTGCTACCAACTTCTAGCCTACAGTAGAATATGATTCTTTGTACAAAACAAAATATGAAAAAAAGAATCTGACCCCAAGACATTCACTGGCAATATGTATCAAGCTTTTTGCAGAAGCACTCGAAACCTTTGGGAGTAAACCAGTCCTCTTTCATCTACGACGTAGCACCAAGGAAGAAAAATAAAGAACACCGTCATTCGAAGATATATTGTTGCCTTGTTTAGAAAAACTGCAGAATGGTTATTGAACAGAGTAACTTACAAAGTAAGGGTAGCCTTCAAATATGCTAAATTTTTCGGGAGCACTCTCTACGAACAAGTGTATATAGTAAAGAACAAAATTTCCACACTCGTTCGCATTTCTCTGCTGAGGCACCTGAAGGTTTGTTTGAGTCTACGAGTGAGCATTCTCGAAAAGAAAAATTAAGGATGCAAGTGCAGGACCAGACACAGGATTTTATTTCGGGGGGGCTAATGGTTCTTACAATCTCTTCAGGGTGGGTATTAGATTTAAGGGAAAAAGAAACTTGAGGGCGAATCTATACAATCTCAAAATATTTGAGACAAATCCACTACTACAATTATAAAAAATTTCAAAAACTTACGAGCCCCCCCCACAAAAAAAAAACCCCAAGGGTCAGAATGTCACCTTGGGAACCTTAAAAGGAATTCGAGCAACCTGCTCTTCCATCTCTGGCCTCTCCTCTGCTTTGTATATGTCCAGGACAAACCTGAGGAGGAAAAAATGAAACCAGAAATACAGAAAATAATACAAGGCAAAAAGAAAGAGCATGTTTAGCCATCATTTTGCCAACTGCAGCGATGCAAAAAGGCATGGGTCACAAAAACATACTTCCTTATCCCAGGTTCAAGCCGGCCTGGATTTGCCATTTGCAACGAGTCCAGCAATAACATGCATGGAGTTCCGCTTTTTGACTGCAGACTTTCACCAAAGTGACAGAAGATTAAGAGGCTCCAATGACACCTAGGAAAGAGGTAGCCCACTTCACAAAACCAAAGAATTAACAAGAACGATGCATAAGTCACATGACATGATTAATTAAGAACAAACACCTACCAGCGAACAATGGGAACAAAAACGTATTTTTTTGAGAAAATATGCTTCTTCTTAATCCAATTCAACACCTTTGCTTTGGAAGCTTCTTTCGTGTAAAAGGAAAACCACAAGCAATCAAGATATGCAAATGAATTCCTCCTCTCCTCCGAAAAGCTCGCCCATAGATTCCTATGCAACCCAGAACATTTTTTTTAAGAAAAAGAGAAGAGAGAGAGAGAGAGAGAGAGAGAGAGAGAGAGAGAAATGTGATTTAAACAGAAGGTGCTTTTTTTCACCTCAGACTATCTAAAAGAATGAAAGCTTACTCCAAATAACATTCAAACGTATCAGTATCCAATTTTCCCTGCAGTGGGTGGGAAGTGATTCCATTATTGTGGTTGACTCTTCTCTTTGATCGTTCACGACCTAAAGATCGGTGAACTACTTCAGGGTCACTGGTCTCTTCATCTTTTTGTTTACGTTTTCCCTTTTTACGTAGACGTGCACGCCGGCGCGCTGGAAGGCGTGGCTGACTTGCACTACTTTTTGTTTTTTGGTCTTCATGAAAGTCTATCATAGCACAACAGAATCACCACATAAAAACCATTTATTGATTATCAAGCATTAATTATATTAGATTTCATCAAGTCGTATAAAATATTCATCCACATGCATCATGATTCAATTTTGAAAACTAATAAAAGCAAAACAACTCATAGCCCAGCATAATTGCCTCTCTCAAGAGACGAATATGCCAATTGTGGGGACATCTGATTTACTAAACTTCTCCCACCCTATAAATAGAATTTAAATTTTATGACAATGGGGCTGTGCAAGTTTATTGAGAAGTCCCAATCTCACCTAGATCATGTGATGATTCAAATTTAAATTTCATGCAAAATCTTCCTTACACAGGTTTTCCTCACTATTTAATATTTTTTCTTATAATACTCACAAACAGGCCTGACATGATACAGCATTAGAGTAAGAAAAACTTAAAATGATAGAAGAGTATGTCTACCATTATATAAATAAAAGCATTAAACTTCGTATCTTATTAGAGGATTATATACTGAAATTGAGCTTCATGCACAATTGAGCATTTAAGGTACCGGCATTTGGAGATGTGGTCAAATTCCTGCAGTTAACCCTCCTCTTTGACCGTTGGCGACGAGGAAAGCCACCAAACAAATTCAGGGAAACCGGTGCCTCACCCATTCTATCTTCAGCTTCTTGGATAATTTTTCTCTTTTGATTTGCTTGTGCATTCACAGCAATTTGTGGCTGACACGAGGGAGGCTTCACAGTTAGATACCTACAAACCTCTGGAATAACACAACAAACTCAACTGGTAAATTGTAAAACTAGTAGCCCTTTCCTAGTCAACCAACATAAGTTTCCATAATTTCACCAAAACACACGAATGCCCACTAGATTAAGGAAATTAGCAATTAAAATTTTCACGAGCAAAAACTTGGGGAAGCTGTACAAAAAGAATAAAAAAATAAAAAGAGAAGGAAGAAATAGTGAAAAGAAGCGAATGCAATCTACAGCGAAGAACTCCTATTATCCAAGCATCATAATCAATACTGATAAGCAATAGTGATCAGCCCGGTTAAGAGACAAAGCCCTAGAATTCAAATTGTTACTTCCTCGTGATTGTTGAGGATGAGATAGTCATTTCAAAATCGGAATCGAAAGATTGAACCTCCTGTGGTTGTGCAAACTTCTCAGTACCCATCCTCAATACAGGAATTAGACACTTAAAAAACTCAAAAGAAGCAAGAGTAACTCGCTCGAAAGGCGAGCAACTAAATACAAACAAACTTACAGGGAAGGAAGATAGTCTTCTCGAAGATAGAATCAAATGTTTTAACAACCCAAATAGTACCTAAATGGACTAGCAGATTATTGACCCAATAATTTGAATAAAGAGTCTAACAATGCGACTCAAAAACTTAAGCACAGACTTACTGGAGAGGAAGGTCGTGTTCTCAAAGATAGAAGCAAATGTTATAACAACCCAAATAGTACCCAAATAGACTACTGACCCAATAACTTAAATAAAAAACCTAACAACGCAATCTAAAAATTTAAGTACAAGTTATTAGTAGTATTCTAGATGTTTCATAATATACCAAGCTTATTTCTATCTCTTAAAAATGTGAAATGGGGTACTAGTTACATCCCTCACTCAAAAAAGCGACATTCTCACCGTATGGCTCAGATACTTCCCTTGTTAGGGTTATGCACAGCAACCTGCGTACAATCTCAGGACCTCTACCATTCTCCGGAACCTTACACTTCCATCCACCCGCCAAGACGCCACGAATCCTTTAATATACTAGGGTTGGCTCTGATATTATTTGTAATAAATCAAGTGAACTCCTAACCTCAAAACTTGAATAAAAAACCTAACAACGCAGTACAAAATCTTAAACTCAAGTTATTAGTAGTAGCTTAGATGTTTTATTTTAAACTAGACTTATTTCTATCAGATATTACAAATGAAGTTGAGGAAGTAAGAAGGGGAAGGTCCAAGAGGAGCACAATACTAGAAAGTCACGAATACAAAAGAAATAGAAGGAAAGGAGGACAAGGAAGAAGAAACGTCTAATTGCATTGCAAAATAAAGGCAATTGGGGTGAGGCTTAACGCCGGAAACAATGGGAAGTGCCGAGGAAAGAAACAAGGAAACATAAAGGATGATGGCGAAAACAACTTTGAAGAAACACACAATGGGAATCGTTTCCCCCTTTCGAAGTTTTAGAGCCAAAACAAGTAATGGGGATTAACCCACATGCATAGATCCTACGGACCATACTCACCTCATCCCATTTGTGTGTAAGCAAGGCAACCGTCAAGATTTGGCCACATGTCAATAGAAGGCGAAGGGCTTGCAAGTTGGAAAAACGAAAAAAAGTGCACAATAATAGTGTGACACTTCGTACAACATGTAGACTCCATTTTCTAAGTAACGCTCAGCATTCGCCTCACCAATAGCTTTTCTAATTAGCTCCGGAATGGGAGACATCTGATGAGTGCAATTCGATTAACCACATGTGGAAGGCAAAACGAACAGTCAGAGGTCAGCCAGCTGGGCAGGAGAATGTCAATTGACCCATATCACTCGAACAGAGCCAAGGCACTTGATCTATCGGAGTAACTCAGATGGAATCATGAAGTGGGAATAAAAGTTCAATTATGATAAATGCTACTTAAGAGGCACCCTGGATATTACCCAAAAAAACAATGCCTCCAAATACTCCAGCGAGATCCAAGGGATAGACACCAATCTTATGGCAACAAGCCTGAGGATCAACTCCTAATGAACAGTATATAAAGGAGCCTACAAGGCCGAACCAAGGTACGCAACTTCTCCAAGTTTCATTGAGTTCTTCATTCATAGAAATCCATCTGACTAACACATCGAAATATCTTTAGCCCGCACCAGGCCGGTGCCAAGGATTACTCTTCTTTGCAGGTTGTAGTAGCTTCCTGAGCCCATCTTCCGACATCAGCACAAGCAATACAGTCCAATTATAAATAATCTCTATGAACGTACCAACATTTCAAAATTGATCCAATGCATCAACAAATCATTTGTCGAAACTATCATCAAACCCTAGTTCAGTGATTTCCGCTAAAGTAAATTGGGGGCTATGGCATTTTCATAATGTCTCGTAACTATAACGTTTATATGATTATATCAACACAAAAAACCGCATGTTTACAGGAAAATTCCAAAGGACCGGGTGTCGAACTTGTACGGATTGATCGAAGATGATGAAGTCGTGATATTCAGAAGAATGACGAAGAAAAGGCGACGAGACGGAAACTTACTGGCTGGAACGTCGGACGATGTATCAACAGAATCAGTTGTCTCTTCAGCGCTCCTCTTTGCCGATCTACGGTACGTCCGACGACTCTTAATCTCCATTCCTCTCTCTCGCAGTCTCGCTCGCTGCAGATGGTAATCGCTATTTGCTGAGATCTCTGGCCTCTTCGGTGTACACGCTCCGTTGCTTCGATTTTGATTTCAACTACGAATCAAACCGGATTTGAATAATTTTAATAATTTAAAATTTAAAATTAAATTGTATGTATTATATAACTGAATTGAATCAACGTGTTAAATAACGGTTTGATTCTGATTTAAAATTGCAGTTTTAAGAATAAATATTTGTTGCTTATTTTATATTTTAAAAAATTATTTATTTATTTATTTTATTTTTCTATTAAAATTTTATTTTTTTATTTATATTATTTTATTTTACATTTTTTTTTATTATTTATTTCATATTCTTATAAAGGGGGATTTTTGTTTTTATAAATTATGAATTATATTTTATTATATTTTTATTTATTACCAATAATCTATGAATTATAAAATATTACTATGATATTAGGAAAAAATAAAAAATAAGAAATAAAAAAAAAGTAAAATAAAATAAATAGTATTTTTAAATTTTTTATTTATATATAATATTTAATATAAATATTATTAATATGTGATAAATCGGTTTGATTTTATACGATTTTTTAAAATTTAATCTGAGAATCGAATCATATAGAACGATTCCTAATTATTTGAAATTAAAACCAAATCATTCATTAAAAAAATCGAACCAAACCATACGATTTGGATTAGTCTGGACCGACGATTTTAACGATTTTTTGTACATCCCAATTCTTTTTTGTGGTCATGTGTAATATTTAATTTATTGCAAAAGTATTAAATTAAGAAATAATAATAATTAAAAGTAATATTTAAAAATAAGATTTAAAAGGAAATAAGAGATAAGGAATTTTGAAGAAGAAAAAAAATTGAAAAACAATTACATAAGATTTTTTTTACTTTATCCCTTTATAATTATTGAATGAGTTGTTATAATGACGTAGAACAATAATGAAAATATAATTTTTTATAAGGTAATTTTAAAATAATAAAAATGAAAGTTGCTTTAATTTGATGTTCACACCAATATGATCTATTGTCTTTATATAATAGTATAAATTATTATGCTCAATTTAAAATAATTATTTTTTTTAGTAAAAAAATTATCATCTAGCTAATTCATTATATTTTTGCTTGTCTCATCAAACGAGCTAAAAAAATAAAAATTTAATTAAAATATCTAAAAATAAATAAAAATTTAATTAAAATATCTAATATATATATATATATATATATAAGACATAAATAAACTAATAAGTCAATTGTTGAAAAAAAAATCATAAAAGACAAAAATATACTAATAAATTAAATTTTATATTATTTATTTTTATTTTTAATTAATTTTTTCATCTTTTGGTTAAAAAATTTTATTTTTTCGATTCATTTCATCAAGAAAATTCGAAAGGATAAAAAATATTAGTTAAGAGATAAAAAACAAACAAACAAAAATAAACTAAAAAATTAAAATTTAATGAAATTTTTTTAATTTTTTTAGGACATTTAGACAATAATGAGTGTCAATTATGAGCAATTTTTGGGAGCCTCAAAAGCCATTGAATTTGGGGGAGATTTTGGCACTAGACCTATCTATTTGGAGAGGGACTTTTTTAGTATCATCAAAAGTTTGAACTTTTTAAATAAGAATTTATCAAACATCTTATTGCACAAATCAAAAGGCATGATAGGGTTAAAGACCGAGAAGTATGTTATTTATACCAAGCATTTCTCTTACGGCTAGATCTAATCTGCAGCGACATTGGAGTCATTTTTTGAACTACTATGAAATTTTTGAGAGAGTTTTCAATTTTCCTATTCTCATGTTTATAAGGAAGAAAATAGTGTTGCAAATTAGCCAGTTTTGCTGCCAAGGACTACAAGTGTTGATGGAAGATGCACTAGAATCAATTCATCCGCTGGTTCAAGCTGAATTTTCCTTGCTATAGTTTGGTTGTCTTTTATAGTGTTTGCCTTTTGAATTGTTCTTGATCTTCTTGATAAAAAAATAAATAAAATTATAACCCACTCAACATAATCTTTTCATAACAAATGAAAAAATATTGGTTCTGTTTGGGCAAACATTACTTTTTGGCTTATTGGCTATTTTTGCTTATTTTAGTTTAAACACCATAGAATTTGATTTATTAACTTATTTTTACTTATTTTTGCATATTTTTGTCTTTTTTAAATTTTTTTTATATTTTGATAAAAAAATTTACTTTTTCGACTTATTTTAATGAGAATAATCAAAAAATTATAATAACTTGATTAAATGATAAAAAAAATTTACTAAAAATAAAAAATTTATAAAATTAAATAAGTTAATAAATCAAATTAACCCGGTCAAGGCCAAGGCTTATAGAGTAATAAATAATGATTTCTCGAATACATTACACTTGCCTCTCTCCCTGAGGCATCTGACAAATACAGTCATATCCTATCTACTTCATGAAATTGTACTGATTTTCCCGTCAATGTTATTGTCTTAACGGCAATTGTAAATTTATTAGTTTAGCCATAATGATTTTATGTAAAAAAAATCGTATGCCCAAATTGTCCTTTTCGTTTACCAAACAGAGTAATAAACGTGGACAGTGAAGATCAATTCGTACGCTCGAAATTGGTGATGAATGGATGCGAAATGGTTGAAGAATGGAGCTTGTCAGCTTGAGAGAAACACCAGCTTCTGAGATGGGAAAATGGAGGAGAAATGGATGAAGAAGGGAGCTTGAAAGAAACACCAATGAGCTTCAATTAGACTAGGAGTAACACTATCGAGCTTCAACAAGACTGAGAGTAACACCATCGATCTTATTAAAGAGAGCTTTGTTACTAAGTAGGAGTAACCGACGAGATTTCACGGAAGAGAGTTTCGTCAACAACCTTTACCTTTGAGGTTGTATTTTCAGTCTCCCATTCTGGTATGTGTAGGTGTGTAACATGATTTCTATTTTTTATTTTGTCATTGTGCCTTCTCTTCTCTTTGCTATTTCTTCGTAGGATAAGTCTAGAATAGATGAATAGTTTATCTCTTCTCTCTTTTAATAATTTCTTGGAAAAAATAGTCATGTTTTTACCACTAATGTCATGCTTTTACCTTTATTTACAGTCATGTTATAAATGCTCTTTGTTTGGACATAAATGGTGTAGATGATGTAATTGTTGCTGCATCTAGGAAAGTTCCTATTAGTTAGGATTTCCCTATGATTAGTGGGTAGTTTATTATGCATGATAAGCCAAATAAAATCTTTAAATTTTGAATAATTTCTACTTTCATAATCAGCTCCATGCAACAGTAGAATACTCTAGCTTCTTGATAAATATTAATTGTTGGGAGAATTTCCAATGCCGACATAAAATCCATGCTCGGGGATCCAGAAAATACATCTTTATTTAAACTT
>JAOTRH010000018.1:11912398-11958379 GCA_034768845.1 Heliamphora exappendiculata | reverse complement strand
GTTCATCCTGGACAGACCACGTTCTCTGTCTCTTCCTCTTCTCTGTGACTCTTCCTCTTCTCTGAGTCTCTTCCTCTTCTTTTCATGTATGGAAGGTTTTTTCTGGAAATCAATGGCCACTCATGGCTGTTGGTTTCCAGACTTCAATTGCAATTGAAATGGGCAATCCAATTGTAATTGAATCTGCTCTTGAAATCTGGATTTCCATGGCCAATGAAATTCACAGATTCCAACATTAATTTGGTAAGCAGCAGCAATGCAAAAGTCACCACTTGGGGATCTCCTTTAGTAAGGAAAAGTTAGGATAAGTCACCAACCTAGGTGTTGAGGATGCTCTCAACATCCATTGGAGTGAAGCTAGAGATAATGTTGTTCAAATTCTAGCTCCCCTCAATATCAATGATATCACTAACAACCATTTGATCATTTTTCTAATTATATCCCTAGTGTTGATCCCCTTTCATATATGGGAAGCTCTCCTATTTTTTTGCCAAGGGTTATGTTTTTTAAGTATTTGGTTCTCAAGATTTTGGTCCATAAGGAGATCTTATCCACCATAATTTTCCAGTCAAGCTTAGAGATAAAAGCATTATTATGCTTTGTAGCTTTTCTCAAGCCCAGCCCATCTTGGTCTTTAGCGTTGCCGACTTGGTTCCAGTTAATATGGTGGATTTTCCTTTTAGCCACATTGCCAAACCAAAGAAAAAATCTATTGAGTTTGTCAATTTCATTCCAATGCTCCTTAGGGAGTTCTGTGGTTTGCATCACATAACTAGGAATGACAGAAGTTACTGTATGTATAAGTGTTGCCCTTCCAATAATAGACACAGTGTTGGCCTTCTAGCTAGCCAGCCTACTTTGGAGTTTTTCAATAATAAAACCGAAATGGCTTTTATTGATTCTCTTATGCAAAATGAGGCTCATCATATACTTACCCATATTATTAGTAAGAGGAATACTAAACTTACAATTAAGGGCCAAGGTGATACAGGAAAACGTAGCGCCTAAACAATTTGTAATATCGAAATCTACAAATCTGCTTGAATGAGGGATATTCTCTCTAATAACCAACACAATAAAGAGAAAACTCTCTTATTTTCTTTAATTTCAAAATCAACTCCTTAGTCGTGAGGTCTTTACAACTTTTTTATAATTGCAAAATTCTATACTAAGTAATTAACTCATTGAGGAAGCTAAATCACATCAAATCCCTAATCAATTGAAAACTGTCAAAAAGACGAATTTGATATCAACTCAAATTTACCTACTAAAATATATACAAATGCGTCAAACTAGATAGTACAAAAAAGAAATTTCGCTTGTATCATTCTCCAGATTGAGAAAACTTGTTCTCAAGTTTTCATTACTTGAAATAATTTGATAAATCGTTATTTGTCTACATCTGTTTTGAGTTTTAAATTAATTTTGTTCAACTCAAGGCAAGGATCATGATCTTGAACAAATTGCCAACCCTCCACAATTAATGTAGGAATAACATCATCACCAATACCAAGAATCGGTAAAATCCTCTCCAAACTGCAATACTAAAGTGGACAATCAATGACAATTCACAACTCCAATGATGGTGAAACGACTTTATCTGATAATATTTGTATGGCATCTTTCCATTTAATATTTTGAACTTGGTTGGTGTGGTGGATTGCCCAAGCTCGCGGTCTAAGAACCAAAAAGGAATGACTAACTAACTAGATAGGCACGTAAGCCTCTCGAACGAATTCTTCAAAGTCAACATAGATAAGCACACTTTTTTCATCAAAAATTAGTGGTTTATTCTAATCCATAGTTAGATTTAGAATTATATCTAAAATGAGAGGCTACTCAACCGCATCCTCTTTCACGAGGCATAGGTTTAATGGATGGTTGTGAGGTAAAATAACCACGATATAGGCAACGATTTACTCAATAAAGACATTGATTGGCTCCTCTATTCGTGTCATTCTTTTGTACACTTGAGCATCTCGTATAGCATCACCATGCTCATACACATCTTTAACAATAGTATATTAATCATCATGAACTCTCTATCATGCGATGATTCGAAATCAAGCAAAAACTCTGAAAACAACTGATGCAAGGAAATGCATCGGCTAAAGAATTAGCAACACCGAAATTTATAAGTCTATTTGAATTAGAGGCGCTCCCTCAATCCCTCTAATAACAAACATAATAAAGATAAATTTCTGTCATTTTCTTTAATATCAAATTCAACTCCCTTAACTGTAAGGCCTTTCTAACTTTATTTATAATGGCAAAATTCTATGCTAAGGAATTAATTCATTAAGGAAGCTATATCCAATCAAATCCTTAATTAATTGAAAATTTTCAAAAGACAAATTTGAGATCAACTTAAATTTACCTACTAAAAATATATAAAAATGTGCTAAAATGGGCGACAAAAAAAAATTCTTAGATAAATTTATTACGAAAATTAAAATTCCCTAAAATGTTGCCTACATCACAAGGCCTCTATTTGAGGAATGTTAGAGAAAATAAACAATTTTGATCTAAACCTTACTTGATATCATCAGAGATCGTCATTCCATACGTACACAAAGAGTTATGGGATAAAGAATCACCTTATTTAATACCTCTACGAAGAGAAATATCATCAAGAGTTCACTGTCCAAGATGATTGCAAATTTCACAATTGTAACACAGTTCATTATAAGATGGATCCACATTTCATTAAAGTTTTAAAAGTGAAGGGCATCTTTCGAAAACTCGCATGAGATTTTATCATAAGCTTTTTCAAGATAAATTTTAAATATCATCCCCAAGTTTACCTTTTTTATATTTCAAAGTGTGGATAACTTTTGGGGTATGAATAATGTTATTATTGGTGAATCTGTTGGGGTACAATGCTGCTATGAAAATGACTTACCAACTTTCTCGAGGAGAAGGCATAATCTATTCACTAAGATTTTAGTTAAACTCTTGTAAATGGCATTACAGAGGCTTGTACGTATGAACATTTTTATATTTTCCTGACTTATAACACTTAGGGGTATAAGAGCAATAAGATTTTTTTTTATGCATTGTGGAATTTTTTTACAATCAAAAAAGTGTTTGATGAAACCACAAAAGTAAGGGCCTATAACTTTTTAAAACAATTTAATTAGGACTTGGAGGTTTTATTTTGATATTTAGTAAGATTCAACAATAAATTTGAGAAAAACAGTACATATTCTATGTTTTATATAGATACTAGTGTCATGGGAGCAAGTAAGGCATGTAGTCTAATCCCGAGATATTTGTGTTTAGCATTGTTGAATTTATTGATATTTTGGAGATGAAATGCTATTATTTTTGGTAATTAAAAAGGGATCATATTTTTTTTAGTTGCGAATAAATGTTATTTATGAAAGAATATGCACATTTAGTTTTTATTTTTTTTGGTAATTAACACATTTAGTTTTGTTTTATCAAAAAAGTGCATTGTTGACATGGTGAAAGTAGTATGTGGGTCTTTCAAATTGTAATTTACTCTATATGATATTAAGCACATTGTTGTGCCAAATATAACCTCCTTATACTTAAATCTTTGGCATTATATGTAAATCCTTGATCAACATATAAAGATATAAACTTGGACATACCATTGAAGTAACAAAGGAAATGGGTTCAAAATTTAGACAACCATGGATGTAGAGGACAAAAAATAAAAGAAGAAAAAAATAGGTTACTTGAACTTTGACAAAAAGAAAATGAAACAACATAAAATTCTATCCATGAATTCTAATATCTAAAATTAATTGCAAACTGAACAAGTTCAGACTGTGGAAGATGTACTATCATGCATTGTGTTTGGGCTAAGTTTTGATTAAGAAAATTTATCAAAACTTAACCCAAACAGGGACTATGATCACTTGCTCCTATTAAGTTTTTGTAAACAACAAATTTTGTGTTCGAAAATCACAATAAAAAATTGTAAGAACAAATTAAATTTTTATTGAATTTATAAATGGATTACAATCTCTGGTAAATTTCTAAATAAAAAAAAACAAATCATCTGATACTTTTCTTCAAATGTTGAGTCGAGTGCTTAATAGCGTATTTTCGAATCAAAAGGCAAAATATCCTCCGAGTTTGACGGAGAATGATGAAACTTGGTTGAGAATAATCTTCATGGTTTCAAAGTTTTATATGTAGAACTCTCTCGATTGCTTTATAATTTCAAGTATCAAATGTCCATTTCTTTTTTATAGAGAACACGTCTATTTATAGGAGAGTGGGAGACAGAGTTATGAAAAAACTCAAACTCTTGATAATCATATCAATTTTACTTATTTTTTAAAAAATAATTATCTAAACTTATAATTACTCTTTTATTTATTTTTGTGAAGAGATAACTATTAAATGGCATAATTATTTTTAATTTAAAGAGATAATTATCTAGTAACATAATTTTTTTAAATTTATTTTAAAGAAATAATTGTATATTTTTAATTTAATTTAGAGAAAATATTTATTTTTTCTCTCGTATAATTTTCATATGCCAAGTCACTTAATTTAATTAACCAAAGGCTTGTCATGTGAAAAAATACACTATTTTACATGTGGCGCCATATGATTGGACTAATCGTGAAATTTAATTTGGAACCGCTTTAACCCGTGGAAATATTTGATTTACCAATAATTGTATTATATTTTAGGGTCGTAGGACACGCGTACATTAATTTGTGATAGGCTAAAATTTGCATGCTTACAAATGCCCCCTCAAAACTTATTTATTTTGTAAATAAGTCTTGAAGTATGAAATTTAATTAGAAATTCATAGCAAAAAAATTATTCTCTTACTCAGACTTCCAAGCTAGGGAAGTGTTGGGATTTATATGGAACTCCTTTAATTGATGAAAGTCCTGAAACTTTCAGGAAACGGAACTATGTGTCCTACCGAAATTGTTCTTTCAATTGGATTGAAATTCTGTTGCTTTGTCTTATAAATGCATGCTCAGGGTGTTTTCTATGACTCACAATTGGATTTTGGGTCAAGAGGAGTTTGGGAATTCGACCGTACCGAAGGTGATTTCTTCATAACAATAGCTAGTCATGCCTTCTTCTTCTTTCTTTTTTTTCTTTTTTCTTCTTAATTTTTATATGCTATTCTTGTTGCTTGCATCTTGAGAATCTCCCTCTTTTATACCTATGTTTAAATATAAGCCCAAAAAAATCTGCTAGCCATACCCATGGAAAGCTTCAAATCATAATTTTGGCGTTTTAAAGCTTCCATCGGTTGGCACAAAAAAATCTCTCTCCTCTCTAAAAGTCTGCTATTTGCTGCCATTAAAGCACATCCTTTTGAGTTTGGTTCTTTATGTAGGCTCCGCAACTTCACTGAACTCAGGTCTCTTATCTTGTTCTTTTTCTTCTCTTTTTTGTCTAAAAAAAAAACAAAATTTAAAAGGCCAACTTCCCAGCATGATTTCTGAACCAACTACCATGCGTGTAGCCTTTAATGTGACCCACCAAGTTGTTTCCATCGGTAGCAATTTTAGTGATCCATATCCACTAAAAAAAACAAAAAAATTTCTTTCTTTTTATTTTTTATATTACCCAAATTTTCAAACCCGGCGAGTTTAGCTTCTTGGGAAACTTCTTGATTGGTTTATTTTCCTTATTAGAATGAATTTCTACAAATCATTGAGTGGATGAATTTCTAGTCCAACCACTGGAATTAAGCAGCACCAATTTCAGCAACTCCTTCAAGAATTTTCAAGTTAGCTCTCTCTTATTCTAGTTCCATCATGCCATTCATGCCTCATAGTCAATTGACTTTCACTCATTAATCTTGTTCCCATAGGAAAATTGTATTATTCTGTGGCAACGTCCACTTCTTTAGATCGACTTTTGTTTTCTGTTTTATTGTCAGTCTCTATCTCTCTCTCTTTTTTTTTCTAACAACACTTTTTTTTTTTTAGGGATAAGAATTCTTTTGGAGGCGGTTGGAACTATTCTTCACTTTTTTTTCTTTTCTTTTGCTAACAACAAATTTTTTGCTAACAAACTTTCTCCATTTTTTTTGATATTTGCAGAAACAATAACTCTTTTTGAAACAGTTACCTCGCCCTAGCCCACTGGAGATTTGTTACCTATTCACTGTTGATGATTTGTTACTTTGCTGCTATTAGTAACTTGTTGCATTGTCATTGGAGACTTGTTATTTTTGTCGCCGTAGGTAACTTGTTACTTCTGCCACTGTTGGTTACTAGTTACTTATACCGTCGTTAGTGACTTGTTGGTGACTTGTTATTTCTGTCGTCGTTGGTGACTAATTACTTATGCAGCAATTGGTGACTTGTTGGTGACTTGTTACTTTTACCGCTGTTGGTGATTGGTTATTTTTTGTAGCCGCTAGTGACTTCTTGGTGACTTGTTATGTCTGCTGTCATTGGTGACTGGTTACTTCTACAACCGTTGGTGATTTGTTACTGTTGCCGCCGTTTGTGACTTGTTACTTTGCCATAATCTTGGGATTGTAGAAGACTTTGATGTCTTGGGATCTCGGACTTTGGCTGTAGGAGACTTATTACTTTGTCCTAGTTTCGGGATTCTAAAAGGCCTTGACGTCTCAGAATCTCATACTTTAGCTGTTAGAGATTAGTTACTTTGCCCTAGTCTCGGGATTCTAAAAGTCCTTGATGTCTCATCATCTTGGACTTTGGCTGCTGGTTACTTTATCCTAGTCTTGGGATTCTAGAAGGCCTTGATGTCTCGGAATCTCGAACTTTGGCTGTTAAAGACTTTTGTGTTGCCGTTATTCCTTTTAATTTAAAACAGTCCAATAAAACAATATTTCTTTCTTTTGTTTATTACAAAACTTGAAATAAAATTTCAAACTGCCTACGTACTCAAAATGGGATCAAGTCAAACGTAGTTCAAGATTTTTTTTTGGCACTTTCAGGGAATACCATTCACGGTTTAAACTTATGTGGATCATGAGTAACATGCAATTTAGGCTCATGCATTAAGGAGCATTTTTGTCTTCTCAAAGATAGTATTGCTTTAAGAATTTACCATTGATGGGCCCAACTCTTAAACTGTCTTTGACAACCAACTTGTAAGTGTCATTTGAATAAACTTCTTGAATTGCATATGGCTAATCTCATTTGCAAGTGAATTTATTCCTACTTCGATGTGTAGTAATAATTGGCATTCTCATTACAAGCACCAAGTCTCCTTTCTGAAAAGATCGAAGACGAACTTTCTTATTGAATGCTCTAGAGAGATGAGCTTGATAACATTTCATACGTTGTTGTGCTTCTAGTCTCTTCTCATCTAGTGCTTTCAATTCTTTAAGATGTAGACAAGTATTTTCTTCATGAGTGAGACCTTCCTAAATGGCAATCCTCAAAGATGAAATTTGGCGTTCAAGAGGTAGAACTGCTTCAACCCCATTTACCAATGTATAGGAAGTAGCTTGCCTAGTTGTTCGATGAGTAGTTCGATATGCCCATAGAACTTCTCTAATTCTCTCATGACAATCTCTTTTTAACTTAGCCACCACTTTCTTCAGCAAATTGCAAAGGGTTTTATTGAATGCTTTTGCCATACCATTTGTTGGTGCGTTATACATGAAAGAATTGTGTTGCTTGAAACCAAACTTTTCACAAAGTTTATTTATCAAGCTATTGTAAAAAGATTTTTCATTGTCAGTGATGATGTAGCGTGGCACATCATACCTGAATATGATATGAGTGCGGATGAAGTCCACTACAGTTTTTTTTTCACTTCTCTTAATGGCACAACTTTAGCCCATTTCGAGAAATAATTAGTGGTTGCCAGAATATAGAGATGACCAGTCGAAGATTTTGTTATTGGTCCAACTACATCTAATCCCCATGCATTGAAGGGCCAAGAGACGACAGTCGGATGAAGTAGCTTAGGCGGTTGATGTATGAAGTTAGCGTGAAATTAACAAGAATGACATCTTTTTGCGTACTCCATACAATCTTTGACCATGGTAGGCCAGTAATATTCCATCCTTTTGATTCAAAAATGGAGTTTTAGGCCTGATTGAAGAGCACTACATATACCTAAATGAGCTTCTTCCAAGACTTGTATTGCTTCAACTTAACCTAAGCAACAAGAAACAATCCTTCAAAAGAACGACGATAAAGCGTGTCTTTGTAGTAGATAAACCGCAGAGCACAACGCTTTACATCGATTTTTCTATGTCGATCATTAGGTAATTTTTCATATTGCAAGTAATCAACGAGTGGTTCTCACGAGTCCTCTTTCTCAACTTTAAAGACTAAGATGACATTGACGTTTCTCTCATCATTTTCTCCACTATCCAAAATTAGAGGGATTATTCATTTTTGACGTACTAGTACTTGCGCCTCTTGGTTTGGAAACGAGAGAGTTGATGCAAGCTTTGCAAGTGCATCGGTCTACCTATTCTCATTCCTTAGCACGTGCTCTAGAGTGACACCACCAAGCAATTCTATTAGACGTGTTGCATAATTATGGTAAGGCACCAATTCTGGTTTTCTTATTTCATAAGTATTGATGATTTGATTGATTATCAATTTTGAATTTCCATATACTTTGAGCTGCAACTATTTCGTGTCGACCATTTTCAGACTTAGAATCAGAGCTTGGTACTCAGTCTCATTATTTGTACAACGATGCATAAAAGTGAAAGTGTACGGCAACACGTTTCCTTCTGGCGTGATGAATACTATACCAGCTCCTACACCATCTTGATGAGCTGCTATAACAAAATACGTCCTCCATGCTGGTTGTATTTCAATGAACAGTACATCTGCATCTGGAAACTCTTCTGATAATTCCCAATCAGCAAGGATTGGATGATCAGCTAGGAAGTCGGCTAAGGCTTGTCCCTTAATAGCCTTTTGAGGCACGTAAATAATTTTAAATTCTTGAAGAAGAAGGGACCATCTAGCTAATTTGTCAGACAATACTGATTTGCTCATGATGTATTTGATAGGGTTGACTTTAGAGATTAAACGAACTGAATGTGCTTGAAAATAATGGCGTAGCTTTTAAATGGCAAAGGCCAATGCTAAGCACATTTTCTTAATCGGCGAATGATTTAGCTCGTTAGAAGTCATCATCCTACTCAAGTAGTAGAGAGCATTCTCTTTTCCTTTATCGTTTTCTTGGGCAAGGAGAGCACTTATTGAGCGTTCTTATGCATCCATATACAAGATGAGTGGTTGTTCGGGAATAGAAGCAGTCAAAACAGGAGATTTCGTCAAATAAGTCTGATACTTTTAAAAGCATTACTTCAAGACTCATCCCATTCAAAAAGAATCCCCTTCTTTATGAGGTGACTGAGTAGTTGGCAATAACCCGCCAGGTTTGATATGAACCGGCAAAGATAAGCTAATTGTCCTTGTAAATTTTTGAGCTCGTGAATGTTTTGAGGCTCGAGTATCTTCAGAATTGCATCAATTTTAGTCTAGTCAATCTCTATACTATGATGTCTTACAATGAAACCAAGAAACTTTCAGATGTAATGCCAAATGCACACTTTAAGAGATTCATCTTGAGTTGATATCGACGCAACCGTTCGAATATTTTTCTCAGATCCTGAAGATGATGTTCTAGTTTTCTAATCTTTACCATCAAATCATCAACGCAACACTCGATATTCTTGTAGAGCATATAATCAAAGATCTTCTGCATTGCCATCTGGTAAGTAGCGCCAGCATTCTTCAATCCAAAGAGCATCACTTTATAGCAGTAGATACCTTTTGGTGTACGAAAATCAGTGAACTCTTCATCTCGTGGTGCCATACAAATTTGATTGTAATCTGAAGAGCCATCTATAAATGATAAAGCTTCATGTCCAGTGGTAGTGTCAACCATGAGCTCAATTATTGAAAATGGGAAGTCATCCTTGGGACACGCATTGTTGAGATCTCAAAAGTCGACACATACTCGAATTTGTCCATTTTTCTTTTTAACATGAATAATGATTGAAATCCATGTTGGGTACTTGACTTCTCGAATGAAGCTGCCTCAATAAGCTTATTGACTTCTACTTCAATTTTGGGCATGAGTTCTGGTCGAAATCGCCATTGAACTTGTTTGATCGGTCGAACCTTATGCTTTACTGCCAGATGATGAGCAGCTACCTTAGGATTTGATCCTGACATTTTTTTATAGCTCCAAGTGAAGACATCTCTGTACTTATGAAAAAACACGATATAAGACTTTTCTTCCTTTGATGTCAAAAGAGCACTAATGTAGATCGATTTTGTGTCATCTGGTAAGCCCAAATCGATTTATTTAATGTCGTCAACCATGGATTTAACGCCTTTTTCAAACACAGGGAGAGCATCTTTAGCATCTTTCTCTACTTGAACTTCGTTAGTGCTTGTAGTAATATGGCAAGAAGCAACAATTTTCTCCTCCTTGAAATGATTGTTAAATTCATCATGAGAGCTTCAGGTGACTACCACTATTTGTCGCCTTACTTTCAGCACTTTGTCAGCCTCTACGATTAGAGTGGATCGTCGTTTCATACGATAAAGTATTTTGCTTTGGATATCTTTGTTATCTCTCAAAATTAAAGCTTTTTTGTATCATTTAGAGATCAACTTATTATCACTTCGTGAAACTCCCAATCTATTGTGAGCGAATTTTTTCAAATTAGCTTTGGTAGAAACTCATTTGATGCACCCAATCGATCAAAAATAGAGTTTTTTGCATTTGTATCACCCAAACGATTGAAGACCAGTGGTTTCTCTCTTATTGGCACACTGTCTTTATCAAAGATTGAACATTTTGCTTTGGCATCACCCAAATAATCAAAAATAAATGGTCTATCTTCTAAACGAAAAGGTAACCCTTCTTTATTCGTGCCATCTAAGCGATCGAAGACAGAAGAGTTTTCTGAGACTGATCCATCACTTTCATCTTCATCAGTAGTAATGTATTGAGTATTTAATTTTTTCATGACAAAACGTACAGGAGCCGATGAAGTATACCCGAGGCATGCTTTGGGATTATGGACAGCATATCCGTTTTGTCTAAGCATCTTTTGGGTTAAATTCAAACCATGAACCTTTTCATCAGTTACTTCAGGTAAGAGCTTTCCTAAAGTAAACGAGTTTTGAAAGTTATGTCCAGGCATTACCAAAGTTTGTAGGCATTTAGATCAAAGCCTTCTTCGGTTCGCTTTGAAGGAAAATCACCATGCTCTACTTCATGACCTTGAATTGGTCAGGCAAACCCTTGTAGTGGTGAGGAAATTCTTATTTCTTTCAGGCTAGTGATCAAAAAGGTTAAATCTCTCAATCCCGGACCTTCACTTTTCTTTGACTTTTGAGCATAACGAAGTACATGAGTAATCTTTTTCCTTTTTGATTCATCATCAACCTAAATTTTGAAATTCTGGCTATCTTCCTCCTTTTTACTAGCGGAAGCATCATTTCTTATTGTCTTGGTGGCCAGTGTCGTGAGATTTTTGACTTGATGAGAAACAATTGGCTGTAGTTCTTTCACCACGATGTTTGCTAAATAGAATTTAGCATAAGCAAAGTGTGACTCGGCTTTAGTGAAAGATTTCTCGTTAGCTATCACCCTTTTTACAATACCATTTCGACAATATTTGAAGTATTGGTGAAGGGTTGATAGAAGAATGCAATTTTTATGAAGCCACGGTCGTCCTAGTAGTATGTTGTAGGAAGTCTCGGCATCAATAAGATGAAACAATGCATTTGATGTCATGTCATCAATTAGCAATTTCAGACGAATTACTCCAATGGCTCTTTACCCTCATTGATTAAAATCTTAGATCATTAGACGGTTATGTGAAAGTTCATTTGTAGTGATGCCTAATTCCTTCATTGTGCAAAGAGGCGGGATGTTGACTGCTGACCCACCGTCTAGGAGTATCATGTTGACCTTTTGCTCTCGTGTATAACCCATGACAAAAAGAGGATGGTTGTGTGGTGTTGAGCTAAGCATCAAATCTTCATCTGAAAATGAGATGGTCGGCATGCTGACAACACAATCATTTGTGAAAGTACGAGAATCTAGTTCAACTGGTGTGTCTTCTGACATAAAAGCACTTTCCTTCTCAGGCTCGAGGGATTCTTCGGTGTTCACGGCATGACACTGATTCTAGATGATAGCTTGGCGCGTTGATTCTGGCAAGAACTCCCACAATGTGATCAGAATGCGCGTTCTTTCTTCTAGCAAATCTTTTGGTACCCCTTTAACACGTCTTCCATATTTCTTTCTCATACTTGGCTTCGTTTCCTTTTTTTTTCTTGCACGAACCGAAGATGATACGGGGTTGATTTTCTTTTTTTCTTGCGAGTCACTAACGTCCATTATTCATCTTTTTTGCTTGTCAAGTCTGTCGCTTCACAATGATTTTCTCTATTTTTTGAGGATTGAACTGGAGAAAAAGGCGTTATTGTGTCAATTGGATCAAATGATCCGAATTGAATCTTGCACATTGGCAACTCAGGGAAAAATCTTTCCAGGTTTTAAACTTTCTGTTGAAGAAAAGTAGGATGTGAGTGTGCAACAACAACAAAAGTTTGATTCGTAGCTGCAGCTTCCGTTTCTTCTTCTTGCAGAATCTTGTCTTGGCTAGCTAATTCAATGATCTTTTCTCTCAAAATTAAGCATCGTTGAGTTGGATGGCTAACCAAACGGTGATATTTGCAGTGGTTTAAGTCCTGAACTCTCTCAGCTTCTTTAGGGCGTTTTATCTCTGGAAATTTAAGGAGTTTCATCTTTAACAAGTCGTCAAGTATTCGGAGAACTTCACAATCTGGAAATAGATACTATTTTTCTTGCATCTCTTTCAAAGTGAGCATTTTTCTTTCTTTTCTTTAGCTAGATTCAGCTTTTCTACATTTTTTCGTCTCTGGCTTAGTGGTAATCTTTACTGGCGCAGTGACTACTGTCATTGATTCCTTGCGATCAGCTTTAGGTGTAGTCTTGACTACTTTATGGGTGTCCTGTCTGCTCCCTCCTTTTCTAGGTACTTGGATGGGCGGTCCTTGATCTCCGTTTGCTGTAATACTAAGATTCATGTCATGAGCGCGAGTAGCCAATTCTTCAAAGGTCATTGGCTTAATTCCCTGAAGAATATAGCGTAAACCCCAATGCTTACCTTGAATGCACATTTCGATTGCAAAGGTCTCACTTAACCTATCTTTCCAGTTAAGGCTCATACTTCTCCACCTGTTGATATAGTCGATAACAGGTTCATCTTTCCACTTGTGAGAATTGGTAAGCTTGATCATACTGACGGTACGACGGGTGCTGTAGAAGCGATTGAGAAATTCCTGTTCCACATGTTCCCAACTGTCAATTGTGCCGAATTCGAGGTTACAATACCAATCGAAAGCATTGCCCTTGAGCGTTCGAGCAAACTGTTTAACCAAAAGATCTCCATTAGTACCAACGTTGTTACACGTTTTCAAAAAATGTGCAATGTGTTGCTTTAGATTACCTTTGTCGTCAAATTATTGAAATTTTGGTGGCTGATATTCGAAAGCCATCTTCATTTGATGGACTCATCAAGTGTATGGATTAGCATAAGCAAGAGAAGATTTTAGTGATTCATCGTACTTATTCTTGATGGCGCCCAAGATAAACTTTTCAACTGACTGACGGGAATGGAGCTATCGGCTGAAATTTGTAAACTCTTCTGTCCTGTTTGGAGCTTGTTAGAAGTTTCAACCGTTTCTTGAGGTTTCGGATGGTTAGGAGTAACTTGACTTGAATCTCCCATACTTTCGATTTTGTTCATTGTAGATGCGATTTGAACATCGCGATCATGCACGATTTTACAAAGTGCTTTAACAGTCTTTGTCAAGAGAGCTACCTACTCTTCCAAGGCAAGAGCGTTTGTCGTCATCACTGGCATGGCAGTAGCATCAACTCACTTGAGTTTTGACTGAGGAGTGGGAGAAAAAGATGAAGAATCAGAACTGCTTGAATTTGCTTCTTCTTTTTTCCCTAGATGATCTTTTGTAGCTGAGACTGATTCTTGAGACAGAGAATGGTGAGAAAACGTCTCTCCAATGGTCGCGTCTACTTCCACCTTTGTCTGCAGAATAACATCTTTTTTGTTTGAACCAAAAATTGGAATTGATTTTGGCAGCAGCAGGGCTTACGGAGTGTTTGAGCCACATTTTTTGCCTTGCTTCAAGTCACTGGACCGGTACTCTGAGTGTCAGAGCTAGAATCAGTCTTTGCGGCAGTTGAAGGTTAAGAATCTCCTTATTTGATTTGGAGAGCTTTTGAACCGTCGTTCTTTGGAACCATTGCAGATTTTGCGTTTGAAAAAGAGAAGAGATGAGAGGCAGATATTATTGCACCGAGCGTGCCAAAAATTTGTAAACAACAAATTTTGTGTCCGAAAATCACAACAAAAAATTATATGAACAAATTAAACTTTTATTGAATTTGTAAATGGATTACAATCTCTGATAAATTTCTAAATCAAAAGAAAACAAATTCTCTAATTCTTCTCTTTAAATATTGACTCAAGAGTTTGACAGCGTGTTCTCAAATCAAAAGGCGAAATATTCTCTGAGTTTAGCAGAGAATGATGAAACTTGGTTGAGAATGATCTTTAGGGTTTCAAAATTTTATCTGTAGAACTCTCTCGGTTGTTTTATAACTCAAAGTGTCAGATGTTCGCTTCTTCTTGATAGAGAGCACGTCTATTTATAGGAGAGTGAGAGACAGAGTTATGAAGAAACTCATACTCATGATAATTATCTCAATTTTATTTATTTTTAAAGAGATAATTATCTAAACTTATAATTTACCTCTTTTATTTATTTTTTTAAACAGATAACTATTGAATGGTATAATTATCTTTAATTTAAAGAGATAATTATCTAGTAACATGATTATTATTATTTTTATTTTAAAAAAATAATTATGTACTTTTAATTTAATTTAAAAAAATATTTATTTTTTCTCTCTAGTAATTTTTTTGTGTTAAATCGCTTAATTTAATTAGCAAAAGACTTGTCATATGAAAAATACACAATTTTACACGTGGTGTCATGTGATTGGATTAACCGTGAAATTTAATTTGGAACCGCTTTAACACGTGGCAATATTTGATTTGCCAATACTTGTGTTATATTTTAGGGTCGTGGGACACGTGTTAATTTGTGATAGGTTAAAATTTGCATGCCTATAGTCTCTGTTTAGTTTAGTTTTTTTTATAGCTATTTTAAAAAAAATCTCTTAAAAATCTTATTTATTTGGTCTCCCACTGTAATTAATTGGCTTTTTCATATATTTTACATCTATCTTTTTTATATAAAAAGCCAAAAAATTACAAAAATTACAAAAAAAAAACTAAGACAAACACAAGCTATTTCCTTCCAATGATAAAAAAATTCAGACACTGGTTAAATCCTTTCAAATGAAATGTACATTATGGCCCATTTGAAATGTAAGAAAAGAAAAAAAAATACTTAAGTAATAAAAAAAACATAAAAAAATTGTTTTTCTCTTCATTTTATTTGAATAAATAAAAAATATTATTATTTATTCATATCTTGCTCAATTAGATTACATAAGAGAAAAAGAAAGTATTTATTCATACCCTCAAAATATTCTCTATAAATTTTGATATCATTTAATGCTTGTCTGATTTTATTTTTAACGTTATAGCATTTGTTAAGGAATATTTATAGAGACTTTATTATTGGGGATTAGAACGCGATCACTAATCCCGTCCAAAATCAACTACGATCACACAAATACATAATAAACACAAAGACGAGAAAAAGAGAGACAATCAAAACATAAACGTAAGGTTTACGTGGTTCGGTAAATTGTACCTACGTCCACGGGATCACACACTTTTACTATTGATTGGAGGTTACAATAGAGAAGAAGTTTTTGGGAGAGAAAATACAAAATATCACAGAAGAACAAAAGACCAAAACTTGACGGTTGCTGCAACTCTAGTAACTTATAAATACATTCCCGCATAGATCGATCGATCGGTCTCATAGACGGATCGATCAGTCTAAAGATAGATCGATCGGTCTATCAAGCGGTCTTTCACTGCTTTTGGTTTCTTGCCTGCAGACACCACCGATCGACCGGTCTACCATTTTTAATGATTTTTTTTCATATTCTCAACAATTCTCCCACTTGAAGTACAATCGCTTCAAGCATTGAGAAATCCCATTAAACTCATCAATACCTTGAAACCACCAACACAATCAATCAACCTTGTGTGATCCAACCTCCTGTCTTCTATTCCTGAAGACCAACTGAAGCCGAGCACAGCTTTAGTTTGTCAATGTTGACGCCTTTTGTCAACATATCAGCTGGATCCTTCGCCCCGTTAATCTTCTCAAGATTCAACTGACTACTGTCCAGTAAAGAGTGAATGAAGTGATACCGCAGCTGTATGTGCTTCATTCTGGAATGGAATGCTGGGTTTTTGGCAAGAAAGATAGCACTCTGGCTATCACTGTAGAGCGTTCCTTTGTCAACCTTCTTACCAAACTCATCCAAAAGACCCTACAACAATACCATCTCTTTTTCAGCGTCTGTCATTGCCACATACTCTGCCTCCATAGTAGTGAATGTCACAATCTTCTACAACTTTGAAGCTCAACTGACTGCTATGTCCCCCAAAGTGTAGACGAACCCAGTGGTGCTCTTCCTACTGTCAACATCGCATGTTAAGTTCGCATCCACGTAGCCTTGTAGTTTCAGTCCTGTCCTCGTGAAATACAAAGACGTCTCTGTAGTCCCTTTCAAATAACTCAAAATCCATTTGACAGCATCCCAATGCTATTTTCCTGGATTACTTATGTATCTGCTGACTACTCTCACTGCATGTGCAATATCTGGTCTGGTACAGACCATAGCATACATCAGGCTACAAATTGCTGATGCATAGGGAACCTTGCTCATGTGTTCCTGCTCCTGCTCTGTCTTTAGAGACTAATCCTTGTTAGCCTGAAATGGCTAGCTAAGGGTGTACTGATAGGTTTAGCACCATCCATGTTGAACCTGCTCAGCACATTCTTTACATATTATGCCTGAGATAGTCTCATGGTTTCTGTGGTTCTGTCTTTGACTATCTGCATCGTAAGAATTTGCTTGGTAGCTTCCAAATTCTTCATGAAAAATTATTTTGACAGTTGCTTTTTTAGCTTGTTGATCTCCTCAATGCACGGCCCGACAACGAGCATATCATCTACGTACAACAGTAGAATGATATATGAGCTGTCAAAACTCTTGACATAACAGCAATGACCTATCTCTAGCTTGGTAAATCCGGTACTCTGCATAAAGCCATCGAACTTCTTGTACCACTGCCTTAGAGTTTTTTTCAGACCATATAAGCTTTTCTTTAATTTGTAGACTATGTATTCCTTGTCTTTCACTGTAAATTTCTCTGGCTTGCGCATGTATATATCTTCTTCCAACTCACCGTGAAGAAACGCAGTCTTGACATTCAATTGCTCCAGAAACAGATCCTTCCTCAGCTCCAATTTCTAGCACTGTTCTAATCGTTGCCAACTTCACAATCGGGGAGAAGGTTTCAGTGAAGTCAACTCCTTCCTTCCGCTGAAATTTCTTGACAACCAACCTTGCCTTATAGCGCCTGCTGCCGTCATGTTCTTCCTTCACTCCGTATACCCACTTGTTGTGCAAAGCCTTTTTTTCAGTTGGCAATCTAGTTAGCTCACATGCCTGGTTTGTCAGTAGAGAATCCATCTCATCTTTCATTATTGACTTCTGCTTCATCGAACTCTCGGTCTGTAAGGCTTCTGCAAAACTCTCTAGCTCACCACTGTTAGTGAGCAGAATGTAGAATAGGGATGGTGAAAATCGCTGTGGCGATCTGATGCTTCTAGAAGATCTCCTGACTGCTGTCAATGGTGTACTATGTTCTACCAACGGGTTCACGTTCTCCTTGTCTTTCTCATCTCTATTCTGTTTGGCTCCCTCTAAAATGTCATTCAAGTCAATAAATTCAGATTTCTTTGTCTCTGGCAACATACTGTCTGTCTTAGTCTTTGACTTATCCTTGTACAGCACCTATCCATTAAACACCACATTCCTGCTCCTGATGATTTTTCGGTTCTTGTCATCTCAAAACTAGTAGCCAAACTCGTCATCACCATATCCAAAAAATAACAGACTTTAGACTTTGGTTGTAATTTACTTCTAGCATCAGAATAAATATGAACATATGACGTGCAATCAAAGACTTTCAAAAAAGATAAGTTTACCTCATTTCTGCTCCAAATCTCCTCTGGAATTCTGAATCTCAACGGTACTAATGGTTCCCGATTCAGAAGATAGGTTGCTCTATTCACTGCATCAATCCAAAAATAGTATGGTAGCCCAGAATGCAGTCTCATGCTTCTCGCTCTCTCATTCAGTGTCCGATTATTCGCTCAGTCCCGCCATTCTACTGTGGCATTCCTAGACTGGTCTTCTCCCACCTGATTCCACTACCTGCGCAGAAATCTCTAAATCTCCCGTCTGTGTATTCACCTCTATTGCCTGACCTCTGACTTTTCATCCCTTTCTCGCTCATGTGCCCTAGCGTCTGATGCCATAAGCTCGTGTCTGAACCGCTGTTTGCCAATGCCACTGTATCCCTTGTACTAGTAGTCATGTACATGGTACCTGTCTTTGTTTCTTGATCCACTACCATAGCTCCTTTGGTGACTTTCCACGTGCCACCAACAAAGGTCACTGAATGACCTTCAGCATCTAACTGTCCAACTGAAATTAAATTCCTCATTAGTTTAGGTACATGCCGTACCTTCTATATCTTTTACACTAACCCGTTCAGTACTCTGATTCTGACGTCGCTTGTACCCACGATGTCTAAAGCCTCTTCGTCTGCTAAATATATCTTGTCGACGTCATTGGCAACATAATTGTCCATAATCTCCCAGTGTGCTGTCGTATGAAATGATGCTTCTAAATCCAACACCCAATAATCAATAGGACTATCAACCGATAAGAGCAAGGCATCCTGGACATTCTCTGTCACAACATTGGCTGACTCACCGTCAGCGTTCTTCTTCTGCTCCCTACAGTGCTTCTTGATATAGCCAGTCTTGCCACAACCCTAGTATTCAGTCTGCAGTTCCGATCTAGACTTACTTCTGCCTCTTCTGGACTTAGACTTGCCCATGTTCTGATTCCTGTTATTACCTCTACCCCGTGCTTTCACATTTAATGTCATACTGGCAATTGACCCCGAATTAGATACCTCACCCAAATCCCTCCTGCGAACCTCCTCGCTCAATATTAAATTCCTAACATCGTCGTACTTCAGTTTGTTCTTGTCGGCAGAATTACTCACTACCATTCTCATAGCCTCCCAACTGTTTGGCAATGAGGCTAAGACAATCATGGCCTTGACTTCATCATCAAAACTAATATCCACTGAATATAGTTGATTCGTGATAGTATTGAATTCATTTAGGTATTGTACAATGGGTGTACCATCAGCCATCTTTAGGTTAAAGAGTTTCTTCATGAGGTGTACTTTATTATTTGCTGACGGCGTCTCATACATACTTGACAGTGTCGCCGTCATATCTGCCGTAGTCTTCTCCTTGATTACATTATGCGTCACCAACCGGGACAACGTTAATTTGGTGACTCACAACACCTGTCTGTCAAGCAACGCCTAATCCTCATCCTTCACGCCATCTGGTTTGGATCCTAAGAGCGGCAAGTGTAGTTTCTTTCCGTACAAATAATCTTTTATCTGCATCCTCCAATAACCGAAGTCTGTACCATCGAACTTCTCGATTCCTGTCTATCTACCTTCTTCCGCCATGTGTGTTCATCGACCTCTTAACCCGGAGCTTTGATACCAGTTGTTGGGGATTAGAACGCGATCACTAATTTCGCCCAAGATCAACCACGATCACACAAACACGGAATAAACATGAAGAATAGAGAAAGAGACAATCAAAACACAAATACAAGGTTTACGTGGTTCGACAAGTTGTGTCTACGTTCACGGGATTACGCACTTTCACTATTGATTGGAGGTTACAAAGGAGAAGAAGTTCTTAGGAGAGAAAATACATAATATCACAGAAGAACAAAAGATCAAAACTTGATGGCTGCTGTAACCCTAGTAGCTTATAAATACATTCCCGCATAGACGGATCGATCGGTCTTATAGACGAATCGGTCGGTCTAAAGACGGACTGATCGGTCTATCAAGCCGTCTTTCACTGCTTTCGATTTCTCGCCTGCAGACACCACCGATCAATCGGTCTATCATTTTTAATGATTTTTCTTCACATTCTCAACATTTATCATCCAATTTAATTCTAATTTCAAGATATTTCATGATTCTATGTTTGTTTTAGGATTTTATAGTAATATAATATAGTTGAAAACAGAATATTTTATATGTCAGGTTGAATTTTGAATTTATGATAATAAATAATTCTAAATATATGGGGTCATATTGTATTACATTCTTAACTAAAATCATTTCCATTATCTAGATTTTGAAAACATGTTGTAATACACCGTTTCATTACACAAATTTTTGGTTTACAAGTTTTGGAGCGAAACCGCTTTTAGAAAATATGAAATCTTACTTATATGAAGGTCTATGTATTGTAGAAAATAGCAGTTCATGAAATAATCGTTTTATGAACTTATTTACATGATAAACTATACATTTTTACTAGTCGTATCGTAGTTTTATTTGCATTATAAACTCTATATTTTGTACTTTAGATCATTGGTGGATAATTAAATTGCAATCATGTGGAAAAGAAAAAAAATTTAAGTCAAAAATAGAATTTATTTTACCGAAAATGAAAATATTAATGAGGTTATTCTGTTTGATAAAATGCAATTTTTGATAAATGTGAATATATCGACAATTTGTGAGAATGCGAGAACAAGATAAGACAACTTGCTTAGAAGTGAGAATATATTAACATGAGAAAACAAGTAAGATTAAAAGTGAGAATATGTTAACATGATAAAACAAAATGTGATACACATAATGGGTATATGTTTATATTTTTTCATATGCCGATAACTTGTGAAATTATAAGAATATGATAAGACAACTTGCTTATAAATAAGAATATCTTAACATGATAAAATAAGTTGTGATAAAAAGTGAGAATATGTTAATAGGATAAAACAAATTGTGATAAACAGAATGAGTATATGTTCATATTTTCTCATATAAGTAAGATAAGATTTGATATTTTCTGAAAATAGTTTCGATTCTGATTTTGTAATCCGAAAATCTATGTAATGGAACAGTGTAATACAATATATTTCTGAAATCTGTGTAAGAAAAATAATTTTGGGTAAGAATGTAATATAATATGATTCCATCTATTTAGGATACTTTATTACTAGATATTCGAAATTCAACATGCCATATAAAGTATTCTGTTTTTAGTTATATTATATTTCCATAATATACTGAAACAAACATAGAATCATGAGATATCCTGAAATTGAAATTAAATGAGATGATAAAGTTTTCACAAATATTCCTTAACATGTGATATAACATTGAAAATAAAATTAGTCGAGTATTAAATGATATCAAATTTCATGTAGAATATTTTAAAGGTATAAGTCTAAAAAATTATTAAAAGAATTTCATGGGATAACAGTTCGGAGCATGAGATCTATCTTCAAATAAATTACCAAAATAGGAACTTAAATTAAATTACCAATTTTTTAACACCCACCTTTTATATTGAATCACTCATATATGATGCATTAATACTTGTATATGTAAATGTTTAAATCTATAACGTTTGTGAATTTAGAATTACTATAAGAGTACTTAATACATGTGTTTTCAGAAGGCTAATATTAATATTACCAAACAAAAGTATTTAACTAATTTATTTTCTTATCAGAACTCTCCACTTTTGGAGAAATTCAAAAAAGTATTTAAGAGATAACAAAATCTATTTATTTTTAAAATTTTTATTTATCTATTCTTTAGTTATTAACGCAAGTGATTAGAGTGATAACACATTTTTTCTCTATTCAAATTACCAATTCGAACGAGTTGTTAGTAAATTTAATAAAATAATTCAATAAAAAAGTACCATTTAGTAAAGTATATGTTTAATGTTTTTTATTTTTATTTTTTAATTTTTTATAAATTGTAAACAAAAATATATTTAATATTTTTTTTCAAAAAACTATAAGCAGTTTTGAAAATTTACTAAACTTTTATAAATAAAAAAATATGTTTTAAATTATTTTGTAAACAAAATTTCATTCTATTTTTCTTCCACTACCTCCTTAAACTAGCACTTTCGACCATTTTTTCTTATCACCACTTCGGACTACTACATCTTACCACCTCCTCCAATTATCCCATTTGATCAATATCATCGGAAATCACTTTTGATCATAGTCTTTGGCCACTACTTTCAGCCATCGCTTTTGACCACTACCTCCAATCACTACATTCGACCACAATCGTTACCTCTTACTATTATTATAAGTTAACACATTTGATCACCGCTTTTAAGAGCCACCTTCAATCACTACATTCGTCCACAATTTTCGATTACCATTTTTTGCACATCTATGTGCTAAATATATTTTTATTTTAATTTTTTAAAAAATCAACACAAATATATTTTTTATTCACTATAAACAAAAATAAAAAACCATAAACATGACCAACCGGGCCTTTAGCAAATAAATTATTATTGTCTCAAACAACCATCAAATAATTTAATCCAAGAAAAATAAAGTTATTCCAAATGAAATTGACTCGTACTTTATTCCCATTTATTTATTTATTGGGTAATTTACATTTAGCTCATTAAGATTAAGTAAAAATACAAAACCTCTTTAGAAATATTTAAAATGATACTAACTTGTCTTTTCTTTTACTTTTGTATTCTACATGCTCTTTCCGCTAGTTGGTCATTACAAAATTTGATGAAACTTGCATACATGTGTTTCAATTTTCACTTAACCTCATAAGAGACAAGTGTAATTTATTCTTATTTATTTAATAAATAAATAAATCAATAATCAATATTTTAAATAGGGCCATAAATAAAACGGTTAGTTAATTATTAGTCTCTTATACAAGATGTGTAGAAGATTTAGTCCCACTAATAATTTCTTTAAAATTTTAATCATATTTTTAAATTTATTTTTAAAATATGAAAATTTTGCCTTGCATCACTAATACTTCACGCGAAAGAAAATCTTAGCCGTCTTTTGCCGTCAACCGTCACTATTTGGTGGAGCATAGCAGCAATAAGTTATTGAGGCGATTTTTGACTGCCAAAAAATGCAAAAATAAAAGGGCATCACAGTTCATTAATGGATGGTCGTTGCATTTCATCACACGGTGGTGAGGTTATCGAATGATTAAAGTTTCAGAGAAAGAGAATAAAAAGGCGATTTGTGGGAATGACTCGTAATTTGATCTTTTAATTGATAAATTTATCAAGTTAAATTATTCAAAAAAAAATTCATTGTATTATTTTATTATCAAAAAATAAGGTAACTATTGATAATTTTTTTGTCAATTGTGTGTTCTCTCTGTTTACACACACATTTAATTGATAAATTTATCAGTATAAATTTTTTTGTCAAAATAAGGAAATAACTGAAAAATTTATCTTTTAAGTGAGAAAATTATTAGTTTAAGTAAACAAAAACTGAGAAATTTTGTCAGTTTAAGTAGACAAAGGTGAAGACGACGCCAAAGAATAAGGAGTGTGCTGTCGATGAAAAAAAGAAGATGAAGACAGTGAAAAAAAAGAAGTTTGCTGTCGGTGAAAAATAGAAAAAAGTGAAGACAGCACCAAAGAAAAAGTAATTCATCGTTGGTAAAAAGAATAAAAAGACGAAGATGGTGAAGAAAAGAAGAAGATGAAGATGATAAAGGAGTGGACCGTTGGCATCGACGCCAAAAAAAAAAGGAAATCGTTGTCGACATCGGGAAAAAAAAAAAGAAATCGACCACGGGAGCTAGAATTTTGATGTTAATTGTTGCTTAAATGAAATTTAAGAATATATAAAATATAATAACATAAAATGAGATATATTTTTTAAAAAATAAAATAAATTAATTTTTTTTACAAACCTTAACCCATAATTAAACAACAATAAATAAAATACAAACATTTAAGCGCATATCTATATATTATTACATGCTCAATATCCTCTGTCCTTTTATTGCGCTCTCTCTCTCTCTCTCTCTCTCTCTTGCACAGTTTCTCTCTAGCTTCGAAGGGAGAGGACGATCCGAACATGGTTTCGACAAGACGAAGTGGATCTCTATCAGGAAACAACGGCAAGAGATCGTCGTCGTCGGAAGAGAAGCCTACGTCTCCTAAGCGACAAAAGGTCTATCGCGATTCCAATCACCGCCGCTGATTTGAATACTTTTCTTGGTTTTGGCATTTTCTTGGTGCGTCAAAGATTGGGTTTTTCGATTGAATCCTGGCGTTTGTTGACCGTTCATCTGCTTGAAATTTCAGGTTGACAATGGCAGTGCATCGGAGAAATCGGCGCAGGCGGAGAATTCCAAGGATTTGTGCCCGCCGCCAGTGGTGGATCCACCGGAATGTGGGACTGTTGAGCCTCCGACGACCGGAGTCGACGGCGGAGAAGCTGTGAGTGTTGGGAAAAGTGAGGCGGCTCAAGCTGTTGCTTTGGCGACCCCGATCGCTGAAGGTAAGTTGATTTTTGCTTGTTCTTTTCCATTTCTGTACGTATATTCTGTATTTAAGTGTTTAGTGTTGAGTGTGATTTGGATTTATGAGACTGGAGTACTGTTTTTTTACGTGTGATTTGGATTTACGAGACCGAAGTATTGTTTTTTTTTTTTCGTTCTTTTGTTTGTTGTGGAGGTTCTTCGCCTATTGTGGTGGATAAACCAAGGAGTTCTTTCTCTTCGTGGAATGCCTATCAGAAGCAGAACCCGAGTTTTGAAACTACTAACCCGTGGTGTCGGCTTTTGTCGCAGTATGGACAGGTTTAAAGCTTCTCTCTAGTAGCTCAAGTATTTTTTGTTTTTGATGATAATCATACCCGGGTCTTATACCGTCCACAAAGTCAACACTTTTTTTGTAATTGTTGTTGCTGTTGTTGTTGTTGTATTTATTTGTATAAACTAGCTTTATTTCCAACTGCAGAATTCAAACGTTTCAATTTGCACGTCAAATTTCACAATTGGCGCAAGCAGACACACCAATCTTGTATTGAAGGACCAAACCATTAGTGGAATTTTATGTGTGATCAAACACACCCAGGTATTTATAGATGTTGCCTCACGTTGACGACAGTGGATTCAATATTGCCACTATTTCATTTGTTTGGTAGATGAATTTCTTAGCTTGTAAGTCCAATAACGTACTCATTGTTTGTGGAAATGATCAGCGGGAAGGCACTTCGGTTGCTCTGCTTGAAAGTAGGGGGAGTAAGGGTTCTGTGCAAGTAAATGGAAAGATTATAAAGAAGGGTACCAACAGTGTCCTCAATTCGGGCGATGATGTGGTTTTTGGTCCCTTAGGGAATGCTTATGTATCCGTCTCTTTTGTTCAGTGTGGGGCTTGTGTGGCTCATTGATCAATTCTATCATTCATTTCTTGTGGGCGATCAATATTCTTGTGCATTTTTTGTTCCCTTCGCTCATTATACCTTGTTTGTGCATGCATGCATTCATTAATGTCAGAAACTTCCTTAATTTCACTCCAATATAGATTTTCCAGCAACTATTGAGTGAGGTTGTTGTCAAGACGCCGTCATCGGTTGGTGGTGCAGAGGTTCAGAGTAATGTAGGTAAATTAATACAGGTTGAAAGGAGGGCAGGTGATCCTTCAGCTGTGGCTGGGGCTTCAATTTTGGCATCTCTTTCTAGTTTGCGGCAAGACTTGTCACGTTTGAAGCCTACTGCGCAGGCCAGTGGTAAAACACACCAAGGGACTGAGCTGCCTCCACTTCCTATTGTTCATGACAGTATGGAGGTTGACCTTGATGGCCTGGAAGTCAATTCAACAACAAATATTGGCGGAGATAAAGCTGCTGACATTGGAGTGACCAGCAAGATCCTTTCTCTTGATGCCAACCCAGACTCTAGCATAGAGGCTGGCAATGTAATCTTTTGTTTTGTTTTGTTTTTGTGTGTGTGTGTGTGTGTGTGTGGGCGCGTGGGGCGCCGCCCATGTGTGTTGAGTGGTTTGCTAAGGCCTTTATTGTGGATGTTCACTTTGTCAACTAGTTGTGCCTGGAATTGAGCAGAAGTATCTATAAACAGGTATTTGAAGAAAGAAGCGAATGGTTCAGGTATTCACCGCCAGCGTCAACATCGGGTTTGTCATTGAGATGTGCAGTATTCAAAGAAGACATTCTTGCAGAGATTTTTGATGGCAAAGACATAAAAGTTTCATTTGATGATTTCCCATATTATCTAAGGTATGGATTTATATGTTATGCTATTTGTCATGTACTCATGCCAAGGTAACTATCCAACCTGTGGGATTTTTTTTTCCTTTAAAAAACTTTTGTCCTTGTACGAGGCTCTATTTGGGCTACTATCATGAATAATTCAAAGTGGATATCGTAAAAATTCGTATGGGAGAAGTTAATAATATAGGAAGAGAAGCTCCTTGACTTCTCTTTTAATAAATTCCATATCTTTTAGGCACACAATTTTTTGAGGAGCTCCAGTTATTTTTCCAGTATTCTCAAATTAAAGAAACCCAAAATGGTTAATAATGGATTGGCTTTGAACTTGATGTTGTTCTCATTGAAGCTTGCAGATGTGTGGATGATCATATATAGTGTAGTTCTACTAAATGTTAATAAGATACAGAAGATACATAGAAAATGTGGGAAGAGTTTAAGTCATATAGTATATTTATATAATGGAAGTGTTAAGAGTTGCATTTTTATTTTGACATGACATTTGGTGTGGAGATGCTAAAACCTTAACAAGTCTTTTGGTGTCATAAAGATGAAGTGTAGTAGCGGTCTACCTTAGGCTTTCCGAGTTTGGCACTGGCATGAGATTTTAAATTCCTGTGGGCTGTTCTGGAGTGGCAGGTGCAGGTGGTTGTGCATTGGCTGATCAGCAGAATAAGGTTAACAGGAATAAGTGTGGGGAGATGAGGTGCATCCGGAGGCTTGACAAGATGGAGGTTTGAAGTGAATCCCTATTAGAAAGGCAGTACCATGGAGGAAATACAAATCAACTAATATCACTGTAATTGCTCAGAAGATATTTTAAAGGGTTAGACTGAACCAATGAGGCTGTATAGGAGCGAGCAACAGAAATAAGGATTGAGCCTATGATTATTGAAAGAAATAGGTTTTGTAGTTATTCAATGGTGATATATTCAGGAGCAGTTCACTGGCAAGACAGGCATTGTGGGAAGTGGTTATGCGAATCCGCAAATGTTCTTTCTTCAAAAAGTATAGGAGTTGCACTTCAATTTTGTGGTTACAAAAATTTGCAAACAAGAGAGGGTACTTTGTGGTGTTTTCGAAGTGGGTAGTTGGGATGCAAAGAGCTAACATTATCATTATGGTCGGAAAGAAAGGATAATGGATGGTTGGAAATGGGTTCCATGTTTGTTAAGATCTTGAGTGGAGATAGCCAGATCAAAGACGTATATAAGGAGGGAGAGGTTCTGTGCAGGCAAGAATGGGTTGCTGATTTTCAGAAAGAAACACGGAAAACAGGGGCAAACAGAGGAGCTTCTTTTGCTGACGTTTTATGGTATCTTCATCCATCAGGAGTAAACAAAAGGCATTTGAGGAGTTTGTAAATTTTTACATTACCTCGTATCAAATTTCAAGATCGTTGAATAAATTTCTAGAACGTTGAATAGAGAATATAGGAATTTCGTTCTTCATCAATTCCAAATCAACAAGGCCTTATCTGTAAAAACTGAAAATTTTGGGAGTTTTGGAATGAGATTGTTCGAAGATCATGTGACGGGTGACTTTGGAGAAGTGGTTGTTGAAAAGTAGCAAGGGGTTGGATGTAATTGCTTCGCTTGGTGGGTAGATTGCAATATTTGATTTGCTCTTTAATTATTGGAATTATGCTTAGATTGGGGAACATTGTGGAGGTCTAATTGATATTTTATTATCAAACCAAACGATCTGAGAGTTTGTTCGGGGTTAGAATAATGGTTAAAGGATTTGATAACGGTTTCCTTCTATCAACTTCCATCTGAGAACATAGTGGTAAAGGTGAGAGAGGGGATCAAGACCAACATGAAGAAAATGTGACTGACATTAGGGTATATGGCAAGATAGCGCGAAAGGATTGTAGACTCAGAAAAAGGTTGAAGAAAGGAGGGAGAGTGAAAAAGGTTTACATGATAGTAACAGGGTATGAAGCACTAAGATCTTGGTGCTATCAGAAATGTTGAGGCACATAATTAGGTTCACTTCATTAATATGGGGAAATGGAGTAACAGGGATGTTATTATCAGGGGGATTAAAGAGCAGGATTCTTTTTAATACAAGACGTAATTCAAAATGTTAAAACGCATTTATGGGGGAATTAGAGGTTAGAAGATATTTAGCGAATGGGAGAGTCCAAAGTGAGCAAGTTTCAAAAATAAAAAAAAGCATTATAATGGATCCAAAATAAAATATCAAGTTTGTAATCAAAGCCCAATTAGAATTCTGGAGGGACATGAGTGTGGGCTCAACAAAAAAGTTGGTTGAAGAGTAGATTCAACTCAAAATGGGAAAGGGCTTGGGAGACTACATCACAAACAGAGAACATCTTTGAGGAAGAAGAACATACGTTTAATCGACCTATCAGTATAACATGGGAAAAAGACTTGGTGGAGAGAACGTTTTGATCCTGCAAGGTGGTTTCGTTGATGGTGGCCGAGAGTTCGAAAAGGAGAAAGGTGAAATCTCAGCTAGCGGTAAGAGACCCCCTGAATTTTCAGTTACTTGATGCCTCTAATGTTATGAGTCCAAATTGAATGATTCAAAGATCCAACTTGGACTCGTAGAAATTGTCAACAAAACAAAAGCTTCGTTATACAATAGCCAGATGGGAGGTAGTGTCTCCCCCCAAGGAAAAAAGGGGGAGTAGCCATTGGAAACATTGTTGGAGGAAACATTGCTCTACTTGGAAAGTAGTTGTGGGGATTTTCTCTCTGAGTGTAACTCAATATGGTGGTCTATTATTAAGAATAAACATGAAATTCAAGCTGGTAGGGATCCTCCAGTGGTTAACATAGGAAATTATTGATCTGCATGGAAATCTATTTCACTAACATTCATCTTTTTCAAGATTCTTATCATTGAAGGTGTGTAATGGAGAGAATGTTTGATATTTTGAGGAAGTTTGGTGCTTTTTTTAAAATAATTTGTTTTCACATTTGTACTGGTTTATTCATTCCACTATCATTCCTATTCTATGTGGCTTTTACTCATTTGTTTATGATTTCACAAGATTTCATTTTTTTGAGAAATGATAGGGAAACTCTTGAGTTGTCTTTGTTGGCCATGCTAGATGGTTATTCCTCAAATCCAAATGGTAGTGACAAATGGGTGTGTACTCTCTTCATTCTTTCAAAACTTTTTAATTTAACTCTTTTTTTGTAAAATTATGTACAAGGCCAATGTTCCTTGTTTCCCTCATTCGAAAGCGAATTTAAAAAGTATTTGTGCCCCTTAAATTAAATATACTTAATGTAGGTGTTTGTTCATTAAAGTAGCATAACAAATGACACACTTCACAATAGTAGACCTAATCGGAATCTTTGTTGTCAATGGTTCATCATGTGTAGAAGAAATGGTAAAAAATTGGATCATTTATTCTTGCATTGCCTCTTGGTTTTGATTCTATGGTGTTGCCTTATGCAAATGGAAGATAAATGTTAGGTGCACTGTCTGCTTGTGTAGGGGTTTTGGATGAAACAAGAAAACAAAAGTGTCCAAGAATCGTGCAATGTTCTCGTTTTGTTGAGTTATTTAGTTGAAGCTGAGTGTTAGGATTTTCGAGGACTAAGTTTGAGGATATGGAGTCTATATGGGACAGAGTTGGCTATTTGGCATCTTTTTGGGCTTCAAGGAATTCTTACGCATTTGATTTCTAGAGACTGGAGGGAAGCGCGTGATTTGTAATTTGAAATTTAACTATGGAATGACCTATGCTTAATGGCACTCCCAACATAATTTGACACCATTAAGATTAATTTGACACTAATTAATTTCCCAGTGCCTAAATACACTTTCCAACATAATCTAAACTCAACACCTGCCATTATTAACAACACAATAATTACTAAGAGCTACTACATATTGAAAAACTAACTCTATCCAAAACATGAAAAATTCAAACCACTACGGATTAACAAAATTGGTTTCATCATATACGAAAAATCCAAGTATTAATTATCCATCATCAAGGCACACCTCCAATGCAATGAACTCAAACGAGCACATAAACTCCAAAAACTCTAGCAAAACATTCTTAACACTCATATTGCGGAATTTAATTGGAGACTAACCTTGCAGGCAGAGGCAATTTTTTGGTGAACTCCCCTCTAGGGTTAACTCTTTGTTTGGAATGAAATAGATGAGAAGATTAAGACAACTTTATTTGTGAAAAGTGCCTCCCCACTGATGCTTTAGGTGGAAGGTAAAGGAGGGATTATGGAGCACATTAAGAAGTCATGGATACATGGTATTGGTTGGGTAGTTGAGAAGATGTTTGAGCTGCTAGAAAGAAGCCCATTGTTTGGGATCCATCTTTTCTTTGTGTCGTTGGTTTAAGTGATGGGAATCACTGATTTTTTTTTTTCTTTTCTTCCAGGAAGTAGAGTTACCATTGCTAAGATGAAGCAAGAATATTTAAGTTCTTAGTTTGCTTGGATTACATACAGGCAAACAAACAACACTTGAGTTAGTGAAGCCGATTTGGTTTTTTCATGGAAACTAACAATGCAAACTAATTTCATACGTGGGTAATTGATGCTACGGTTTGTAAAGTAGAAGAAAGATCAATATATGGTTTCCGTGACATAGAAATTGCACAAGTTAGAGTTTTATTTGGAGAATCTGTTATGATCTTGGGTGAATAAAGTTGTGTATTGAGCATATAGTGCTGTAAGTATGGGTTTGTGCCACGATGACTATGCATAAGAACAATTGGAGGAGTGAATTTAAATTACGGTGCAATTACATTTACGGTTACGACAATGGTTTCCCTTTGGTTATGGCCGGGTATGCCATGGTTATAACTGGTCATCGCTTCAACCACGGGCTTGTTGAGTGTTGATATTTGGAAATTGCAAATCACATCAATCTCACTTTTGGGGATGGACAGCTAATTTGTTTGCAGCTGTCTTCCTGGATCCACTGAATGGGCCTCATTGGTTGTTCAGGGAGTAGCTCTTACAAGTGATTACACCAAGTTGTCGTGGTTCACTTTTTTGAATGGTCCAATGAGTGTACTGGCTTGGGAAGTTATTGAGCTATTTTTGGTGTGATGACCATTGGTGTTGGGCAAATCAAATTCAAAGAAACAACTTGTTCGAGATGTGATTTACAATGAACAGTCACTTGGGTTGGTTTGCATTACTTACATTGTTAGGGTAATGTTTGATTTTGGAATCAAATTGTACTGTTGACTTGAAAGTCCCTCTTAGATGCTTTATGACAAACATCCTCAATAACGTGTTCATCCTCCATTTGGCATGGCTGTTGGTTTGATTTTTTCAGAATGGTAAGTTGCTGGAGGTTTAGGAAAGGTGCTGGAATTTGGGGATAGCTTAGTTTGGGCTTTGGGTATTTGATAAATGGTTTTTAGTTTATGAAAATAATTAATGTGATGGTCCTGGATTTTTAGTTTGGAGAATCAATGGCACTGGTTTGGATAATGTTAGAAATTTTGGTAACATTGAGTCAAAAAAAAGGTGGTGAAGAAGAAGAAAGTAGAAGAATTTTCTAGGAAGCACCTTTACTGTCCCATAGGTGCAATGGCTTTTAGAGTTTTCCTTTCGTTTGAGGTTCTTTGGTTTTTTTTTTTTTGGAAATCTGCTACCTAATCTGCAGAAACAAATAATAAATGAGCCGTATTGATGGTTTCAGAACAATTGAGACTGTAACTCTTTTAGTGCCATAAAATAAATTTCAAAATTAAAGCCAGACATATTCTTACAACTTCCTAATCCCATGACCTTCAGACCATCTTTTAAATTTTGGCCTTTTAAGATTTGTTCTCTTACATATTAGGGAGAAAAAAAACAAAAGGAAGAGAAATCAAAGACTTCACTTTCCATGATAGGAGAAAAAAACAAAAAGAAAAGAGAATATGCATCCAAAAAAACATTCCAAAGAACTCCTAAGATCAAAAATAGTTTTGGTACCTTCTGGGCGTATTTACCTTGGAGCAACCATAACAGCCCCCCTCATCGACGTCTCCATCTTTAACCTCAATTGGTCAAGTTTTGGTCGGAATCCCTCAGTTTGGCGGGTTCAATTAATGGCACAACCCAAATTTTTGATAAGCGTTCGATACGTTTTGGTCGCTACTGGAGCTTGAAGCCTTGGTTTACGGAATTTCGGTCGTGCATTGCATAACTCAAATCCTGGCAGAGTCTTGAGACCTTGCCATGGAAATAAGTTAGTTTCCCATAAAAAAACAAAGAGGGGTGGTGGATTTGAATGAAATCAAAGGGGAGAGAGAAGAGAGAAGAGAGAAGAGAGAAGACCAAGTTTACACATTTTTGGTATCTATGGGTGCTGCTCTTGCATCCTTGGAAAAAGGAAGATCACTGTTTCTAATAGATTACACACACATACAGAGAGTGGGTCAGGGAGTGAGAGTGACAGAGAGCGGGAAGAGAGAGATAGGGAAAGTCGTGAGAGCAACTCATCATCTTAGCTGTTGATTGAAGGGTGAGTAAGGACAACTCTTACATTGCCACAAAAATGGCGCCATCAAGTTTTGCTCAATTGTATTATAGACACGTTTTTTGCCACATAAATGGCACCATCGAGTTCTGCTCAATTTTTATTGTAGACATGTTTTGGTCTTTTCTATTTTCCTTTGGAGGACTACTCGTCTTCCATTTCTCATAATTCCTTTTTATTTGAAATAAAAAACTTATCATTGTTGCTGATAAAAAAATTGTGAAGCCATATTACAGAGTTTAATTGGAGACTTCCCTTGCAGGATTAGGCATTTTATGGTGAATGCCCCTCTACGGTTAACTCTTTGTTTCGAATGAAAAAAATGTGAAGATCGTGACATCTTTATTTGTGAAAAGTGCCTCCCAACCGATGTTCTGTGTGGAAGGCGAAAAAGGGATTCTGGAGCACTCTATTGAGAAGTCATGGATATATGGTACTGGGTAGTTGGGAAGATGTTTGTGATTCTAAAAAGATGCCCACTGTTTGGGATCTTCTCTTTGTCTCATTGGTTTTAAGTGATGGGAATCACTGATTTTCTTTTTCAAGGAGTAGAGTTGCCATTGCTATGATGAAGCAAGAATATTTAAGTTCTTTGTTTGCTTGGATAACAGAGAGGCAAACATACAACACCCAAGTTCGTGAAATTGATTTGGTTTTTGCATTGTAAACTGACAATGAAAACTATTTTCATACATGGAGAATTGATGCTACAGTTTGTAAAGTAGTAGAAAGATCAATATATGGTTTCTGTGGCATATAAATTGCACAAGTTAGATTTTTAGATGGAGAATCTGTTGTGATCTTGGTTGAATAAGGTTGTGTATTAAGCATATAGTGCTCTAAGTATGGGTTTGTGTCACAATGACTATGCACAAGAACAATTGGAGGAGTGAATTTAAATTACAGGGCAATTACATTTACGGTTTAAGAGAGCATATGATTGGTCATCGCTTCAACCCCGGGCTTGTTGAGTGTTGATATTTGGAAATTGCAAATCACATCAATCCCATTTTTAGGGACGTACAGCTAATTCGTTTGCAGCTGTCTTCCTGGATCCACTGATTGGGTCTCATTGGCTGGTCAGGGAGTAGCTCTTATAGGTGGTTACACCAAGTTGTGGTGGTTCACTTTTTTGAATGGTCCAATGAGTGTACTGACATGAGAAGGTATTTGAGCTATTTTTGTTGTGATTGTAAGAGATGTGATTTACAATGAACAGTAACTTGGGTTGAGTTTGCATTACATACATTATTAGGGTTGAATGATTGATTTTGGAATCAAATTGTACTGTTGACTTGAAAGCCCCCAATAGACACTATATGACAAACATCCTCAGTAATGTGTTCATCCTCCATTTGGCATAGCTGCTGGTTTGATTTTTTCAGAATGGTAAGTTGCCGGAGGTTTAGGAAAGGTGCTGGAATTTGGGGATAGCTTATTTTGGGCTTTGGGTATTTGATAAATGGTTTTTAGTGCATGAAAGTAATTAATGTGATGGTACTGGATTTTTAGTTTGGAGAATCAATGGCACTGGTTGGACTAGTAATATAAATTTTGATAGCAGTGAAGCGAAGAAAAGGTGGTGAAGAAGAAGAAAGTAGAAGAATTTTCTGGGAAGCACCTTTACTTAGGAAGCACCTTTACTGTCCCCCATAGGTGCAATAGCTTTTGGAGATATTGTAGAAGCATGTAAATAATCTATGCCCTTATTTGCGTAGGGTTTGAAAATAGGTGTAATGGCTTTCTTATTCCAACTAGATCCAATTTTTTGGACTTGTTTGGGGATAAGTTTGGTCGTAAAAGATTTAACCCAATAAGTATTGTTTCTTTTAATGAATGTGCACCTATGTCAATTCAGCTCAACAAACACTCTCTGTACCTCTCTCTTCTTTTTTCTTTCTCTAGAACCCTGTCGGGTTGTCGGAAAATTGCACTGAAGATATAATTTCTTGGGGGATGACCTTAGAAATGATGTTTTCTACACCTTTTTAAGTCCGGGGATGGGTTCGAGGCAGGTTGAGACCCCAGAGCAAGAAGTAGGAGTTCTTAGCGACAAATTTTTCGAGGGTGGCGGTGGAGATCAAGACGACCTTTGGTAAATTTAGCTTCTTCAGTTTTTCCTTGCACCAAAACCAAAAGACAAGTTATCTCAACCAAAAGACAAGGCTAATGAATACACGGAAGGCATATCTATCTCAAACAAACAACTATACAAATTAGTCACAAAAACCGCCCTTTAACTTGTGCCCTAGCATCTCCGCACTGTCGAAAGATCTCTTATTGTGCTTTCACCATAGTTGCCACACCAAGCATAATGAAGCAAAACGTCATGCATTCCTTTTATCCCTCCATGCTCAACCACACCACCGACTGAGTAAGACCCACTCCTTTAAGGTCCCAATGAACTCTAAATAAAGCTACCAAGAGGCTTTTGGTTCAATGGTATTGGTGTTACTTTTCCAAATTGAGAGGTGAAGGGTTCAAGCCTTGCCTAGTGCAATGTGTGGGTATTGGGGTGTGTGTGTATTTGCTGATAAAAAAAGAACTCTAAATAAAGCTATACCACACTCCAATCTCTAACCACCTTGCAATAAAATAAGTAGATGGGAAATGGACTCTCTTTCTTGCACGTGACACTAATTTGTCAAAATATATTGTCTCCTAATCAAATTATCGATTGTAAAGATTTTCCCGCAAGCTATAGTTCATACCAAAAAGGTTGCTTTTGATGGCGTTCCCAGCTTCCAAATATATTTCTATAGAAATCTCGAACTTCTACACCTCGCCAAACACCTATACAAAGAATTTACACCAAACCTACCACTGCATGAACCCTGCATCTGATCACCAGAAATACTTCCACCCCTACATTCATTCCCAGTACCAAGAAAATTCCGTACTCGATCAAAATCTCAGTCGTGCATATTCCTTTTCAATTCAAAACAAGGTGCTTTATGCCCTCCGAGCATTGCCTTCTACTAAAGCATCCTTATCCTTGGCTAAAGCAAAGATGGCACAGAACATCCTACAAAAGGAATGCCACCACATCATCTATCATGCTAAAAACAAATTTGATCCGCTCGTCCTGCCACAAAAAAGATATGCTTGGAGATCTCATCCGTGCAAATACCTCTCCACAGACCTTTCCTATGATGCACCACCACCTTAGGGGTGGCCCAATACCCCAGAGTGACCCATACTTACAATACACCTCCTTCCTCCAAAGCCTATCCATTTCGCAAGCATATCACCACAATAATCCAACAAAGCCTTTTTAATAAAAGCTAGCTTCCTTAATCCAAGATTCCCTCTTTCGTAGAGGAGCAAACAGCATCCCACCCTACAAAGTGACATTTGAACTCCTCTCCAGTTTGACTCCATAAGAAATCCCATTGAAGCTTCTCTAACCTTTTAGCTATTGCCACGGAAATGGGTTTAATTTTATCAAATAGGTTGGTTGGCAATTGGCTAGACAAAGTACTCTTAGCTAGGGCGAGTTTGCTTCCCTTCGAGAGATATTATCGCTTCACCCAACCTACGTTGGAACTGTCCAAAACACTCCATTCCATACTGCTTTCACCTTAAAAGAAGCTGATACTGACATGCCCAAGGGGTGCTAGGAAATGCAACTACTTTACACCCAAGGACGACCCCCAAATTATCAATTCCTTCCACCTCTTCAGCCAAGATAAGCTCTGATTTGTTGAGATCACCTGCAAAAACACGGAAGGACACACCGTAGATATCCCATAGGATTTAGATTAGTTCCATAGAGAATTACTATATCATTTGCATGCCAAAAATGAGAGATGTTCAACGAGGAACCTCACACGTCACCAATCTCAAAACCCTTCATCCTACCTCCTTGTATCGTTTTTTGGATGAAGCAACTGAAATCCTCTATAACAAGAATGAACAATTGAGAAGAAAAAAGATCCCTCTAGAAATACGCGATACTAGCGTCATTCACAAGAACTGGCATGGACACGTTCGAGAGATGCATGACTAAATCCGCCGCTTCCACTTGTCACCAAAGCCCTTACTCTGCCAAAGATACAATGGTAAGAAAGACCTAAACTGATATGGTTTGCTGGTAGATATAATGGTAAGAAAGAGTAGTAGAATCATTATTAATGTAATGCTAGGGGAGGGCATGACCTAAATTGATGTTGGATGTTGTAAACTTGTAGTGAAATAAAAAATGATTTGAATACATTAAATTTGACTGAATATTTAGATTTAGGTAGAGTTGTATGGCGTAAAAAGATTTATTTAGTTGACCCCAATTGCTTGGGTTATAAGGATATTTTTTTTGTATTTTTATTTTTGGCATGAATAGCTGACTTGGACCCTATTCTATTTTGACTATTCAACAAAAAGAGGCTTCTCGTTATTAGGTTTTCCATGTTTAAAAAAGCAGAAGAATTCATTCATAACTTGTCACTACACTGTGAGGTTGCTAGGGACTTTTGGTGCTTTCTTTTGTTAATAATTGGAATTCATCGGTTATGCTGGAACTTGTTATCCATTTTTTTAGTGTTGGGAAGCGGTTGCTGCTTAAATAGGGCGAGGAAACCTTGGAGGGTAAGCTCCTTTATGTGTGATGCTGTGCTCATGGACGGTGCAGAATCGGCAGACTTTCGAGAATGTAGATATTGGTGGTGCATTGACTGAGGATGTCTTTTGTGCATAGTTTCACTTCTGGATTAGAGGAAATTTTGTTTCTCTTGTTCATTTTAGAGGTGAGTCAATTTGGGAGATGGGCATTAGTTTAATTCTTTGGATATGCCTAACTGATAGGTTGCATTTCTTCCAGAAATTTTATATTATTCAAACTTCTAAGTGCATGCCAGCAACAGGTTTGATCATTTAGGTTATTTTGACTCCTATTCTGTGCCATTGTCATGAAACACATAACAATAGTCTAACTGAAAAACTTCTAGGTTTAGCTGTTAAAAATATTCAGTGTGCATGTGTGTTGATGATAGCATTGTTGATATTTCATGATTGTCAGTATTTCGTACCTCTTGTACGCATGCATCTAAATAAATGATTATGGTCATGTGGTTGCTTTCTTACTGTGAGCATACAGAGTTGATCGATTTCTTCCATTCTTTGACTGCTGAATAGTACAATGACATTTAAATCCTAATGGCGCATTATTATTATGCGACCTTGTTTTTATTTTTTTCCCTTCTTGCAGTGAAAACACAAAAAATGTGTTGCTTGCAGCTTCGTATATACACTTGAAACACAGAGAACAAATTAAATATACCTCCGAACTTCCAACTGTGAATCCAAGGATTTTGCTTTCTGGTCCTGCAGGTCAGTGAGTATCTTCAAGTTACTGAAATTCGTTTTGTGTTTTGTGTTTGTCTGCTTGAAGGAAGGCTTCACAAAGGTTAAGTTTCAATTCTGATATATGTACATACTTTTTGTAGGGTCTGAGATATATCAGGAGATGTTAGCGAAGGCACTTGCCAGATACTTCGGGGCCAAATTGCTTATTTTTGATAGCCATTCATTTTTGGGTGTAAGACAAAAATATTTGGAACCGTCTCTAATACAAGAATATTATTATTATTATTATTATTATTATTATTATTATTATTATTTTCTCCATGATTTTTGGCATTATGGCATATGGAGAATAATTTCTTGTTATAGTCTGTTTTATTTGTTTCGATTATTAGTTTGTTTAGATACTACGGCCTTGTTTGGCAACCTGGCTTTAAGTCAGGCTTTTTACTTAAAGTCGCTTCAAGCCAAATAAGCAAAAAGTTTAAGCCAAATAACCCTTTTCGCTTAAAGTCGCTTTAAGCCAAATAAGCCAAATAACCCTTTTTGCATTTAAGTGAAAAAGGCAATAAGCCAAAAAGTTTGGCTTAAGTTGTTATATTTTTAAAATTTATTTTTACATAATTTTATGTTCAATATTGTTCTTGTTTGATAGATTTTGACGAGTAGATTTTAAAAATATAATTCTTATAAAAAACGGATGTGTATAATAAAAGATGATATTTCTAAAAACTATATAAAAACTTTTTATGTAAAAAAGCAAAAAGGAAGGCTAAAAGCCTTTGGGTACAATTCTCTTTGTTGTTACTAGTCTGCTCAGCAGTCAGGAAAATAAAGATCAATAATGCCTATGCCATCATCTCCGGATTGCTACAGGGTTTATCATCAAAGGAAGCAGAGCTACTTAAAGAGGGACAAAATGCTGAAAAATCATACAACAATAACAAGCCAAGCACTGGAGCCACTGACCTTGCTAAGAGCATGGGCCCTTCATCCACTGAAGCAGATGCACCTAGCTCTTCAAATGTTCCTTCTACTTATGGCCTGGAGTGCCAACAAAAAATGGAAAATGACGCCATACCCTCTTCTTCTGTGACATCTAAGAGCCCTTATTTTAAAACCGGTACGGCATTTCTGGTTTGATGTTGGACACCTTCAGACTTCATTTATTAACCTCCTCTAGTATACTGTAATTGTATTGTACCTTAAACATTGGCTCAACAATTTTTAATTTTCAATTAATTGTGAAACTTTTAGGTGACAGAGTGAGATTCATTGGAGCTGCTTCTGGCAGCTTATATTCAATGACATCGCCTTCAAGGTATAACTTTACAACGGCCTCTTTTCAACTGCTTTTGTTTTCCTTTGCCTTTTTTTGTTGTTTTCCTTACAAGTTAAATAACAAACTCTTTTGTGCATGGGAAAAAAGTTAAAAAAGGTATTTGATGTCTACTCTACTCCTTCTAGATGACATAATTTCAATGTGCTCTTAATGTCATTTTTACTTTTTATGAGCATATGATCTCAATGAAGGTTGGGTACTTTTCATTTCTTCTTCTTGCCAATTTGCTTGAAGAGCTCTATGAATTCTTTTTACCTCACTGCAACTTTTCCACTCTCATTTTCTTGTATTTTATTATTTTATTTCGTTTCCCCCGAATTTTGTGCAATGTATTTATAATACACGCTGACCATTTAATTTGTTTCTATTGTATTGTACCCTTCTCCTGTCTATTTTCATAAGTAATGTGAGATTTACTATGACCTTATTGTTTATGCCTCGGAAATTAAATTTATAGGGGGCCAACGTATGGGAATCGAGGGAAGGTTCTACTACCATTTGAAGATAATCCTTCGTCAAAAATTGGTGTAAGATTTGACAAACCCATACCCGATGGGGTTGACCTTGGTGGTCTCTGTGAGGGGGGTCACGGATTTTTCTGCAATGGTAATGACCTAATGTGCTTTTAATTTCCACATGCTCAAGTTCTTGTGAATTGGGACTTGTTCCCAGAATTTCTTACTCTCTCTCTCTCTCTCTCTACAGTTAATGATATTCGTCCGGAACCTATGGGGGTGGAAGATCTAGACAAGTTACTCATTAACACATTATTTGAGGTGGGTTTATGTTTTGTCAGAATTACTGGGTTCGTTGTCTGTCAGTTGTCTGCTTATCAGTAACTCCTTGTTTGCTCATCAAGAAACCCTTCTTTCCCGTTGATTCAGGCTGTATTTAGTGAGAGCAGAAATTCTCCTTTCATTCTGTTCATGAAAGATCCTGAGAAGTCCATTGTAGGAAATTCAGAATCATACTCAACATTTAAAAGCAGGCTTGAGAAACTGCCTGATAACACCATCGTTATCGGCTCACATACTCAGACTGACAACCGGAAGGAAAAGGTACTTTTGGCCTGATTTCAGGAAGTTCCCTCTTTTGCTGGTATGTTACTAAAGCGTACTGCATGTGGTGCTCCCCTTTGGTGCCTTAATAGGACATTTTACTCGTAAGAAGGGTTTCTAATCCATTCATTTTTAAAAGCTGAGGAGGGTATTTATAAGCATAAGATTCAAGCGTATAAAATGCTGCAAATGTTCTTTGCATTTTTTGATGCTCGGGATTTGACATAAGAAAAGTTAAATGGTATTAACTCATAAAATTGTCTTTCCAAATTGGTTTTAAAAGGTTTTCATCCAGAAGTAGATCATCAAAGAAAATAACAGGGGGGGAGAATCGGAAAGAAGTTCTCATTGGAATATTTGCCAATTTCTTTCAATATGTAGTGAGGAAAAGAAGCACAAATGTGTTGTTTTTAATTTGAAAAAACAAAAAACAGAATAAGACATAATGAAGTTATAGTTTCTTTCTTTTTCCCACCCACCCTTCTTTCTTTCTCCCACCCATCCCACAAAAAGAAAAAAAGAGAGATAGAAGGCTTTCCACTTCTAAAAAATTCTGTATGTGCCATGCTTCTTCAATAGAGTCTATTGTATAAATCAAGAGATCAGCTGTAACTCTGTTGGGTTTAATGACATTAGGATGTTCAATAGTCCTTGTTTCATCAGTGAAGTCCGAGGCTTTTTTGGGAGGGAATAATTTTATGAAATATACTACTGGTGCACTTATTTTTCAGTCACATAAGCAAGGTGTCTCTTGGAGTGCCACAGGCCTTGGAAATTCTGGCCTCCATGGACTAACTTGATTCATTTTTCTTTTAGCCTGTTAGGAGATATTCATGGCTAAGCTTCAAAGTTCTGAAGAACCATGCTTCCTTCCTTCCTTCTTTCTTTCTTTCTTCTTTTTTTCTTGGGCCAAACAAGATCTGAAAAACCATCTAGTAGCTTACCTCATTACATCTTTCTTAACTGAATTTCCATCTTCTTATCTTGCAGTCGCACCCTGGTGGTTTGCTTTTCACAAAATTTGGAAGCAACCAAACTGCTCTTCTCGACTTGGCTTTCCCGGTAAAATTTGCTCCTTTTGACTTGGCTCTCCCTGTAATGTTTGTAACATAGTATTTTTGAATGCTTGGTTTCTAATTTTGCAAGTCCATGTCATGCTTGAGCTGTCATCTTTTATTTTTGTTCCCCAATCCCTTCTTCATATTATTTTTATTTTTTTATTCCAAAATATCGAAGTGGTAATGAAGTTTGCTTTGCAATATACATTCCCAGCATGCCTGAATGTTGAAAGGGGAATATTCAATTGCTTAGCATTCCTAGATATCCGATGACCGAGTTTTGAGATGTAGGTATCTGAACTCCCATTCCTGACCCACCAAATCAACCCCTAGTCCATATTGATGATTGTGAATGCCTTTTGTGATTTGGAAGTACATTATTTCTTTCGTCCTACTTATTTTTTAATTCCTGTTTGTGAGATTTTCTCAAATTTTCATTCATTTGAATTGGAAGAAGGTTTTCAATCTCAAGGTATCATTTTTCCTTAGTACTTATGTCAATCTGAGCATCTAGTGGTATCGCCTTTATCCCTTGTCCTTGGTGCTTCCTTCATCCTTTCAGGGATAGAAATGACGATGATGATTAGCTTTTCCCCAATTCCGTTTTCTCCCTATATGATGCCTTCTTTTCTTACTCTCTTTTTTCTCTCTTTAATTTTTTTTCCCTATTGTGTTATAACATTGAAAATTTTTTGAAGAAGGAAAATCCATTGACCTCCTGTGAGATTTTTGGAATTGGCAATGAGACCGGAAATCAGCAAAGAGCGATTTTGCATGTCTTTTTCTTTACGGGGAAACATGATCTTTCCAATCTTGTTTCAGAAGTGAGAAAGAAATTTTAGTGAAACAATTGGGAAGGTACTAGAAAATGTTATGGAAACATTGAAAATATAGGAAACTTTATTGGGTTATATAGTTTGCATTACTGTTATGAAAACTGGATAACTGTTATGAAAACTGGACTGGTTCTCCAGTTCATGTTTGTTTCGACTTCATTTGCAGAGACTTGATGTTTTGGTGATTTGCTTTTCTCAGGATAGTTTTGGTAGACTGCATGAGAGGGGGAAGGAGATTCCCAAGGCAACCAAGCTTTTGACAAAACTTTTTCCCAATAAAGTAACCATTCACATGCCTCAGGTGCGCCTTTGCTTTCTGGAGATATCACTTTTCCTTTCCTTGTACAGTATAAATTTTAGGTGGTTATGAACCATTGCAGGATGAGGCTCTTCTTGTAAGCTGGAAGCAGCAATTGGATAGAGATGCTGATACCCTTAAAATGAAGGGAAATCTGAATCACCTGCGCACTGTGAGCAATTCTTTCATAAGTAGATTTGTGACTATTATGCAGGTTTCTTGTTTATAACATGATCAGATTAGCATCCCATCCAAAAGCCCAACACCTTCCTCCCCGCGAAAAAAAAAGTGTATTTTGATTGTCACCCTTTTAGTCCTTGAAATTTTAGTTTTGCGCTATCGCAACTAAATGTAGAAACTTTTGGATACATACATTATTGCAGCACTGGGTTTATTAAATCAACTCAGAATTTATGATTGACCAATACCCCCAAACCAAGCAAACAATAATCTACCAAGAAGTTGTGAGAACATATTATTATTATTATTGGGATTTTTTTTTTATTATTAGGATTGTAAGAATATACTATTATTATTAAGATATTTACCCATTATTAGGATTGTGAGAATATGCTATTATTATTGGGATATTTACCCATTATTAGGATCTTGTTTCCTAACTAGTCTTATTACCATTATTAGGTTTTCTATAGCCTCTCTATATATAATGTATCCCTTCATTGTTATTCAAGTTTTTATAACATAGTAATAATACTTTTAGCTTTACTTTCATGGTATTAGAGCTATAGTATCAGGGATGAGTAGGGTGCGTGCCCTTGACCTGTACGCAGCAGGTGCAACCAAGTGAGTATGCTACGCGTGAGGGAGAGAGTATAAAGCAAAGTTCCATATCGACTGAATACAAAAGTGATGTGCAGTATATAAGCGCGAGAACTCCCTCACCTCAATAGTTAGCTTTTGAGGTTAAGTTCTACTCAGACCGTGTAACATGGTATCATAACTAGATTACTACGAATGGGTAGGGTGTGTGTCTCTGGCCTGCACGCGGTAGGTGCGGTCTAGTAAGCATGCTAAGGGAGGGTGTGAAGCAAAATCTCACATTGTCTAAATAAAAAAGTAATGCGCAATATATAAACGTGAGGGCACCCTCACTTTAATAGCTAGTTTCTGGGGTTGAGTTATACTCCAGACTGTATAACATGGTATTAGAGCCAAAACCCTAGCTGCTGCCATAGCAGATCGCCACCGGCCTTCACAAAACCTCTTGGCCGGCCTTTGCAACCTTCGCATCTCTCTCCCTTAGTTTCGCAAATCCTAGCACCTTCTCGTTCGCAAACCTTAGTATCTTTGCATCTCTCTTCCCCCTTGCACCTTCTCATTCGCAAACCCTAGCACTTCCGCATCTCTCGTTTGCAAACTATGTAACTTGTTGATTTTTTCACGAAAGCTCACACCAGTGCTAGTTTTCGGTTTTTGTTGCACAAACTCTTGTGCTTTCCGAGATCGCATCATAAGTTTGAGAGGATGTGTGAAAAAATATTATTATTATTATTATTATTATTATTATTGAGATATTTTTTCATTATTAGGATAATGAGAGTATGCTTTTATTATTATTGGAATATTTACTCATTATTAAGATTTTTATCACTATTAGGATTATGAGAATATACTATTATTATTGGGATATTTATCCATTATTATGATCTTGTTTTCTATTTAGTCTTATTATCATTATTAGGGTTTTCTATAGCCTATATACATATGATGTATCCATTCATTATTATTCAACCCTTTATAATATAGTAATAATACTTTCAGCTTTACTTTTTGAAACATCAAACAAAGTTGCCAAGCAAAATGTAAAGAATCACAAAGCCAGCTGAGTGGCTCTCTGAGCTTAATAGCCTTAATTATGTCACTCAAAGCTGGAAAATCTCAGGTATACATGCCAGAATAACGTATAAGAAATCTATTTGACACCACAAAACAAGGAAACTTCAGTAATTGGATGTAGGTCAGGGAGTGTTGGAGAAAGTTGAAGAAAAATTAGCAAAGGATGATTGATGTAATGCAGAAACTCACAGAATAAAACAAATTGCAGTTTCTATATTTGCTGAAATACATATAGATCTGAATACATTTTATAGAAGATTGAGGAATAGAGAGAGAATGAGAGATAGGAAAGTAAGAAACCCTAGATTTCACTATGGGAAATGAATCCATAATGAGAATAGAGGGGAAAATAAAGGGAGAAGACCTTTGTGTCCACTAGGAGCCTCGAATCCACAAGAAAAAGAATTGAGAAAGAATAGAGGACAACATGGAGCTGCAGTAGCTCTTAACAGACCCTGGGGTTTCTCACATCGTGCCTCCCTCATTGAGAGAGTTGGGTCTTATATATTACTCTGCAATCCCAGGAAAATCATAATTACCAAAAATAACCCTAATACTAAATACAATAACAAATTAGGTCACAATTCTTTTTGAATAAACCATGTCACATCAAACCCCTCTTGTTGGAGAAAATTCGTCCTCGTGTTTAAAGGTGTTTAATGCTTCAAAAATTTGCTCCATACTCTAATCTGGCTGTAACAATTGATGAATTAATCACCTAATAAGATGTTGATTGAGATGGGAAATCAGGAGAGAGAGGGTAGATTTGATGTAGCAATAGCACAGAAGATCTGTAAAGTAGGAAAAGAAGTGTGGGTGTAAAAAAAGCCCGCAGCCCACCCGGGCCCCGTTATTGTGCTGGCCCAACCCGAGGCCCGAGCTCAAGCCGAAGCCCGCCCACATGGCCCGCTCAAAGCCCGCCCACATTCTCATTCCCAAAAAAGTTATAAATTTATAGTAAATAACTTATCAATTAATAATAACTTATCAATTAATTTAATCTAAATTTATAGTATTTAACTTATCAAAAAGTTATAAAAACTTATCAATTAATAATAAATTTATAGTAAACTAATAAACAAATAAAATATAAACTTATATAATATGAACTAATAAGTTATAAACTTATACTAAATAATTAACTAGTCAATTAATAATAATACATTATAAACTTACAATAATATCAACTATGATAAAATAGTTTAATAACTAATAAACTAGTCAATTTACTATAAATTTAATAAGTTTATTATAAACTAATGTATTATATTATAAATTATAAACTAATAAGTTTACTATAAACGAATAAGTTTAT
>JAOTRH010000018.1:11865120-11912298 GCA_034768845.1 Heliamphora exappendiculata | reverse complement strand
ATCTTGAGGAGTGGATGTAGGCTAGGATAAAGCTGAACCACTATAAATTCCTGGTGTCTGGTTCTATTTCTCTATCCTTCATCTTTTAATATTTGCATTGATTATATACTTACATACCTTGATTTATTATAATATTAAAAGATTTCTGAAAATATTTTAATTTCCTTATTGCTAGAAAAGACCTAATTCACCCCCTTCTTGGGTTGTCAAGATCTAACAATCACTCATCATAAATCCACACCCTACTATCCGCAAGGAAATGACTAGGCTGAGGCCACAAACAAAACACTAGTCAAAATCCTCACCAGAGCTCTCAAGGATTACCAGCAAAATTGGGAACATGCACTCCCGTTGGCTTTATGGGCATATAGGACCTCCAAACGACGTCCTACCCAGATGACACCTTTCGCCTTGGTACATGCAACATGACATAACAGAATGTGTTCTGCCCATGGAAATCATCATCCCTTCAGGAAGGTTAGCCCACCGTAGCAGCATTCATTATGATACAAGACATAAAGAACTTGAAGCACATGATAAACGTCGAGACAAAGCAAGTTCAATTCTTTAAGTATATCAAAGAAGGATCGCTTAGGCTTATGATAGGTTGCTAAGACCAAGGCACTTCAAAGAAGGGGATTTGGTTCTCAAAGCTGCTCATCACGTCATGAGAGGGACTTCAACCTCAAAATTTGCCTCGAAATGGGAAGGACCTTTTGAAATCAAAGAGGCAAACCCAATCGGATATTACTGAATCGCTGAACCAGGCTCTAATACGTCATTAAGACTAGTGAACAACAAGTGGTTGAAAATGTACTACCTTTGATAATAGGGGATGTGTACCTTTTTGAGAAATAATAAGGGTATCGAATGGCAATCATTTTTCTTCTTTATTTTTTTCGATTCAATGACTTCAAACTTCAATATCTCCAACGACAATTCTCCAACTACTAAATGAATTCACTCATTTATTAGATGATTCAATTATGGGTCAATAGTTCCAAGGTCATTCTCCAACTACAAATGAATCCACTCTTTTATTGGATGATTCAATTTAAGTCAATGGCTCTAATGCCAATCTCCACCCAAAAAGAGTCAATCCCCTAATTCTAAACGAATCCACTGCTTTAATGGATGATTCAATTAATAGTCAATGGCTCACATGCTATTCTCCAATTCTAAAAGGATTCCATCATGCGTAATGGCGGCAAAGACAATCTCCAATTCTAAATGAATCCACTCATTCGATGGTGAATGTTGTCCTCCATTCAAGAAGATTCAATAACTCTCCATTCTCCACTATTAAAGGAACTCACTCCATAGTTCAATTAAGAGTCAATGGCTTCACTGCAATTCTTTACATATGAATGAAATCCTGGAGAATTCAAGGTACCGTTTTAAAAGTACAAGTCCATTCTCTAATGACCAAATGTTGAATATTTTCCCTAACAAGAATGAGCATCCATGAGAAAATATGAGAAAAAAGAAAAAATGCAATCAATTCATTTCTATGCTTAAATAAAAGAAGTGCAAATACAAGTGCAACAAGATGCTACAGCCCACTCAAGCACTACACACACTCAGCTAAAGACAAGTCTAAATCAATCTGGTGATTACACAGATCTCCTAGTGCTCTAATATCGGCTAAAAAGACAGCTCTCTTCTCCTCAACTTTGGTTACCTGCCGAGACAGCTCAACCAATCGCTCATCAACAACCACTAGATTAGCCAATGATGCTAGTGCTTCCAATGCCCATCTCAAAAGATACTCCAGCCAATCAATGTGAAGAGCCATCTTGTGATCACTCAGCATCATCCTTAATGCATCATCACTAGAAAGATTGCGAAGAGTCATCTGCTCCATAGTACATAATAACTCGCCGAAACCCTCCAAAAAGAATGTCACAAAGTGAGAAGTCAAGCTGGGAATGCGAACAAAAGTTTTCGGCCACTGGTAAAAAAACACTCTCCAACCTACCACAAGCAATGTCATCTGTCAATAAATGAAAGAGCTGCCGAGAATCCAACACAAATCTCCGAGCCACCAGTAGGAGTAATGTGATTAATCTTGTCTGCAGCTTGAATGATGGTCAAACCACCCTAACCTCTATAGACACCCCAATTTGATCCCGTCTAATCTTAGGCAAATTCGATGATGAAAATAGGTGGAATAGGACCTCAGTTCGATCATCGGGAAGTGATCCAAGCTCGGTATTTAAATCCAAAACCTTCAAACCAATAAAATTTTGTCGAACCATCGAAACTTACCGCCCAAGTAAGGCGACCGCCAACTCTCTTCATGATGCCCGCCATAGAATTTTGTAGAAACCCTAGCCCAAAGTGGTAACCGCCATCTTCAATCATGGCGACCGCCCACTCCCATTGTGGCGACCGCCATGGAACATTGTGGCGATCGCCCACTCCCATTGTGGCGTCGACGAGACATATGATGGTCGAGCTCCCGTAATAGAATGTCGGTGACAATCGCATCCTCCGGGGGCTCATAGCGCCTCAAACCACGTGGAACTGCGCGATGAGGTTGGGATCATACGTATGTGGGTCGAAAGGTGTCGGATGACCATCTCCAGCATCAGGGGCCCAAAAGTCAGCCACCGCGGCCTCTACAGCAGCATCAGCAGCTGCCTGAGCCTCAGCAGTTGCTCGTGCCTCCTCAGTAACTCAGCGAGAGGCAAGCTCTGCCTTAAGTGCATTCATCTCAGCAACAGGCTGCGTAGAAGCATCCCCACCGGTATGAGGGCACCCATGGAAGAACCTCTAGTAGCAGAGGGGTCTCTTCGTGCCCCAAGGTCGTCATCCCCATGGCCTTGGCCCGCCATGAAGAGGAATGGGATCACTAGAAGCAAGGTGAACATCACGTGAGCTTGAAAGCGAGAAATAGCAAAAAAGTAGCAAGAAAGAACAAGAAGAAGCGAGAAAGCAGAGAGAAGTCGAGGAGGAACGAAATGCTAGAGAGAGAAAGTGAAAGGTGCAAATGAGCCAAGTCTGCGCGCTTTAAAGAACCGTGTACGCGCTCAGAGTTGGCGGTCGCCAACTCCAATATGAGCGACCGTTGGTTTCTTGAAATGACATACGACGATCGCCATGTTAGAAGGGTTTTTACCCAGCGGCCGCCGTGTCAGAAGGATTTCGTCCTGGCGTCCGCCTACACGTCAACCGTCACGCCACCCACGTCATCGCGACCGCCAACTTCGAAGTTGGCGGCCCTATGTCACTTCGCCTTCCTGATATTTTAGGGACTATTTGGGGTTTTTTTATTTTTTCTCAATTATTTTATTATCTTCTTATTTGTTCATTAACAAAAATGATTTTTCACAAAATTTTGATTAAAATATTTATTTTGTGAAAATAGTAATTGTGGCAGTTTCTTAAAGAAAATCTTGTGTGTTTAATAACAAAATAATTTTAAACTTTTATCCTTTGTGCGTAAAAGTTTAAGCCGTAACCAGACTTTCAATTATTTTACCCTTTTTCATTTTCAACGGTGACTTGGCTTTTGATCCCGCACCTTGTCCCGAATTCTTGGGTCATAATTCGATCCTGTTAATCCCCAGCTGAGTCCTTAGATTCTGACTCGTCGGTCCTCCTCATAACCTTAAACTGACTCGTCGGTCCTCTTCACGACCATAAACTGAGTCGTCGGCCCTCTTTATGACCTAAAACTGACTCCCTTGTCCCTTCACGACCTAAAACTGGTTGATCCTCTTCTTGATCTAAGTTATGACATTAGAACCCTCTTGCATTATATCTGCACTACAATGTAAATGTCTGCATCATGTTAGCATCCGCATCATATTCCTTATCATTGCACCACACATCTTGCCCCGTGAACTACGTTCTGATCTGATCCCTAGCAAAAAGGGGTACGTAGGCAGCACAATAAAAATTTGAGTACGATCAACATCATATGCATTCTTGTGTGTTTGTGGCCTAAGATTGAATGCTCAATCAAATGGTTATTGTCTTTGGGTCTTTGATATAACTTCCTTCAGCGTTGCTATGCAAGTTATATCAAAGAGGGGCAACTGTAGACATACCAATTTGACCCCGTCTAATCTTAGGCGAATCCGATGATGAAAACAGGTGGAATAGGGCCTCAGTTCGATCCTCAAAAAGTGATCCAAGCTCGGTATTTAAACCCGGAACCTTCAAACCAATGAAATTTTATCAAACCATCGAAATTTGCCGCCCAAGTAAGGCGACCTCCAACTCTCTTCAGGGCGCCCTCCATAGAACTTTGTAGAAATCCTAGCCCAAAGTGGCGACCGCCATCTTCAATCATGGCGACCGCCCACTCCCATTGTGGCGACCGCCATGGAACTTTGTGGAAACTTTCAAAAATCTGGCGACCACCAACTCTTATTGTGGCTACCGCCAACTCTAAATGGCCTGACGTGTCCCTTAAATGTGACAGCATCTCATTGGCTAATAAACTCTATAAATACCGTACCCCAACGTACATTTTTAGTACGAATTTTGAGCAAGAGAAATTTTGCTGATATACCGAGCGATTCCGAGTCCCGACGTCGAAGCCCTGCCGAGATACTGAGTCCCGAACTTCCAATACCTCCATTTGAAGCTTTAGCTTGGAATCATCACCCGAAAATTGAGGCACATTCCCCAATTTGAGGATTCCACGATTCAGGTACCTTATTTAGATCCCTCGGTCCTTCTAGCTCCATTTCTTCTCTGTTGGAGTGACCGAGTTACTTTAACTACGCTAACTTTATTACTTCCTTTATCGCTTATAGTTATTTCATTCATGCTTAAGTTTAATTTTTACCTTATTTAGTTTACTTGTCTTTGTTTTTTACTTAGTTACATTAAGTTTATTAAATCATTAAATGATACTGACATTATTTAACAATTACAACTTAATAATGTTGTTAATTGTTATAACAACGCATCTACAGGTAATTAATACTACATTTCACCTTTAAGTTAAATGGTTATTTTTTTTTTAAATTCTTTTTGTTTTGCTAACATTAGTTTAATTTTCTTTATTAGCATTTATTTTAAATTTTTTTTACTTTTCTTATTATGTTAATTTAGTGTTCTAGCATCCATTTTCTTTTCTTCATTTTAGTTAGTCTAATTTCTTTTACTAACCACTTCATATTATTTTATTTTCTTGTAACTTTAATTAAATACATTGCTTCATTTTTCTTCTTAGCTTAATATTCTTTTCCTACCTTTTATTGTTCTTTTTTTTTTCAATAGTAGTGTAAAATTTATTTTCTAGCATTTTTACTCTATTTATTTTCTCTCTCTTATTAGTAGCTTTAATATCATTTTAATGCACTATTTTCTTTTTTGTAAGCATTAATTTAATATTCTTGTATTAGTATTTATATATATATTTCTTTTCATATAGCTTTATTTTAATATAGCCTCAATTTTTTTTTTAAATGTTCTAGTTTTTTTTCTCTAATGTTAATGCTCTATTTTCTTTTTCTCTTAGTTTAATTTTTTTTTTCTAGCTTTTTTTTATTTTTTTTCTTTTCTTTTATTAGCGTAATTTTCTTTTCTATTATTTTATTTTCTTTTAGTATTGATTTTAATTTCCTTATAAAGTTTCATTTAGTATTTTTTTCTTGTAATATTAGCATTCATCTCTCTTACAAAAAAATTTATTTTCTTTTCTTATGATTCATTTTTATCTTTTTTTTCTATTATTTTGTTAAACCAAAAATCACAAAAATAACCATAATTTTCTCTTTAAAAGAAAATTCTATTTTTTCTTTTCATCTCTTTTATTTTTCTCCATTTTCTTGTATTTTTTCTTTAAAATATAAAATATTAAATATTCTTTAAAATCTTTCTTTATTAACTTAATTTGTCTTCCATAGTATTTTTATTTTTTTTATATTTTTTATTAACCACAAAAAGGCACAAAACAAAAAAAAGTACATTTTATGTTAGTTATTGTTTTTCTCATTTTTTTATTTTAATCTTTCAAATTAATAATGTAATTTTCTCCTCTAACAATATTTAAAAACTCATTTGTTTATTTCATTTTTATTATTATTAATTTTTATTTTGTTCAAAAAAATGTAAAATGTAAATAATAAGATTTTCTTTTAGTGATTTAAACAAGCATTTTCCAACATTTTATTTTGGTTTGTAAACTTTTTTTTATTTCTTTTTTCTTCAAATTAGAGTTTCAAATATTTGCTTGTTAATACATAAAATATTTGTTATTAGATTTTATTATTTTAGTTAGCCTTTAATATAAGATTTGTACATGCTTTTAGATAATTCAATAATATGCATATTGCACATATTAGTTTAGGGTTTGATTACTTTATTTCAAAATTGTGTAGTTTATTTTTGTGCAATCAAAGTTAGATAATTTTAACCACTTAACATGTTTGTTCTTTTAAGTAAAGCATACTAGTTTAGATTGTTTAAACAATATTGCACGTGGGTATGTGTTTCATGTATCCTTTAGATAGAAATTGCATGTCATATGATTTTAAAATTTTCTTTTGACACTGATTTATTTTGGAGTGTTATGTACATAGTTTATATATTTTCTATACTTGATTTTGGATGTTCTCTCTTTATCTCTATTTTCTTTATTTACATGCATTTGAAAAATTCTATTAAAGAACTAATGATGATTAGTAGAGGCCAACCTTACGGTTGGACGAACGGGGTGCCTAACACCTTTCTCGATTTGTACCTTAGACCCCGAACCCTTTTTCTCTGGTTAACGTTTTCAAAATCAGTAGCCAATTTTATTTTTCTTAGTTTTTCTCAAAAACTAAGTGGCGACTCCATTTTCAACAAAATGGGTTTTCAAAATTTACTTTTCAAGGTGTTTAAAATATTTTTTAAAACATCTTTGACTTTTCTTATTTTTGATTCCTAAATTCCAAAGCCACAATCTCCTCGAGATTTCTAGGAGGATCCGTCACAACCGCTACAACCGTTACAACTGTGCTGTCCGCAACAACCGTGTCATCCAAAGATGAAAGCACACTACTGGAGCATGACTATAAAGAGCCATCAGGGACAACTGGAGACAACACACTTGATAACACATCATGACACAAAATAAATGCCTCATCTATCATAGCATCCCCAACTAGCTGTAGCTCATGGTGTCAGGAAGTCGCAATCGCAGCCGCAGCCGCATCTAAATAATGAGACATCAGACAATCCATCCGACCTGCATCATCATCCTCTTCGCTGATTAACAGATTGTTCCCCTTGCTGCTACTTCCGTCGGAGGTATAACCATCAACGTCATCGTTTTCGCCTTCTTCAGCCTCCTCAATACCTAATAACGGCGTCCGCATCATAAGACCCTTCCCTCTACTAGGCACCGAAAGGGATCATCAACAACAGACGGAAGATCTGCAATAATAGATACGCCCATGATCTTCTCAAAATGGGCCTCCTCTTCGACGATTGCTTACCTCAGCACCCGAATAGCAGAAACATCGTCCACTCCCGATGTACAGGAAACAAAAAAATCTAAAACAACATGCTAAGAAGAAACATCCTGCACAAAGAAGGCTCGGGTAGGTTATCTTTCGATCAACGAAAGATCGAAAGATATCGAACGGTAACTCTATAATCGCCATACTATGCTCTGTAGGATCATGAGATATCGAAAGATCCTTCCCCCAAGTGTCAACAGGACAATAATGTCTAATCACTCTCTTGTAGAAGTCGATAGAGGACCCCTCGCTCGAGATAGTGATTCTTCTTCTTTTGAAGGAAAACATCCATATCTGTGTCATAAACATGCTTTAGTCAAATACTAGACGCCAAATCCTACATATACTTAAAAATATGCAAAGTACTTTGCCCAAAAGCCTGTCCAGTGTTGGGTACACTCACCAACCCGAACACAACTAGGAATAACTAGAGGCATCCTATCCGCGACAGCTGTCACGCTATTGGCAGCCACATACGGTCTGTAGGTGAGCTGCATATGTTGTTGCGGCGAACAACGCGCAAGCACCCCTTGGTCCAGCCCAAATTGCTTGTCTACCCTATCAGGGTTAGAGGCCACGTCACTGGTAAGGGCAGGAAGCTAACCCGGAGACAGCAAGGTGGCGCCATGAGATGCTTATCTCCCCATATGTAATGGCACTGAAACCTATACGTAACAGCCGTAGTGTAAGGATAGTGGTAATCGGAGTTGTGAATTTTTTTTCCACATAACTCACTAAAATTTATTTGATACGCGTGTTTTTAGTCCAAAATTATACTTATTAGAGTTTTAAATAGTTTTGGTAAATTTTGTACACTTTTTAAACATGATTCAACATGTCTTAATTTTTATAGTAGTTTTACAATGCTTTTAAAAAAATAATACATTATTAAATATACAAATGTAACATAAAATAATCAAGATCTAAAGATTAAAAGCTTATTTTTATAAATTTTGAACAAATATTTTAAAAATTATTTTTTTGAATTTATAAATCATAATAATAAAAAGTAATTAAACATTAAATATATGAATTTAACCTAAAAAACCAAAATCTAAATATTCTAAACTTACTATGAGTAGATATTAAACTAAGATTTTTTTAAAATTAATGTTTTTGATTTTTTTAAGAAAAATAAAAAAGTAATTAAGCATTAAATATACAAATTTAATTTACAATAATCAATCTAAATATTATAAATTTAGTTTGCAACTTTGCATAGGTTTTGAACAAGCAATTTGAAAAGTATTTTTTTTAAACTTTAAAATTTAATTATAAAGTAATACAATATTAAATATATGAATTTAACCTACAACCAATAAGATTTAAATATGCTAATCTGATTTTGCATAGTTCTTGAAAAAACTCACCCCAAAAAAATAGTTTTTTTGGCATTTTCAAAAGCCAAAAAATACTAGAAATTATGTAAATTTCGCAAATCAAGCTTCAAGCAGTTAAAATTTGAGATTTTCAATTATTATGAAAACTTTTTTGATAAGAAGGTGAAAGAAATAATGTCAAAAAATGATTTCAATTGATTCACAGTTTAAAAAGCCACTATAGTCGCTCTAATGGCCGTAGCAGTACCATAACGACTGTAACGGTACCGTAACGGGCCTTTACAGCCTTTACGCCGTCGTAATGGCCTTTACGGCAACTGTAACAGTCTTCTACGCATGAAATTTTTTGGCACATCGCTAAATTGGCTGTAACATATAACAGAAAACACCAAAACCTATACGTAACGGTATTACGTAACAGTAACGATCGATTTTTAAAACTACGATCATAGTTTTAAATAGCAGTAGCGATCGACGTAATGGTAATGGTAATGGTAACAGTAGCGATGACTCGATCTTGGGACGTAACTGTAGCAGTATTTGGAGTTGTGAATTTTTTTATTTTTTGCACAACTCAATAAAAAAATAACTGATTTACATCTTTTTATTCCATAAATATATTTATTTGAGTTTAAAATAATTTTTGATGAATTTTATTTATTTTCTATATATGATTCAATATATATTTTAATTTTTTTACTAGATAATCTAGTTAAAAATAACAGTTTAATTATTTTTTGTAGTAATTAATGAATATATATATATATTATAAATTAATAATACACAATTTAAATGTCATTAAATTTTTAATAACTATAAAGTATTAGATATATTAAAGCATAATATTTGATTTTTTAATTAAATATTAATTTCGAATTCACTATTCCAAAATTTATATTATTGTTTGAACTTTAATTTGTATAGATGCAGTTTTTCTTTGGAGGGGGGTTGTAAATAAGTATGAATCTTGAACAATTTTCATAAAAATAAAATACTTAGGCATCATATTTTCTACCTACTGCTGAGTATCATAAAAATCGAATTCAAAGACAGTGAATTTTTAAGAAATATGGATCTTGAATCAAACATGTTATTTAGATTATGAATATTAAAGAAATCATCAAAATTGAAAGAATAATGAACATGTTAAATATTCGAAAGTTAACAACGAATAGCAAAACTAGCCGATTGTTGTGACATTTCAGAGATTTGAGGCAAATTTCATAACGTCAAAGTAGTTTTGGCTTGTCGGACTACTCTGAATAATTTTAGATTGAAAATAATTGAAAATACGGGATCTGTTGATGGAAAAACAAAATTAGAAAATTTAGGACCTAAAATCCTTTTACACAAGCCGTAACGGTCGTAACGGTGCCGTAATGACCGTAACGGTGCCGTTTCGGCTTTCACCACCATTACGAAAGGTGTAATGGCCGCTACACTTGTGAATTTGTTTCACACCAAAAAATCGACTATAACGGGTAACGGAGGCCACCGAAACCATTATGAAACAGTTGTTGGGAGACAATCCAACGCCAAAATAAAATATATATATGCTCGGTGATCCAGAAAATATATTTTTATTAACTTTCAACAATTACAATAATATGAAATTACAGAAAAATGAAATAACAGAAATAACAAGAATAAAATTTGCAAACCGAGTCCTGCAAACGCAGTTTCCTTAAGAATGATTCACCGTCTACCGAGGGTGTTGTAGGTTTTCCACCGGCGTCACTCTCCCAGGATAAAACGGCTACACGATCGTTGGAACACCACCAATGATCGGCTTCGAACGTACTCCGTCTGTCTTTCTCTCTCTTACAACTTGTAATATAATCTGAGTTGTATACCTCCTTTCTCACCTCTACTGTATTCTTCCTCTCTCTCTGTTCTGTCTCTTCTTCTCTGCCTTCTTTCCTCTGAATGAGATGACAGCATATATAGGCCTTCCATCATGGAGAAGGTTACAGGAAAATCAATAGCCATGAGTGGTATTGATTTCCAAGATTCAATTGCCAATTGATTGGCCAATTCAATTACAATTGAATTCTGCTATTGAATTCTGGAATTCAATGGCCAATGAATTCACAAAATTCCAACAACAGTAACTGTCGCTTTTTAAAACTATGGCTCAAATATACCAAGCGCCAATACACCCTAATCCGAGGTTGGGAGCAAGACCCGGATCACCTAGGGGGACCACCAAGAAGATAAGTGGATTTGAGATTGGAGTTAGGACCGTCAAAGTTGCTTGGCCGAACCATGAAGTTGGCCCCACTTTGACCACTTCGGGATAAAAAGGGGCCTAAGCATTTCGATTTGACCATTTTGTCACCTTGACACCTTGATCGTCTCGAGATGTTAATGTATCACAACCACCCCATGATACAGGTACTAAGGTTGCAAGGAGACAGAGAGGTCAAATATCGGAGAAGTCGAACCAAGGAAGACGAGCCATGTGTTACATGTAGGGGCGGGCATGGGTCTGGTTGAGTAAGTTTGAAAGTTAACCCAGAACCGATTCGATTAAGGTCGGTTCTAAAATAAATAACCCAGAATCGAACTTTTTATACTTTAGAACCAATCTAACCCAACCCTACCCGAATATACTCCGGTTGGAACCGTGGTTCAATTAAATCAATTATTTTTTCTTAATAAAATATTCTAAAGTAATAATATATATTTTATTCTATTAGCGGCTTAATTTTTTTTTTGTACATAAAATGTCATGTTGAGAGGGCTTAAATTTCACTTCTTTTATTTTTAATTTACACATTTTTAATTATAACTAAGGATACAAGTAATATAAATAATAGTTTTATAAGATTTATATATCTAATTTCGGGTATCGGGTTGGGTTGATTTTAAAAACTTTTAATTCGAGAGCCAAATCGACTACATCAGTTTAATATTTTTAAGACCCAGAACCAACCTATTACTTAATAGAACCGAACCAACCCCACCTATGGAGGTCGAGTTGAGTTAGTTCAGGGGTTTTTGAGAATCTGTAACACCTCAAGTACATGCAAGCTGTCTTCTTTCCCTGATTCAACCTATATAAAGGCCACTTCTCATTTATTATAGGCACCAACAACTCAATTAGTACAATTTTCTTTTGGTCATTACTGTTATCCCGGTCTTGTCCTGAGGTTGTTAGCTCTCAACTTCTTCCACCTCCGGTGACTCTTGAGTTCAATTAAGTGCCTTTATTCTCCCAGATCACACGTCCATCCTTACATTGTCAACAAGTGGCCACCACCACTTGTCCCCCGTCCATCCTTGATTGAGCACATGGAAAAGTTAATGACCTGACAGGCTGACACATTAAATGTTTTAACTTTTCCATATGTTTGATATTCCACTTTAATAAATTATTCCAGATTAACAATATAAAATTACGTTTTATCATGTTCTGCAGGTGCAGAGAAGGTAGTTGGGTGGGCTTTGAGCCACCATTTAATGCGGAATGCCCAAGCTGATGATGATGATACAAGACTTGTTTTGTCTAGTGACAGGTAATAGAGATCTTGCCTCGTGATTTGTTGAAACCCAGTATAAGCTGGGGCATTTGTTGTTGGATGGGAAATGCATTAGTAATACTTAATACTGACACGTTGCAATTCTGCCAGCATCCAGTATGGTATTGGAATTCTACAGGCTATCCAGAGTGAAACCAAGAGCTTGAAGAAGTCACTTAAGGTATTGTATCAACTTGTTAATGCCAGAAGAGTGTCTCCAAAAATTTTAAATACGTAAAGCTTTATAAATTTCTTTTCTGGTAGGTACTGATGTATTATTTTGTGTGCAAGATCTTAGGATGTTGTGACTGAAAATGAATTTGAGAAAAAGCTTCTAGCTGATGTTATTCCACCCAGTGACATATATAGGAGTCACCTTTGATGATATCGGAGCACTTAGAAGTGTCAAGGATACATTGAAGGAGTTGGTGATGCTTCCTTTACAGAGGCCTGAACTTTTTGGCAAGGGGCAATTAACGAAGGTTTTCACCTTATTCCCTTTTCAGCCTTTGTATATTGCCGTAGCTGAAGGATAATTTTGGTTATGACAAGTTATTGTGTTCGCCTGTTTTGCAAGTACTGTTGATTGCAATGTTTGTGTTGTACTTTTGTTTTCTCATCTATCTTCCATTATATTGATATGTACATTCTGATGCAAATCTCTTTTCTAAGCCATTCTCTGTAATCTTTGTTCCATTATTTGAAAATAATGGATGAATTTATAGTCTGAAACTGTATATGCTTTGGCTACTGAGGTGGTTGGAGGGGGACCTTTGGGGAAGATTGCCACCACTGAGATGTGAGATGGCACTTGAGTATCCAGAGATGAGGGAGGTGAGAGCAGGGACAGCCTAGGTGAGAGTTAGGATGGCAGTTGAGGAGTCTTTGCTATTGTCGGAGGTGGAGAACATGAAAGACGTATTAATATTTGTGTTAGGGTCTCCTTATATGGGTCCAGGAGAATAACACAGCCATATACAGGTGGCTCAACCCCCGTAGTTTAACAATTCAAAGGTTTCTCACCTATTCTTTGTGCCCATGGTTAGATACTTGATTTTATATTATGGAGCATAATGGATAGGTATGATACCTCATAGATTGTATCACAAGGTGCAGTGGTATGTATGATACGTTTTACAGAGAACATCTTGGTCGATGATTTGTTGTCTTCTGCACGGAGGCCTCTCTCTCTCTCTCTCTCTCTCTCTCTCTCTCTCTCAAGACTAGTCAAGTTGCAACATCTTGGTCGATGATTTGTTGTCTTCTGCATGGAGGCCTCTCTCTCTCTAAGACTAATCAAGTTGCAAGCCTCCTTGAGGTAAGTGATGTCGAGGTACCTTAATGAACCCTCAGCTTTGGCGCCACAAATCCCAGGTGATCTCGAGCAGGGTCATAGAACGCTCGAGTGTCCCATGGCCAGGACACCAACGCTGATGAAGGTTGCTAGGTCTTGCTCTTGACTTAGGTTAATGTGGAGCATGGGGTTACTTTTCTAGGGACCAAATATGTAGGGGACCAAGGGAGACCTTTTAAAGGTCACTCGGTCGAGCTGAGGTGGAGCTTTGAGGGCCATGCTCAGCCAAGTAAAAGAATGAGCATGCCTGATTAGGGTTGGAGGGACAATTATAGGAAAGGAGCGTGCTCGGGTGGGGGACTACTTTACTGAGCAGTGGGAAACAAAGGGCCACCATGACGAGTGAAGAGGGTGGCTTCCTTAGCTGAGGAGGAATCCTTGATTGAGTGAAGGGATGATGTTGAAAGTGGCCTAGAAAATGCCTTGTCCCTGTGCACCTAAGCTCAAGGTAAGATCATCACTTGCACTATCCTTGGTTGTCGTGGCTCGATCTCATAGGGGAGTGCTATTCACGGGTCACATGTCACCTCATGAAGCTGAAACATTGGCATGATACTATTAGGAAACACCTATGTTGAGAATGTGGCGGATCTGGTAAATTAAATTAAACAATGAGTGGTAAATCACCAGCTTTTGCTATCGTTCCAGAATTCTTGAACCAAATGCTTTAAGTTATCTGATCTATCCAATTCTCCATTTTCCCCATTATTTCTGTTGCAAATGCTTTTGTTGACTTTGTTTTCATATCCATCAATTATGTGATTTCTTTCTGTACAGCGTGTGCTCAAAGAACATAGTTGGCCCATGTTTGCAATTAGACACTCCACCTTTTCTTGCATGAGCACAAGACTATAATTTCCCAAATTCATTGTTACAGTATCAAGTAAAATCTACCGTCAAGTCACAGAATTCATTTTGCATCTTAATATCCCAATGTTTTAGGCATATTTCGAGTTTTGTTTTACACTTAGATATAGCCTGTACCAGTATATATAAGTTTTCTGAAACTGCCTGATAGGGATATTTTGTATACTTCTTGTGCTTTTGACATTCATTTTGCATGGTGTGCGCGCGCACATATTGCTCTTCTCATATTGTCTTATCTTGTTTGTCATTTTCATAATTTTAAAAAAAGGTAGTTACCGTTACGTATAAGTTTCGGTGTCTCCTGTTATCCGTTACGGCCAATTTAACGGTGTGACAAAAAATTTAATGTGTAAAAGCCATTACAGTTGTCGTAAAGGTCGTTATGGCGACGTAAAAGCCCATTACGCTACCGCTACGGCTGTTATGGTACTACTATGGCTGTTAGAACGACTATAGTGGCTTTTCAAACTGTGAATTAATTAAAATTATTTTTTGGCGCAATTTCTTTTACTCTTTTCACCAAAAAAGTTTTTATAGTAATAAAAGATCTCATACTTACATGAGTGAAGCTTGATTTGCAAAATTTACATGATTTTTGGTATTTTTTGACTTCCAAACATACAAAAAAACTATTTTTTGGTGAGTTTTTTCAAGATCTATGCAAAATAAGATTAACATATTTAAATCCTGTTTGTTATAAATTAGATTCTTATATTTAATGTTGTATTAGTTTATAATTATATTTAAATTTTTTTCAAAAAAATACTTTTAAAATTACTTGTTCAAGGCTTATGCAAAGTTGCAAACTAAGTTTATAATATTTATATTTTGGTTGTTGTAAATTAGATTCGTATATTTAATGTTTAATTACTTTTTTATTTTTCTTAAAAACTTAAAAACATTAATTTAAAAAAAATAAGTTTAATATCTACTCAAAGTAAGTTTAGAAATTTTAGATCTTGGGTTTTTAGGTTAAATTCATATATTTAATGTTTAATTATTTTTTATTATTATGATTTATAAATTCAAAAAAATACATTTTAAAATATTTGTTCAAAATACATATAAATAAGCTTAGAATCTTTAGATCTTGATTGTTTTATGTTATACTTGTATATTTAATAATATATTATTTTTCAAAAATATTTTAAAACTATTATAAAAATTAAAATATATGTTGAATCATGTCTAAAAAGTGTACAAAATTCACTAAAACAAATTTAAACTCAAATAAATATAATTTTGGAATAAAAACACGCGTATCGATTAAATTTTAGTGAATTGTGCAAAAAAAAAAATTTATAGCTTCGGTTACCGCTACCATTACATCCCAAAATCATATTACCGCCACCGTTACTGTTACCGACAAATACTACCGCTATTAAAAACTATGGTCATTTTAGAGATGACTTTATGTGTCACCGAAAGAGTATCTCATGATTCTTTGACTTGCAGCCTTGCAAGGGTATTCTGTTGTTTGGTCCACGTGGAACAGGAAAGACAATGCTTGCAATGGCTGTGGCCACTGAAGCTGTTGCAAACTTCATCAACATCTCTATGTCAAGCATCGCATCTAAGGTTAACTTTGATGAGGAGATTCTTAACTATGATTTTCATCTCTATGATGATTTCGCTTTCTATTTTTCAACTCACTTCTGCCTCATTTTTTACTGTTGTGGTTTGGCGAGGGTGAAAAATATGTGAAAGCTGTCTTCTCTCTTGCTAGTAAAATTGCCCCTAGTGTCATATTTGTCGATGAAGTATGTTGCTTATGACTCTCTGTCTTCTTTTTCTTTAACATCTTGAACTTCGATTTTTGCGAACTTTTTGGATACTTGCTCTTTTCTGTAGATTGATAGTATGTTGGGTCGGAGGAAAAATCCAGAACATGAGGCCATGCGGAAGATGAAAAATGAATTCATGGTGAACTGGGACGGTTTGCGAACGAAAGATACAGAATGAGTTATGGTACTTGCAGCCACAAACAGGCCATATGACCTTGATGAGGCTGTCATCAGAAGGTTGCCGCGTAGGTAAAGCAGCACCTCAAAATGGGCCAATACCTATAACGCTGACTTATTTTTGTCTTAGCTTAATTAATGGAGTTTTTAGGTGTAGCTGAATGCATGTTTTTTATGATGTGTGCCCACAGATTGATGGTCAATCTGCCAGATGCTTCAAATAGAGCAAAGATCCTGAAAGTGATCCTAACAAAAGAGGACTTGTCTCCTGATATTGATCTGCATCCAATAGCAAGTATGACAGACGGATATTCTGGAAGTGATCTTAAGGTAGCCATTGGGGGGCATGGGGAGCGTGCTGCGCCTAAAAGGGCAGCACACTCGTGCTGTGTTTTGTTTGGCATGTTTTTTGAATAAATTTTTATGATATAATTCGTTTATTACGTAGAACTCGTCAAGTTTGTTTAACATGTAAGGCAGATACTAGGAGGAATCAAAAGTAAATTCCATTGCAAACCATTCCTAGAACAGCAAAAAAAGAATTATAGAAGAGAAGGAAAGGAAGGAAAACCATCCTCCTTTTCTTCTATTCTGTAAATGCCACAAACACTATGAATTATGTGTTGGAATCTGTGAATTTCATTGGCCATTGAAATCCAGACTTCAATAGTTTGGATCAATTACAATTGAATTGGCCATTCAATTGCAATTGAAGCCTGGAAACCAACAGCCATGGGTGGCTATTGCTTTCTAGGGGATAACCCTCCATAATGGAAAGGCTTGTTGGTTCTTCTCTCAGAGGAAGAGGAAGAGACAGAGTCTCAGAAGAGGAAGAGAAAGAGACAGAGCCAGGTGCTCTGTAGGTCAGCCTGGAATTCAATTGCAATAAGTGGCAATTGAATTCTCTGCAACCCCTCTCCTTCTTGAAGAGGCTATATAAGGATCTTCTCCCTCTTGAAGAAAGAAATCCAGAGAGATACAGAATACACAGAAAACACAGAACGAGAAAGAAGAGAGACAGTTCTCAGATTACGGAGCAAGCTGCAAGAGAGAGAAAGACAGACGAAGAACGTTCGTAACCGATCCTTGGAGGTGTTCCGAAAATCGTGGAGCCGTTTTATCCTGTGAGAGTGATGCCGGTGGAATCCCTACAACACCCTCGGTAGGCGGTAAATCATTCTTAAGGAAACTGTGATTGCAGGACTCGGTTTGCAAATTCCATTTATGTTATTCCTGTTATTTCATTTCTGTAATTTCAGATTATTGAGAATTGTTGAAAGTTTAATAAAGATGCATTTTTTGGATTTCCGAGCATGTATTTTATTTTGGCGTTGTTTTATCTCCTAAAAAATAACAATATGATCGTTGATCAATATATACTGACGGGCCGAAAGCTACAACACCATTTAATTTCTTATGCGTCATCCCTTCTATTAATACAAACTTCCCCAAGGGGATACAAATTCTATTGTTAGCGAAAGCACCATCGTCGTGATGGTTTGCTACTATCTATCATCCAAGCTTCCTTTGGCTGATTACAATCAACAAAGCTTCTTCCAATAGAGTTATCCTGTTGTTGTTGCTGTTGACCTGTGGCTTGTATTCTATTGGGCTCGTATTTTATTTTTTAGTCTATATATAATTGAGTTGAGGTAAAATTAAAGGTCCATTAGAATTATTTATGTATAGAGCTTCTACGTGTGTGCCTATAAATAGAACACTAGTTGAGCCATAAGAATAAGGGGCGAGTCAGAAAATTGAGAGGTTACCTGATAGAGAGAATAGAGACGGGTTTTGTACTCTTTCACATACGACATAGTAAAAAAATTTTTCTCTTGCTCGTGGACGTAAGTCAGTGTAGGTCGAACTACGTAAATTTTCGATGTTATTTATTTTTTTCTTTTTTGTGCATGATTTTTCTTTCGTTTACGGTCGAAGATTAGTGTTCAAATCTCAACAGTTGCCTCCCAAATTGACAAGATCTTATTCATGTCTTCAAAGTAAGGCCAGCTTTTCTTGCTTTTCTGATCACTCTTGCTTTCCTGTAGAGAGAAGCATTAGTGTGAAGTAAATAATAGTCTATCACCATCAAATTATGGACAACAAAGCTACTGCCATAATCTTGAGCTGAGGAACCAAGTCAAGGCACTTGATGATCCTATTCCTGACCATAATATCTGAAGCCCATACATTACATACATACAGACACAACTCAGAAGAAGATATACAGATACAATTGACTTGAAAACAAAAAGTAAGATCATTTTAAATATTTTAATAAATAAAATGCATTACTACAAGAATTTATTGTTAGAATTTTGTGAATTCATTGGCCATTAAATTCCAGAATTCAATAGCAGAATTCAATTGCAATTGAATTGGTCATTCAATTAGCAATTGAATACAGGAAATTAATACCATTGATGACTATTGATTTTCCTGTAACTCTCTCCGTAATGGAAGGTCTATATATACTGTCATCCCATTCAGCTTTCCAGGACATAGAGAGAAAAAAGAAGAAAACAGTAGAGGTGAGAAATGAGAGATACAACTCATATTATATTGCAATCTGTAAGAGAGAGAAAAAAAGACGGAGCACGTTCGTAGCCAATCCTTGGTGGTGTTCTAACGATCGTGTAGCCGTTTTATCCCGAGAGAATGACGCCGGTAGAAAACTTACAACACATTCGGTAGGCGGTAAATCATTTTTAAGGAAACTGCGATTGCAGCACTCGGTTTGCAAATTCTATTCCTGTTATTTATTTTATTTTATTTTTCTGTAATTTCAAATTATTGTAATTGTTGAAAGTTAATAAAGATGTATTTTCTAGATCATCGAGTATGTATATATTTTTTGGCGTTAGATTGTCTCCAAACATTTATTATAAATAATTTTTCTTTTTTTTTCTTTTTTTTTTCTAAAAAAGTTATACTTCTTAAAAATTAAACTTTTTGGACATCCCAAAGGGACTAAGATAAATAACTGAATAACATAAATTCAAAAAAAAAATTATAAAGTTGGTTTTGAAAATCGTATTTTTCCATTCTTTTAAAATAAATATCTTTTGATTATTTAATTGTCCGTATTTAATTATTTTATGTTTTTTATAAGTGTAATATTTTTGATATAATTAATAATATTAATAATTCGTGTCATTAAAATAATTTACCCAAACATAATAAATAAAAATAGAAAAACTTCCATTTATTTAGGAAAAAGAGTGAGGGCGCTCACCTGCACGTGCTCTCTTACACGTGATAACTTTTTTCCGGAAAAAGATTTGAATTTGTTAGATAAATAAACAAGATAGAGAAACCTGAGAAGCAAATTATTACTGTTTAAATTTTGAAAGAGTTACTGCTACATGCACTAGAATTACATAACTAATCCTATTTTGAAAAGTGTCACAGAATGAAAAAAAATTCCTCCTCACCTATCGATTGATTTGGAATCGGTCCGAAACAGCTCGCAGTTATTCAAACAGATTGTAAGAAAAATTAAAAATCAGTCTTGACCGATCAATCTGTCCCTTGAAGACCCCTCAATTGATCAGTACGAGAATGCATGTTTAATTGCTGCTAGAGTTTGCAACAGCCGCCATGTGTTTAGGTTTTCTTATGATTTTTTTCCGTTCTCTCCATAGAACTCTCTTCTCTTTATAATTTTCAAAGAATAATAATTTTTTGAGTTATATATTATTTTAAAATAATAGGTGGAGTAATTTCAAACTAAATCAATTTAATTTTTATTGAGTTAACTTGATTTGGTTCCACTAAGGCCCGATTAGTAATTAGTTTAAAAGTTAATTTTTTTGCTTTTTATGTTTTTAGCCTAAAAATTAAATTTAGTTCAAAATAGGTTTGATAACTTAGTTTTTAAGTTACTTTTTTTAAAGTTAATTTTTTCGGTAAAAAATTATATTTTTTGCTTTTTATTCAAAGTAAACAATTTTACTCTTCTATATATTTGATGTTAATAATTATATGTAATTAGTAGTAATAATAAATAAATTATGAATAAAAAGTATTATTGTATTTTAAAAATTATAAAAATTTAAATAAAATATTCTAAGAATTTATATTTTAATTTGACTTTTTAACTTTTTAACTTTTTTATCAAACGGACAACCTTTGTTTTTTGACATTTTTAACTAAAAAATCAAGATTGTCGATCAGAACCTAAATAATTAGATTGATTGAGTTAAAAAAAAATTAAAACAAATCAAAATTATTTCAATTTTAAATTTAGTACAAAACCGAATTAAACGGACCAATGGGCACCCTACTTTGAATCAATAATAAGATTTGCCTCGGCAATTCTGTGAACACTTTAGGGGACATAGCTATAATCCTTGCTCATGCTCTTGAAGATGGCATAGCAATCTCAATAAACTCATTTAGACAACCTTGTGGTGCCATGTATGTACTTTTGGTCCTTCAGAATCTCAAGAACTAAAAATGGTTTTGGAAGAGGAACACATGAACAAACACGAATCATAAATTCCCAACCCAGCTTCACATTTCAATGTTCAACACCAACAATATTGGATCTGTTCTATCTCAACCAAAAAAAGCAAAAACAAAGGAAATGGGAAAACCCTAGTAATGACTTGACTGAACAAGTAGATCTGGGATTGCCCATTACAAAGGTATTATACAACCATTTTCTCAAATGGTAACCTGAACTCTCGGAGAGTTCAGTTTACTCACATTCAACCCACCCACATTTATGTCGACAAGAGAATCGGATCACTCCTCGGCTGATTCGAAAAAAAGATCCCTATAAAACTCGCTTTCTGTTTTTCGAGTCCACCTACCTAACTTGTCACCTTTGCTCGGAGAACAATGAATTTGGTAGTGTATAATGATTATCTTAGTGAAGTTAGCGTCAACTGGAGACCCAAACGCGGCGAGGCACTTTACAACTGTCCTTGTTTTGCAGCTGTAGACTCAAACTTCTTTGGCATGCCCTGGAAACCATGGCAGTCCGGGTTGAAGACATTGCTTTGCATCTGGAACGGGAACGATGGGACCCAAAAAAATGCGCCACAAGTCGAGTATTATTATGACAAGCATTGCAGCACCCAAAGCATCAATGGCCACTCTGGGTAAGTCCCAAGGGTCACCCGGGTTCTCATCAATCCTGCATAAGGGTAAATCTGCATTAAGAAAATTGATGCATAGTCTGCTACATAAATATGGGCTTATTGAAAGCCTTGTAAGCCCCTGTTTGGGATCCAAAAACAGCTGTTTTTTTGGGAACGGGGTCCTGTTGTGCCTAAAGGCACGGTAGGATTTGTTGTTTTTACATAATTTTATGATTTGAACCGTTCATATTGTAAACCTCACCAATTACATTAGTCATACAAAAAATCAAATTTATTGAACATCATCAGCTAGATGATCTTATCACATTTGTTTAACTGCTTATTCTAAAAAATATACTAGCCATTCATTTTTTAAAAACAAATGTGATAAGATCATGTGGCTCACGATGTCCAATAAATTTGGTGATTTGCATAAATAGTGTACTTAGCGAGGTCCATAATATGAAACAGTTCATATCATAAAATTATTTAAAAAAATTAACATAATTTTGAAGCATAGCAAATCTTGGGAACAGCAGGAACCTCATTCACATTTTTTTGGAAATAAATTGACAAATTTTAAACTATATTGTTTGGCATCCCCAAAAAGCGAACTACCTTTTTTTCACTTCTTTTTCCAAAAAAAAGACTATTCACATTCCAAAGAATCCAATTTTCTAAATGAAATAATATAATACCTTTAATAAAAAAAATTAACTCTACTCTTTAAAAAAAAACGTGTTGTTATTCCAATTATTATAACTTAAGAGCAAAACGTACAAGCATATTCGACATTTTAACAAGAGAAAGAGCAAAAAGCTACCCTAAAATATTTTCACAAATAATCCAACTTCCTTTTTCTCTTTTTTCCCTAAAAAAAGCTAAACTTCTTAAAAGTCCGGCTTTTTTGACATCTCAAACAGGGCCTAAATCCAATCTACTAAGAATTACCAATGCATCAGATATTATTTATTGCGCACTTTGATGATCCTTTATTGTCTTCTTGTCTGTGAATTTTTTTCCTTCTTAAGATGATATAGTACTCCAGAGTCTAGAGTACACACTTCCAGAAATCATAGAAAGAGAGCTAAGCTTTGGTTACTACACTAAGGAAAGGCAAGAAGAAAAACCAAAGGAAGCGCATTCATCTGCTGAAGAAAAAATACCAACTCATCTGTTGGTCAACATTATTGAGGGTCGTAGCCGAACTTAGATCAATTCCCACAAAGTGTGTCATGTACTTCATCTACATATTATGTGCTAGTGTCCATTTATTCCATGAAACTTGACCTTTGCTTGCCAGCTAGCACAGGGACTTGAGCCTTTGACTCTAAGATTAACTGGCTTTAGAACAAAGGGGAGTTGATATGGTGCATGGATGTTTCGTGAGTAAAATTGGTAGTATAATAAGTGGACATTGATGAGTGAGTCAAGAATGGCTATTCCGTAGTCTCAGGCAATTGTTTCAAAATGTAAGATTGGAGGGGAAAAAAACATAAGATGGGGACATATTATTGAACAAGCCTACAACAAAATCATAAATTCATGGGTGCCTAAGACTTTTTAAGGCATTACCGCATTAGTATACAAATTTGAGTGGTGAAATTATTCGTGTCACAATTTAAGGGCCACACATTGAGATGTTTGAAACAGAGATAAGCCGCACTGATTGGAACTTCTGGTGCAGTCAAACTAATATATACGCTACTTGGATGTGAAGTTTATATTGTTCCATTAGGTCAAGTTATCAGGTCCGAACTCACATACACACACAAACAAAAGAAAGAAAGAAAGAAGAATAACAAGAGGGAAAAGGTTAAAGCATTTACCTCAAAAACATTGGGAAGCTTACAATGAAATAAATTGCATAAAACAAGGAGCCAACTTTATACATGGCTGCTCGGTCCACAAACTCATAATATGGGAACTGCACATTTTTAAAACAAAAATATTATTGTAATTAAAAGAATTCTTTTAAGCTTGTAGCACGATTACATTGCTAAGTTAATAATTCAGCTCCTGGAGAAGTACAATAATAATAATAAAAAATTGCACAGACAAGTTTTTCAATTCAGTAAAATCAGGCAGAGCATCGAAATATAGAATAGTATATATCATTCAGATAACCATAGTATGTCCTAGATTGAGTACAACTGTACAAAATAGACGTGGTAAATAGAAAAAGAGGAGATAAGTTTTTCAATCAATCATGTATTGTAAAAAAGGTCATTTGGAAAAGCCTACCCCTACCTTGCGGCACTCAGAAATAAGTTGCATAATGAAAACCCATTTTTTTCATATTCAATACAACTTGAGATTAGAAGTGAAAATCTTTTCCTCAGAATTGAAACTTCAACTGATAGGTGGAAGGAAACAAACTAAACAAAGTTATGAAATAACATGCCCAATATAATACAGGTACAACAAAGATGCAATAAAACCACACAGTCCACACCTTCTAGTGCTGATTGGATTAAATTTCAAGCATCATTTCACTTCAGGCTTTAAAGAAAGAGCCAGTTATCTCAATTGAGAGCATGCTTATAGACTAGGTGAATACACACTATATGAAACACAAATGAGTATGGGTCTTAGTCAACACCAGGAGCATGAAAAGACAAGTGCTACTATAGTCAGTGAAGGGAAATCTGTACTTACCTTTAGTATAGTTGTTATGAAGAGTTGGCTTAAAAAAATAGCTTCCAATAATTATTAGAAAGAGTTAGGGTGTTAATACTGTTCATGATAATAATCACAAGTTCATAAATCTTTTGGGACAAGTCTCTTCATTAATGAACATGAAGTGTATTTACCATGCTAAAGTAGGATATTTTGGTACTTCATTTTTCATTCTCTCTTTGAACTTGATCAACTATGCACTTAAACCAACCAAACAATGTATTAACAACGATAGCAAATGAGACCGTCTACAATCTACATCACATACATTGGAAATAGCTACTGTCTCCAAGTAAGCTATGAAATAAGAAAGAGCTAGAATCCATGCTGCCTTGATAACCCACTGGATTTTCTTTGAAAAGTTACCAACAAAATGTTGTAGCCTGCGAAGTGTTATGTTTGATGTAACATGGTAAAATAGGAAGCATACATGCGCCAGAAGAAAGGTTGTGTGGGGTACCTACAGAGAATAACAAATGTCCAGATCGTATCCTGGGAAATCAATAAAATGGTTAAGAAAACTAAATCTAAATGGAAATTTATATAGAGATTTTGAAGTTACAGCTCACATTATTCATCTTCCATGATGGGAAGGTATATGAAGCTCCTAAAACTGTGAAGAAGTAATGAGTACAGAAGTAATTTCCAACATAGCTGAAAATTATTATCCAGAGACTGGCCTGCCAAGTAGCAATATAAGGTTAAAACCAAAATGAAAAAATAAAACACAGATATCCAATTCAAACAGTTGTTATTGTGCAGATTAACTATTCAAATGGTAATAGGGAATCAATTCAGTAGTGCCACCACAACAATAAAATAACTAAACAACAGCCAACGGACTAATCAAAAGATTGGCACCAAAGCTGGCCAAAGAAATGGCCGAAAAATAAATGCAATTATGACTCTGAATGGCAGCTTGATGGACAGGCTAGATGATGTCTTCCATTCCCCAGTAGTAGGCCATGAAGTGCCATAACTCCAATTCAATATGGGCTACAGCTCATGTGGCTTGGCAACCATAGCATGTTGAAGGGTGTCAGGGTAGAGCACCTAATTAAAAGTTTGGTGGTTAGGGATGAGAAATTGAGAACCCTCAGAGCCCCACCAGTAAACAGAAGTTCCATTAGCAAATCCTACCCCAAGGGGGAAACTAACTCTCAATCAAACGGAAGAAACACAAGCTCCTTCGAGAGTACACTTTGAAACGTGTCCCTTTCTAAAAGAACCATGTTCCCACTTCAGAAGCAGGTATCGAATGTTACTTACACTTGGGAGGATTGCATGATAGATCTATAACAGGCTACAGTCTGAAAAAAATGGGATATTGTCTTTTTAAATCTCCAACAGTTAAAATCAACTGTTAGCGCCCTTCTCAACAGGACGCCTAGGCTATATTAGGAGAATCCCAAATCCATCAACCACGACATCAAAAATTAAAATTATATGTGTAGCTACCAAAACAAGGCTTTTGAAAAGATGTAGAATATGAAGAATAAGAGAAGAAAACTCACAGCAAATTGGGTCAGAAAAAGTTTCCTAATTGCCTTATTAGGTTCTGGCTTTGTCGTTGAATAAATTATTTATGTAATAAACCAATTTGGGTCACAAACCTTTCACTGGTCAGAGCTCTTCTACATTTAAACGAAGAAACAATCCATAGTAACGAAACAATAGAACCACTTGATGACTCAAATTTAGCAAAGCAATCGGCACAAAATTTAGACCATCAAGCAGAGGGAGAAAAATACAAAACAGTAACATCGAGCATGTAAGAGGAGAGATCACTATCGATATATCAGAAGATTTGAATCTACGTGAATGGTGGTCCATGTAAATGGAAGTCATCACAGGGTTATTTCATAGATTTTGTTGGTCCATGTAAATGGAAGTCATCACAGGGTTATGTCATAGATTTTGTTAAGTAACAAGACGGATAATTTTTTTTGAAGGTGTTGCAACTATAGACAGGGTAAGACAATGCTAAGTCAATGATTGACTTGTAAGTTGTAACCAACATTGTTTTAAACTTTACCTTTTAGGCAATTCGTCTCGCTTCAGTTTTGTGCAAGGCATATACTGATAAAATGCTTGGCACCATTAATATCATTTTTTTCTTGATCTTTATAGTATCATAGATCACATTTTAAGTCATAGTATTCCATCAAGCTAAACAATACCATAACAGTATTCATATTGCTATGGTTAAAATAGCCATACAAGCTGACAATTAGAGATTCATTACTCTACAAAAGTACTTGCCTTCAACCAGTAACGATCCTTCCAACATAAATTGCTATCGCCCTGTAAAAAGTACACCAATATTTCAAACTATTAGCACATCAGTAATTTAAGAAGGTAGGATACCAAAGTTGTATGTCCTCTTAGTTAATTCAACTACGAAAAAATATACTTTATCTAACTGGGAAGTTATACTCTGGAAGCTACAGACGAGTTTTTATGATTTTTGTTCTTTTCTTTTTTTCCCCTCTCCTTTTAAACCAAACTATATCAATCACTAAGGAAAGAAGAACTCCTAGATTTCAGAATTCCAATCAGTTGTAGAATGAATTTTGTTATTGGAATCAAATTACTTGTTCAAAATAATGACTACCGATAAAAATTTTCAGTTTCCTACATTTTTTGGACTCTGCAGCTTCTCGAGGAACACAATGTTTGGGTAGAATCGCACTTAGACTCATTTGATTTTTGGGAAATTGTAGATTCCCATGTTTCTAGGACTCTGCAGATTTTGAGAAACACAATGTTGAGGTAGTATTGCACTTAGATTCATTTGATTTTTGGGAAATTGGAGATTCCTATGTTACTAGGACTCTGTCGATTCTGAGGAACATAACGTTTAGGTAGTCTTGCACTTATAATCATTTGATTTTCGAGAAAAGAAAATCTTGAAAATAATATTAAAAATATACTTGAAAATATATAGAGAATCTTCAAATATGCATGCACTTAATTGATCTGAGTTGTCAAATTGGTAATGCTTCAACCCATTTTAAATCAAGTAGGCTGAACTGGTAACCTTTTTATCTCATAGAATGCACTTAATAAGTAGTATAGAGTGCTCAAAGACATCACAATGATGTGCACCCAAATCCAATAATCTGACCCATTCTTCTTATGATTTTCCCTTCTACACCAGAACAAGTGAAGACTGAAGTGGAAAAATTAAGGTAACCCAATAATTTACCTTTCCGACTACTAATATTGGTATCAAGAAAGAAGGTACTGCTGAAACTAATCCCCAAAGCAAGTATTCTAATTCCGTAAAGCTCTGCATTACAACAAGTGACAGTTCAGAAAACATATAAACCATATGCAACTGCACGTGTGCGTGTGTGTGTGTGTGTGTACACATGTGCACGGGCAGACGTGAGAGAGAGAGAGAGCCTTTTTTTATCAAACACACAGTTCATCGCAGTGTGTATGCATGTGTGTGCATCTTTCATGTGAAACAGAGAGAAAGCTAGCTGCCCGATGTATATATTTATATAATTTACACACAAGTGATCACATATGTAGACATTCACATAAAAGAACACTAAACATAGTCTTGAATATGAAGAAATACCAACAAAAAAAAAAATACGCAAAATTCAAATAGACTTCTTTCACTGCTTTATTAAAGACTGGCAGTAAAATATTAGCATTGCTTGCTTGAATTAGAAAACCCATATCACTGTACTAGCATTAGCTCTAAACTAATTTATTGAACCCTACATCGACTCAAAACCACCTCAAATGCACAAAAATCAATTTTAGAATTTCCAAATTACCACAACTTTTTGGCTATGCAAGGATTTCTTTGACATAAAAACAAGTAAAACATATCAATTGTATTCCTAGGTTTCTCTTATTCCCCAGTTTCTCGTCAACTAACCAAAAAGAAAGAAAGAAAGAAAAAAATCATATTCTTTCATCAAGACTGCAAGCAATATGTTTAATACGAAAAGCTACACCGCACTAGCTATAACAAAATTATAATTATTAATTTCAATGGTTTTGCATCACATCATTGTGCATATCTATCTATCTATATATATTTGTGTGTGTGTATATATGTCTGATAAAAATGTTTAAATAATAAGTCAATCTTGGTCGTTTGATTAAAATGTTTAAAAACTAAAAAAGTTAAAAAATTAAACCAAAACGCTAATCTCCATGATAATCTATTCAAATCTTTATCCCATTCCAAAATACAATAATTTATTTACTACTAATGAAAACCATATATAATCATTATAACCAACAATTTAGAAATGCAACGTTATCCAATTTGAAGGAAAAAAAAAACTAATTTACCAAATGATTTACTTTATCCAATCAACCAATTCCAAAAACACTAACTTAAAATTTAATTTACCAAACGACTTACTTTCAATGCAAACAATTTTTTTCGCTAAAAAAAGGTTAAAAAGTGGATTTTAAGCTGGTTATCAACACACCTCGTAGATCTTGAAAGGGATGATAATACCGAGGCAGAGAGTGAGCCAAAAAATAGTGTAGAGAAGGAAAAACAATTCGCCCCATCTCTTGCTTTGATTGGGAGCGAGCCATAGATTCGAACTGGAAGAAGCTACTTCCGCACCTGCTCATTATTACACATAAATAAATAAATATAAATATAAATATAAATAAATAAATAAATATATATATATATATATAAACAGTGCAGGAATTCGATTTGACAAACCCTAATTTATGGGGTGGACAGTGGACTTACCAGTTCCCATTTCGGAAATGGGATCAAGACTTTCTCTTCTCTTCTGTTGATCTCAACCTCTGATGGTGTTGAACACTTACGTAGAAGTCATTCGAGTGTGTGTTGACTCTCTGACCGTCATGAACCTTTTATAGTGTGGACCCACCGATTTGGTTAGTGAGGACTCACCAGTCAGCGGTGGTGTTTTGAAAATCAAATCTTATAAATTGAAGTAAATTAATAGTGAGTGGTTAATAAAAATTATAAAAATAATAAAAATAAAAATAATAATTTATAATAAAAATTATAAATATTTAATATAAATTATATTTAAAATATAAAAAAATAATTATAAATTATAATTAAAATTAATAATAAAAAACTAAAAATTACATTTAAGTTTGCTAAACACCTAGCATCTTCTATTATACTTCTTTAATTATTTTTAAAATAATTAAAAATTATTTTAAAAAATTACTTTTTTTTATTTATGCCACCACCGATTTAGTTGGTGAGAACTAGGTGGTTAACATCTTTAACCATACTAAATTTTTAATAATTACCTTTTTAAAATCGTTAAAAGTTATTGTAGGAGATTAATTTTTTATATACAATTTCATCCGCACTTCCTATTTTAGAAAGTCATTACTTGTTAAAAAAATAAAAAAATTAATCCAAATTAGAAATAAGCTATTATCATTCTAATTTAACTAATACAATTAAAATTTAAAACCCAAAGTTTTTATAATTTTTTCAAATTAATTTAACTTAAAATTTTATTTTTTAATCATTTTTGCTCTTCAATTTTTTAAGAAGCTCTCCCCAAATGGGGAGCTATTTGATCAAGAATTTTGGCTTCTCCACGGTCCCTTATAGAAATAGACCGGTTTAGTTGGATTATGTCTTTGTTCAAAATGGATCTATTTTTATGATATGAGTTATTTATTTTATTATTTACAGTGTAAATATTATTACTGTAAAAAATTAAATTAATCGAATATCGTTAATTGACTAAACAAATCACATTTGTGTTATGAAAAAATAAATTGTGATGTCTATTTATTATTTATTTTATTAACAAAAATGTAATTTGTTAAGTTAGTTAACGATATTCGATTAACTTAATTTTTTATAATAATAATTTATATACTGAGAATAATAAAATAAACGATTCAAATTATTAAAATATATCTATTTTGAATCCAAAAAAATAATACATCTAAACTGATCCAATCCCATAAAAGAACGAGAGAAAATCCACTGAGTTAATACTTAAGTAGGAGAGTATAATGTATGTAAATGAATCATCTTTATTGTTATTATTTATAATTATTTGTTTTTATGTTCTTAAAAACCAAAGAAAAGTATATCACTTTTTTTATTTATGGCCCAACCTATTTGACTGGTGGGAATTTTAACTCAGTATTTTCAACCCTATACTTCTTAAATTTTTATTAGTGGTCACTTTAAAATAGCTAAAAGTTCCTTGAGGAGAAATCGTTATAGCCCAACATCCGAGCAGCTTTGACTAGAGCTTTCTAGACGATTTTAGAGAACATATTCTTGAAAAAGACAGTGACAGCAATAAGGGCTTAAGGTTTTCCGAGAAGAGAAAAGTGTGGCGAGGTAATTTAGAATTTGGTAAGAGACAACGATTGAGAACTTATGTTTTATCTATTCACGACACATTTAACGGAAAAAATTTTTAATACAATATTTTTTTTTAAATTAAAAATTTTTTTAATTGTGAATTTTATTAAAATAACTTTTTTTTTACAAAAAATGAGGCCTAGATTTTTACACCAGAAATTTCTCAATTTCTCGTTTTTTATTTCTATTGAAACAGGAAAATTTTTCTATTTAATGAAAAAAGTGGATAGTGTTCTAATTTTCTCTCTTATTTTCGGTTCAAATTAGATTAACGAGCATATTCAGTATAGAAACATAAAATATAATTTGTTTTTTAAAAAAAAATATAGAATGGGACTAATTTTTACAAATTTTACCCATAAAACCTCTATTTTAAAATCCCTAAAAATTAATCGACAAACTAAAATATATGGATCAAAATATATAAGAAAAGAGATTTGCCTCATTTGAGATAATTGCCCATTTATTTATTTTCATATTTTGTAAAAAAAATTCAACATTCAATTAAATTATTATATTTTTCAACTTCTCTTATTAAGATAGGCCGAATAGATAGAAATTTGTTATCAAAATAAAATAATAATAATAATAAGTCAAAATAAATTAATAAGTTAAATTTTATATTACTTATTTTTTATTTTCAGTGAACCCATGTTTGATATATCTAAAAGGCTATTTATTTGTCCCAAAAATTAAATCACATTGTTCGTATCTTTAAAAAGTTCACAAACTTAAAAATAAAAAATCCTACACACATTCAAAATACTCCAACTTTTTTTGCCAATAAAATTATTATAATATTATTAATTTAAAAAGTTGGCTTTACTCTTAACAACAACAAAAATTCTGCCAATACCTTAAATATTATAATTTAAAAGTACGAAATAAAGATATTTTAAATATTTTAACAAAAAACAAAAACAAAAACTATTCTAAATTATTTGTGTCAAACAAATAGATTTTTTTTCTAAAGCTAAAACATACTTAAAAGCCAAGTTTTTTTTAAACATTTTAAACAGGGGTTGAACTTTTTTTTTAATCTTCTTTGTCATGTTTGGGATGTTTAAAAATTTATCTTTTTAGAGATTTAATTTTTTTAAAAAAAATTTAAATTATTTAGGATAAATTTTTTTTATAGTAGTTGATTTGCTTTTTATTTCTTTATTAAAATATTCAAAATGTTATTAATTTTTATTTTTAAATTATAATATTTAGAATATTACCACTTTTTTTAAAAAGAGTTAATTTTTTAAATTAAAAGTATTATAGCCATATTACTAAAAAAAAATACAGTGTGTGAGATGTGTATATGTTTTTATTTCTTAAAAAAAATTAGTAATTTATTAGATATGCCAAACAGTACCGGAGCTTAATCAATTTATTTAGTATTCTTGACCCAGACGAATTTTAAAAAACAAAAAAATTTAATCAAAAAATTATTATTTTTTTTTCAAAAAAGAAAAAAATAAGAAGAAAAAAAATTGGCGGGGGTCACTTTCCAAAACCCTCTCTCTTTCCTATCCCTCCATCCCCCCCAAACCCCTTCGACTGGCTTCCCTCCGCTTCATGGCCGGAATCTGCGGCCTGAAAATCTCCGCCGCCACCCTCAGACACACGAGAGCAGCGGCTGCGCCGGTTCTCATGCGTCTTCTCACCCGATCTTACGCCACCTCCGCCTTCGCCACCGCCGACCCCCAGCTCGACCACGATTATTACTGCTACAACCAGCAAAACGAGCCGGAGACGATTTCGCGCCGTGACGGCCTGACCTCGGCGCCTGTGGACGATCCGGAGGGATTTTTCCCGCTGAGAGGAGTACAGTGGGCGTTCATCGGCAATCCCGGCGCCAAGAAGCACGTTTACGCCGGGAAGCTCTCGAAGCTTCTGGAGATCCCTCACATCTCCATTGGCACCCTCGTTCGTCAAGACCTCAGCCCTCGTTCCTCTCTCTACAAACAAGTTAGTCCTCTGATCTCTTTCCTTCTCTCCGTTCCGAATTCCCTCTTTATTGAAGTTCATAATTAATGTTGGATTTATTGCGTTCGATGATCGAGAATCAAGATTTTGTTGTTTTAGGTATTTCGTAGATTTGAGTCTTTATCGAAGGGTTTATTCTCAATACTACTTCGTGCAAATAAAGTTTGTGCTTGAAAATTGTCATTCTAGGTTAGGCCATATCCAATCCTTTTCTTTTTATTCATTGGAGTAAATTTTTTGGTTAAAAGCTTCATTTGATACTACACACTCTAATAGTGAGAAGCAAGTTTTTTTATCATTTTTTTTAAAAAAAATCCCAACTTATCCGCAAACCCCCTTAAATCATTTTTTATGAAAGAATTGAATTCTCCAATACTTCCTTTTTTAAACATTTTATCAAATCTTTTTAAACAATTTCAAACTTATCCGGTTATCCCCATAAACTTCTTTAACCAATTTTGATAAGATTCTTCTTGTTATCCTTGATTTGATGAATACTAAGTTTTGCATGCGAATTCAATTTTCCATTAGTCCCAATATTGGGGGGCTACTTAAATTACTGTGTGCCAAATGAAAGGGGTAATTATCAATTAGTCATCCATACTTGTTTTATTAAATGCCCTTATCTCTTAATTTCCATCCTACAGTTGTTCCTTAAGTCTTTATTTTTTACTTTAGTTATGAATGAATTGACTAGACATATTTAGGATAATGTGCTATGATGTATGTTGTTTGGCGATGATATTGTTTTAGTGTATGAGACTAGGGGTAGAGTTAAAGCTAAGTTAGAAATGTGTAGGGAATCTTTGGAATCAAAAGGGTTTCGAATAAGTAGGAACAAAACCAAAAAAGACTTAAGAGTGATTATTTTCGTTGTCTATGTTCGATTATTAACAAAAATAGAGAGGTTGCAAATGATGTAATCTATAGAACAAAGTTGTTTGGTTCAATTAGAGGAGTGCTTCCGAAGTTTTATGTGATCAACGGATACCTACAAAATTAAAAGAAAAATTTTATAGGACATTTATTAAACCAGTTATTTTATATAGGACATGATGTTATATTGCGAAAATATATCACATAAATAAAATCAGTGTTGTGGAAATGAGAACATTAAGGTAAATGTGTAGTAGAATAAAATAGATAAAATTAAGAATGAAAAGATTTGTGGAATGGTAGGAGTCGCACCAATTGAAGATAAATTGAGAGAAAATAGATTAAGGTGATTTAAACACATACAACGTAAACCAGTTGATGCAGTAGTAAAAAAAAACGACATGATCATGAATAATAAAAACAGTAGACTTAGGGGTTGACCTAAATTAACATGGGATACCGTACTATGAAAAAATATGAATTTATTAAAATTAATTGAAAATATGGCCATTAACAGAACATAATAGTGTAAAAGGATTCATGTAACTTACTCCAATTGATTGAGACAAAGGTTTTGTTTGGTTTGGTAGCTCCTTGAGTATTACTTGATATCTATGGGATGACTACAAACATTTTTGGAAGTGTCTGATAATGTGGATGGTTTTAGTGATCATGTTTGCATAAGTAATAGTTTTAGATTTGATATGAGATAATACTATGGTCTTATTGAGAGACTTCCATACTTATGACACATACATTGTTTGTTGGATGCTTCCATTGTTTATGGGTTTAATCCCACATTCCACCAGACAGATATTTGGAAACTTGTTCTTTTCAAAATCTTATGCTAACTTATTTCTTGTTCTTTTGTTGTGCTATAGATTGCAAATTCGGTGAACCAAGGAAAACTTGTCCCCGAAGACATAATATTTGGGCTATTGTCAAAGAGGCTGGAAGATGGGCACTACAAAGGAGAAACCGGATTTATTCTCGATGGAATTCCTCGTACAAAAATCCAAGCAGTAAGTCAAAAGCCTTCACCATAGAATAGGGTCTTTTTTACATATACCAGGACTTCTTCTAGTGTTTATTTTCCTCCCTTTGCTTGCTCAGAAGGTTGGAGAAAAAAACAGGTTAAGATTAAGAAATCCCAAGTACTCACCATATGAGACTGAATGCTAATTTAAACTCTCGACTAAGCCTGTTCAAGCTTTCAGATTTATGTGATCAAGTGCATTAAATTACTGTGTTGTGGCTTTTTGGGGGGAACTGAAGAGAAAGAAAAGAAAAATAGGAGGAAATAAAGACAAGAAATAGTAAGGAAGATCTAATCTTTTTCTTTATTTGCTTTTGCAAAATAGTGCAGTGAAAGTCTGAAGGAAAATTAGTAGTTTGGTCATCTAGAGAATGTAAGAGAGAAAATTGCTGGGCCAAATGATAAAATATTATTTCTCAATTTCTCAACCAAATGTGGGAAAGTGAAAGAAGAGGACACGAACTTTGCTTTCTTTTCTCCAAAACTAGTGTTAGTTGAATGGCAGAAGGCCAGTGCATAAGAGCACTTTTCGAGTTCAAATGCTAAACATTCTCTTGTTCTGTTTTATTTAAACGTCAAAGAGAGCTAATTAATCTGACTTAATGTTGTTCACATTTTCTGTAGTACCCTCATCTCAAGTAGTAGCAAGATTATCCAATGGGCTGGCCCCACACGCTTAAAAATGCTTCCTTAGCAGTAATGGATCTAACTCGCATTGATAGCCCCAGAATATTCTCTAAAAAGGCAGTGTGGTATCCTCTGGTATTGCAGTTCAATATATTTGTTGACATGTTTGACGAGGCTGTCTTCCTTCGCCTATGTGGAGGCAACAAATGTGATTGTTAATTACATTAAATTTGATATTTTGATGTTTGATAAGCTTGAAAACACTTTTATACTAGAATATGCTTTTTCTTCATTCTTCTCAATTTATTGTAGGAGATCCTTGACAAACTTGTTGATATTGATCTGGTTGTGAATTTCAAGTGCGCGGAGGATTACATGCTGGAACACCACAGAGAGAGCGTCTTTTCTCATTCTCATCAATCTGATCGTTTCAGGGATTCTGCTTGGGCAAGTCTTCATATGGCCTCCCAGGACGGACAACCAAAATATTCCTTTTCTGATAGAGAAAGTTCCTCGACAGGAAAAGCCCACGTCTATGCCAAGCAGGTGTTCCAAAAGTCTCATGTCCTTCCCTTCTATGCAAAAGTTCTTAACTATTTTTCTTTATGCTTAGCTGTGTTGTAATCTGCGTGTGATCAATAGTATTAAGTCCACACGCATATGTCATTAGATTGGAGCCTTGGCTTGCTCATAGAAGACTATTGAGGTTCTAATTGGTAGAAGAGGGAATCTGGATTGTAGACATGTTTCTAAAGAGTTGGAAGTTCTTACAAGATGCCTTGTTGATGACCAAAAAACCTGTCGAGTCATTAGGCTAGCTGCGTAATTAAATACATGTTCTTTCGATGCCATTAATTTTTTAAGATTTACACCAAGACGTTGACTTGAAACTATCTCCAAATCTCAAAATTTGTGATATTTTACTTGGTATAGGGTACTTATGTTTTATTCTGAGTCTGTTTTCTTATTCTTTTCACTTTCTTCTACCATTTTCCCCTGTTTTGAACAATACTTTCCCAATCCCTTGAGGCAATTGATTGATATGTTGAATAGGATTGAATAATATAAAAAAGAAGAGTAATACGTAGGTCTCATGTGTTTTTTTTTTTAATTTATTACTATGGAATAATGGATGGAAGTATGTATATCGTGGTATTATATATCATGTTTGGTTATAATGGGATAAAGTATAATATAAGAGTTCAAAAATCATTTTTATTTGTTGGATAAGAAGAGAAAATATCCCGAAAGGAGAGCCAAATAATTTCAAAGAGAGATGTGAGATAAATAATTCTATAAATACTGGACTATCAATTTTCTATGGTTATGTTTAGAGTGTGGGAATATAACATTGGACTGGATTATTAGTCCAAAGAATTTTTTAATCATTTGTTGTTTACTAAAATAGTGGTGGGACTAATTATCTTGAATGACTTGCAATTTCATGGTTTGGAGGATAATTAGTCATATGGAAGGATGAGATACATAATCTCGGGATAACAAGTTCCATAGACTAAATGTAAAATTACTTATTTACCCTCATATATAAATCTCAAATTGACAACTCCAAATATTTTTGTCTGCTCTCAGCTATCCATCACGCTCGACAGTCCTAACTTCAAATTTCTACTGGCGGTCTAGGTTCCAGGTTCCAGGGTCTGGGGTTCAGGGGTCTCGAGGTCTAAAGCTTTAGGGTCGGGAGTCCCGGGGTTCGGGACTACAGAGTTCTAAGGGTTTAAAGTTGACCTCAAGGGTCCCAGGGAATTTCGAGGTCCTAGGGGTTCAGGGGCTCGGGAGACTACGAGGTCCCGGGAGTTTGGGGTTCTAGCAGTCTAGGGGTTCCAAGGGTCCCGAGGTCCGGGGCTACGGGGTCTTGGACTACAAGGTCCGAGGGTCCAGGTAATAATCAATTATAAATATGAATGCCAAATTATTCATATGGATATTTTGTCATTAAATTATTTATCTTATCTAATCTTTACAAAAACAAAGAAATGATTAGATTAAGTTCTATATGATAACCGATAAGTAATTATTCCATAGAGTAAACAAATAAATAATTAGATTAAAGTTAGGACATTTAATCCGAAGGATTTGATATTTTAGAATTCTTAGTCTTGAGACATCTAATTCATGCTCCAGTCCAACACTCTAAACATGGCCGATATGGAGGATTAATAATCCAATCCGGTGAACCAGACGTGGGACTAGCAGACAAATTTTGAAAATTCTGAAAATGTGGGACTAGCCAACAAATCCTAAAAATGTCGGTCCCACATTTTTTAGTCTAGTCCATTTTCTCTTAGTCCATCAAATCAAACATGGTTTCTTCTTGATCCAACACAAATGCACATGTCAAATAGTGTTGTTCTAATTCTAATCTGCTGGGACACAACATATAGCCAAACAAATTTATCAGGTTTTCTGGTTTATAATCTTAAAAGTTCTTATATTGCTTTTGTGTTTCTCTTCAAAGTAAACATAATTGCTCTGCTAACAAATATCATTTTCTTCCAGATGAAGCCATTGGAAGATTACTACAAGAATCAGAAGAAACTCATTGATTTTCAAGTGCGCACTGCACCTGGAGAGACTTGGAAGGGGCTTTTGGCTGCATTGCATCTCCAGCATACTAATGCAGCTCATTCTAGATTGACCTCATGATCCAATTGGCTGTGATGTCATCTCACGATGATCTTTCTTTCAAGAAAGGGTTTGACATTGTTGTAAATATGACTATAGAAAATAGATGAGTTACTAGGAGAGTTCTTTGGCATATACACTTTAAGCCTACTACTTCACGGGCCGGGTTTTGTAAGTACTTTTGATTGCAAGCTTGTGATATAGCCTTCGTTTGGTAATTCTTTAATTGTATCAATAGTAGCAGTGCTCAAAATTTGAAATTTTTATAAATTTTAAAATCAAGTAGTTTTTAAAAAGCAAGGGTTTGGTATTTTTTATTTTTTAACTTTACAAATAGAGTAAATTTTTTAAAAAATAATTAAATTTCTATGCATGATAGCTACCCCCAATTTTTTAGTATTCACTTGTGATGTCAAACTGCTTAATTTCTCCCTTATGTTTTTTTGTAGATAAATTAATTGATCAAGTTCTTATTTTCATCACAAACTTGTCCACCAACTTTACCATAACTTCCATATTATTGGTTGATCTTTGGGTAGACACTTCTTTGTGAAACCTCATATGCCTACACTCTATAGCAAGAAACAACGTAAAACATCCCTAGGAAGGCTAGAATCTCATAAATAAAACCAAAATTGTTCTAAAAATTAAAAATAGATGGATCAAATATACTTGAGTGGGTGATTTCACACATCTAAATAAATCTGTTTCATTCATTTAGAAATGGTGGGACTGTTGTCCTTTGTTTCTAGTTTGTAGTAACGCTATAACATTCTTTTATGTGCACTTCCGCTCCTCAAATCACAAATCCCACACAAATCAAATGTTTAAGCATGCTGCAATAATAAGTCCACCAATTGTCATTAGCCCCATTATAATGAGTAGTTTTCCGTGTACATATGGAACAACACAGATGGACACATATCACTTACATGTGGTATGTGGTGGGTAGTTGTGTGGGACCCATCACATGTGAGTGGTATATGCCCCATCTACGAGCCAATAGCTGTGCGACAGCATTTTGACCATATAATTCGTCACATGTAAATTACATTGTTTCAAGAGAACAATACATTCTGATTGTGCTGCTGTTCTTTGATTTCAGAATACTATAGTTGTCAGAACATTCAATACATGTTATTCTACATTTGAACCATTTGGAACAAGTTCCTGCAGCTCTTTGATTGACCCGATCCTGGATCAATTGCCTATCCCTTGGTCTTGGCCTCTGGTTTTCACAAAATCTGGTAGGTTACAAATTGGGAGAGTGGTTTAATTCTAACATAGCTTCCAAGAGTCAAGGAATTGTAGAGGCGACTCCACGGAGAATTATGGTGAGAACTTATGGATCTAAAATAAATACTCTGGGGTAGAAAAATCATAATCCAAATAGTAGACAAAAAGCAATGGAGATTCACTCATTTTCTTATTCAAAGATCAACCATGTTTCTGTTTTCGCATCAAGAATTATTTGTGGATAAATAACTCTATCACTATAATATTTTCTCGCATTTAGGATTCTCCATCACATTTCTTTGGCTGGGTGGCATGTACTTTCACGATGTTCATTTTCCAACTATGAAGCATGGTTAAGTATCCTACTTACATTGGGGACCTAGTGCCCAAGTGATTTGGTCGATAGTGGGCAAGAAATATTGAGCGGTTATGTGGGCAGAGTTTTCGATAAATAAAAATAACCTATGTTTTTTCTTCCCTGATTTAGCAAGAGATTCTACATGTAAGATATCTAATGAAACCACGCAAAAACAAATTTAAAGAAGGCTGAAGTCATGCCACATAAAATTGAGCACAATTTTGTAAAGAAATAGCTCACTTATTTCTCGAGAAGAATCGACATTAAGTATATAAAAGTCGTGCAAAATCATCTTTGATGTGAGCTATGCAAAATCATCCTATTATCCCTGGAGTAACTTTTATTCGTTGCCCAACGGCCCTTCTACTCGACATCATCTGACCACTAAGGTCGACTTTTGTCCGTGCTCAACGAGTAGGTCTTGCAGTCAAGACTCCTTTTGCCTTTGCACTCAAGGGTCCATCTCTATCCGCCCAATTGAGATGTGATATGACTCCATTCAAATCCATTTCAATATTTACCATCCCAAATGAGGAAAAAATGAAATTTCTCTGCTTTTCATCTATTGGGAAAAATATATTGAAATAATAATGCGAAGCCAATTTTCTTGGGCTCTATTGGAAGATGTTAATATATTGGCTTATTTAAAATCAGAAATATAACACATAAAAAGTTTAGTATATAGTGATCTATTAGAAGCAGCTTGGAGTCTGTTTGACAGATTGGCTAACATCTTTGCATTTGACGGGTAGCTTCTTTTTTGTCGTCGATGCTGCTCTGTGTCTTATGCACACAAAGTAGCATCAACAACAATAAATAGGCAAATGCTTCATATAAAAGTTAATTAACACAAATTACTGATTTGGAATCCCAATAAAATGAAGTTGATAACAGAAATATATGAACAGATAACACTCATAAAGTTCATTGATGAATTGTAACTGTAATGTACATAAAAAGACTTACCTAAAATAACCCCCATCGCTTTTGGAATCTGTCTAAACAGGTACAATTGTCTCTGGCAATTCTTGGCTCTTTGTATGCTGAAACCTCTAGTGGCGCAAAAATTTACCCTTCTAGTAGATTTGATTAAAGAAAACACAGAAACAAATAAAGCTAAAGCCTTAGCCACCTAAAAAGGTCTGATCTATTCTGTAAATCCAAAAAAAATAAAACTCGGCCTTTTTGCCTAAGCTGGCTTTTTGTCTAAAAGTCCCAATAAAATCTCTAAAATTCATCGAGACGACACTTTAAGCTTTTTTTATTGGTATCTTTTCACTCTGAGCAAAAGGTAGCTGCCCCCAAGTCAATTGCTAAACACACTGGAGAAATGAAACCATGCCTCTGTCAGTGAAATAGGGATACTTTGGGTATTCCCAAAAATGTATCTATTGTTTCTTGTTAGTTTCATTTCCCTGAAAGATTACACCAATTCAGAGCAGGTTTTTTTTTATCAGCACCAATTGAAAACAGCTTCAGAGACAAGGATTGAAAGGTGAAGCATACCTAAACCAATATAAGAACACAGAGAGGGTAGACGGCGAGGCAAGGTGAAGAATAAAGAGTGAGGCCACGAGGAAAGATAAGAGGAGATGCAGAATAGGGAAGGGTTTTTCAGGTGAAGATACTGACAGACCTCTCCCTCCCCGAAAAGATAAAAATAAAAAGAGAATTAAGAGCATTTCAAAAATATCTGCAATGACTTAGCACCATGGCATAAATGTCTAAGTAGATGAAGATTCGAAGCCTGGCAATCGCTAAAGGCTCCAACTTCAACATTTCACAATAAACTCTTCATACTACTAATTTTCTCTTTCTAAAGTGAGCATATAGCAACTAAAAGCTAAAGCCATTGTTGATAAACTACAAGCAATAAAGCTTGCCCATTTATATATAACTGAGATAAAACAGGGTGGCCAGAACAAATAGCTATATATGCATTGATGCCAATATAACAATAATACTGCAATGCAACCTTGTCAAAATGATAATAATGCTTCGACCGATGAGAACACATACATGCATATATCTTCTAGAGTTAAGAGGTATGTATATTGGAAACTAGCCTTTAAGGAAGTCAAATTTCATAGCAGAACTATATATGCAATAAGTCCCTTGCCTCGTGCCCATCAAAACACTAGCCTTATAAAGAGGTCAAATATTTTAGAGAAGCCCTACCATTCAACCTCAAAACATTTTGAGGTGGAGTCAAACCAGTATGTAAAGACTACAGAACATACACTGAAATATTCACTAACATCAATATCTATGGAGAAGAAATGATAGCTCGAGTACAATCTATGCAGAAAGCACAAAGATCTATAGCAAAGGCACATCTAGCAAGAGCTCCATGCAAGTGAAATTAGTAATTGGAATAAAAAGGATAGAAAGGACTACACTGAATGCTCTAGAAACCAATTTAAAAGAACAATAAAGATACTATATTTTATGAAATAAAGTTAAATAAAATCTTAGAGCCCGGGACAACAAAACTTCGACAAAATGCACCAATTGTTTGCAAAAATTACTGGGAGATTATGATCCTTTGGCTTATGCCATTCCTCCACTAAAAAGTTGATGTCTGGGGAAATTTCTCTTGAACTCTGTTTCATATCGTCAACGGTGCTACATCCACTGTCAATGACATAAATTCATGGTTTTCCATACAAAATGGTGAATATGCATAAAATGTTAAATATGACAAAGCTTCTGCTATTCTGTCAAATAATGTACCAGAGCAATGGATGAACAATTTCTATCCGAACAATCCTTGCTGCAATCATAAAAACCAAGTCCAAACTCAAGCTCTCAAACATCAAACAACAACGCTGGGCATCTTTTAGCATTGCAATCATTCAAGTTTTCAGCTCAATGGGAAACCCTTTAAACTGCATCTTGCCTTGATGCGCCTCAACAACTTCAGGAATCACATTCTGATACTTGCTCACATACCTCTCCACAAACGACTTTTCAGTCATTACGAATGTATGAACTACGCTTACATCTGCCTTAATTATATCTTTTGACATCAGAACTTGCAGAACTGAACACCTTGGAATAATCCTCTTCTCCAAGCTAAATAGCAGAAGATTTGGTTTCTTGGAAATCATTGAAGGTTTTAACTTCAACTCATTCAAAAAGAACCCCATCAGTTTCATGATCTTCTTCTCTGATACAATCATACACATGGGCTGTGATTTGAATGCAGAGAGAATTTCATCCTCTGACAACCCAAAACTATGATAAACTCCCAATTTCCGTTGCCAAAGTGATTTGCTCATGACTGCCAATGAACGGACAGCTAAAACAAATAGCAGATTTGTGGGATTGAAACCCAGTTTCTCAACTTCAGCAACAACTTCAGTAAACCGATAAGTTGCTAAAAGCAAAGACCTTGGTTGGATCCTGATCAACTTCAAGATATTTGACGGAGGTACCCCATGACTTTTCAAGATTGCAATGTTGGGCTCAAGTTCCTTTTCCAAATTTAATCGAAGCAGCCGACAGTATGCCTTTATTACTTTTAAGGCATTGTCATTGGTGCCTAAAACCCTTCTAATGAATTGAATGGAAGGAATAATCCGGTTTTCAAGGCTACTTTCCAGAATCCAAGGTTCAGAGGACAACATCATAGCAGTTTCTACATCAGAAAATCCCAAAGATTTGAAATACTCCAACTTTGGCTTAAGATTTTTGGGTGCGTTGTAAAAATATAATGATGGGCGCCTCACGGTTAACTTACAAATTTGTTTCCCGGTAAAGCCATAACCTCTAAAGAACTCAACAACTGAACGTGCATCGGTTTGAAGAATGCGTGGCTCTTTGCTGAGTAACTTCATGAGGTCATTGCCAGAAAATCCCAGAGAATCAAACAAATCCATATTCGGCTTAAGGGTTTTGTTTGGATCAGCTAGAAGTATCAATGGACGATTTGTTATCAGATTTTTTATGTAGGTTTCCTTTAACCCATAGGATCTCAAGAGGTTCAGGACCGAGTCTGGCTGATCTGCTGTTTCAAATCGAAGCTTCTTAGAAGCTGTAATGGCTGACTCGAAGGATAACCCACATGAGTTTAAGAGGTAAGAAACTGTCAGAGATTGCGGGTCAGTTGAATTTGAGGTGGGTTTGAGAGATGATGTGGAGAAAAAATAGCCATGAATTGTAGTTGAAGCTATAGGTTTTGTTTGCTGGAATCTCTTACAAATCAAACGAATCATTGAACTGAACTGAACTGATATTTATATGTATAGATATATAAACATATACTCACCAGCTTCAAGAATTTAGCTTTATATACTTCTTTCTTTCTGCATCGATGGCTTCCCTCTCCATTTGGTGTCCGTTGTTAAGCCAGCAAAACCCTAGCACAAAATGTAAAACGCCTTCGTGCAAGAAAGGTGCAAAGAAAGCGACATCGATCAAGCAACTAGATTAGTGATGTTTTTTTTTTTTTCTCAGTTGGTGGTATCTATTTATATTTAGATGAGAATAAGATCATATTTAATCATACTTTTTATAATTTATTTAGATAATTTATTAAAATAGTTAAAAATTATTTTAAAATTTTATTATTTTTATTTATAACTCAAATTATACTTTCTATTTTAATGAGTCATAATTTAAAATATATATATATATATATATAACAATTCAAAATTTTTAACAACTATATTTTATAAATTGTATATTAATTGTATTTTTTTAAAATTTAATTTTATAAATTATGACTTTTATATATATATATATCAAGAACAGCAACCAACAGCGAGAAAGACGAACAGCAACCAACGACGATTAACTGAGCTTTCGCCTAATCGAAGACGACGTTCGATCGAGCTTCCATTTTCTGGTTCGATTATGAACGCTTCTGATTTTTCTTTTTTTTTTCTTCTCTGTGTATCGTTGTCTTTGATTTTTCTTCTTTCTTTCTTCTCTATACATCACCGCATTCCTACACCGTTTGATTTCAAAAAAAGAACTATTGAGAGATTTTTTAAATTTTTGCTTCCTTGCCAGAAATGGTGAACCGTTTCTGTAAATGTTAAAGTGACAAGAATGAGGGCGAGGCCATTAGAATACCTGTTTTGCATCATCCTTGCCAAATTGGCGAATGAGTTCCGAATGGTGAGGTCATCGAAATTGTTCCAATAATTTTACATTGTATTCCTTCTACACGCACACTAAAATTAAAAAAAAAAGTTATTTATTTTCGAACTTGAGATCTCTCGTGTTTTTCAACCTATAACCTTTGAGTTTGCATCATGTTCCAAGTCAATTTAAGCTATTCGTGAAGATTATCAAGCAATTAGTTATCTGCTCAAAAGTTTTAATATTTTACTTATTTATCCACTATGGCACTATTAGAAAATTAATCACGATTAAAGATACTATTTAATATAATATAATTTAAATATTAACTCTGGATAGTAATAAAGAATAAAACTTAATTTAGAGCAATAATATATTAAAAAATAATTAGCTTATAACTTGAATTTTATAAAAGTTTGGATTCACTCAGTTAAAGTAGATCCCATCCTAAAATTCAAATAGGATAAACACTACTATTTTTTGTTTATATTTTTACTCTCTCCTCTCACTCTGATCATTTAATTAAATAAAATTTCAACCTTTTTAATTGCCACATAAAATAAATATTACATCAACACTCTTTTAAAATTTAATATAGACTAGTAATTACTTACGTCTAAAGTCACTTTAAACATAATTTAATTATAAAATTAATTTTAAATAATAAACAGTCTTTTAATTATTAAGGGTGATAATTTAAATCTATTCATACTCAATCTTAATTTAAAACAAAAATAATGAAAAAATATGTGCAAATTAAAAAATTTACAAATTTAACTATTTTTTCAAACATCATGTTTGCATGTATACTAAAAATATATTCTTTTTAAAAAATAATGAGAAAAATTGAATTTGAAATAGAAATAGAAATAAAAAAATTAGGTGTAAAATAAAAAGAAAAATAATTTAAATTTAAAATTAAAGAGAGAGTGAGGTGCTAGTTAGTGAAAAATAAGAGGGGGAAAAGTGCCATGTATTAATATTATTATTCTTTGTAATATAGATATATAAAGCACTAATATCTATGATTCTTTATAAATAATGTCATTTTCGTTACGAGTTACATGTCTATTTTGTTCTTCCATTTGTTACTTGGCTTTACTCAATCAAATAATATATTTTGCCTTCCTCCTTTCACTTGTTACTTGGATTTGCTCAATCAAAACATATTATTATCTTGTCATCTTCTTATAAATAGCGGTTTATTTTCTCACAAATAATAAGGCTTGTCTTTTTTTTTTACTATTATTAGTTTATTTTTGTTATTTCAATGCCTCCTATCTTAGTATATATTTCTTGTACTGATGTCACCAGATAAATACAATATTATTAAAGTAATGTGTAAACTATTTTATCCCCTAACAAATTGTATTAAGATGTTATACAATAAAGTAAAAAAAATTATTGCTGCATTCAAATCAAAAGAATATCGCAAAATGGTGTACATAAGATGATAAAAACAAAAAATCTCCCTCAAATGCTAATGTACTAAGAAATTTATAAAAATTACTTATGTGCATAATTGTATAAAATTATTTGTCAAATATTAGCGAGAGACACCACTCACTGATACTGCCTTATATTCTTTAGCAATTGGTTGCAGTAATGGTAGAAGAATAGAAAGAAATTTATAATTAGTTTTAACATTTGGAAGAGGAATTAGAAGTTAGTCTTGTGCCTTTGAGTGGCTCATGAATTATATTTTTATGATTGAATATATTTATTTGTAATATTTGCTAAAGCTTATTATTAATATGAAAAAATATAATTAATTGAATATCTATACTATGTGATTGGACATATTTTTCTATCAATTTTTAAAAAAAATTTATATTTGTTATTCATTTACTTGTAAACAAATATAAACTAATCATAGAAGTATTGATATCCAATAAATCTAACTTCTTTGCAATAATAATCTGCTCTATAAATTTTACATAATAAAATAATTACATAATAAAATAATTTGATTATAAAATATCTTAAAGTTGTATCACTTGAGTAGCATGGCAATGTGTTGTGCCTTAAGGTAGAGTACGGACCCATGACTCTCACAAGAAAAGTTCCTCGCATTTGCCAATGTTGCACTAAGTCCTTGTTTGGTATTCTTTGGGATTGAATTTTACTTAATAATTTAATGTAATTCAATCCATTGTTTGTTTGTCTAATTAAAAATTAATGTAATTCGGTCCTCATGTTTCTTAGCTAACTAATACATTGTATTAAATTAATGAATAAATTATACGGTATGTAAAGTACTAAATTAAGGAATAACTGATATCCTAAGAATTGAAATATGGTGAGGGATTAATTTTTTTGAACTGCTTCTTACATCATACAAGGATTAAAAATAATTGTATCTTTTAATTTTGTTATAACTAATATAACTTATTCCCACTGCATAACTAAGTGTCACGACTCATTTATTAGAATGGCGTCCGTAATCGGCAGTGAGTTAAAATTCACCCAGACCTCTTATCTTAAAACTCTTTTGGTTAATTTTAGTATAAACAACTTTTTTTTATTACTAATTTCACAAAAGCTAATCCTGCAATCTTTTCAAAATTCGCCCAGAACATACTAATGGATATGCACATACATCACTTAGTTTTTCATATTTACACCATAAAAAGAGTACACAATTTCAATATTAGAAAAAAAGCAAAAAAAAAAAAAAAGAAAAAAAACATCC
>JAOTRH010000018.1:11850066-11865020 GCA_034768845.1 Heliamphora exappendiculata | reverse complement strand
CGAGGGTTTTGGTTTTGGAGGATGGCTTGGGGGTGGTGGTTTCGGGCTGGGAGGGCGGTTTTGAGGAAGGTTTTGTGGTTTCTGTTAAATTGAACGAAAATTGTAACGGTTGGGGTCTCTTTGATGTTAAAATCAAATCTGATGGGTTGTTAGTGCAATTTTTGAAATCACATGAGGGTTTCTGTTTTTGTCTGAAACCTCAGGGAGGTCAGTGAAATTTACCCTATATTATAAATTTATAAACTAAAGAACTATAAAAGTAATAAAAATACAAATTAAACAAAAAAACTCAAAAAATTGAGGCCCATCCAAAAACCCGGGCCCGAGACCCGAGGCCGACCCCTGGACAAAAAAGGCCGGCCCGGCTCGGCTCGAAGATTTGGCGGGAGCCCAGCGGGCCGGGTTTGGCCCGAAGTATTTCATCTTGATATAATAAGCTACAGAGAAGTATGGAGCAAATTTTGAAGATGATGAAACAAGGATGAAAGACGAAGGCAACAAATGTAGCAGCAAAGGGATGCAAACAACAACAATAGCTATATAGTGAAAGAGCATGTCACTAGCAGTAGTAGTACGGGAGAAAAGCAGCAGTTAGAACTTCAGAGATTAAGAACATACTCACAAACGAGTGACTACTTTCTCATGGGGACTATACTAAACGATTTAGGGCACCATGCAATTTTAAGACAAGAAACTAAGCAAAATATGAAAATTGAATAATCTAAAATTAGTAGCAGCAAAGAAAAAAGAGAGAATTCTGTAGCTGCTTTGGCAGTAGAGAAGAAGAATAAAAAACTGGTAAAGGAAAGAAGAAGAAACCAACAGAACCAGATAAAAAGATAAAGGAAAGAACCTGTAAAGAGGAAAGTTGCAGAGAAGCAGCTACAGCAGATGCAACTTGCTCTGTTCATGTAGTCTGATGTAATGTAGCTCTAATAAGGTCCCAATCTGAGCTGAAGGGGCTAAAAATACATAAAGATTTGTTGGAAATCGATTGTTTAGCCAATTATAACCATGTGCCAGTTTTTTAGAACTACCCCAACCCAATTGAGAAAAATATTATCAAAGGCTGTAAGGGCAGACTGCTCAGCCTTTGATACAAAAATGATGTAACCTGAAAGATCACGCAAAATAAAACAAACTACACAGTGTATATAGTTTGCTGAAAGACTCAGTTGAATACATCTGATAAAAGATTGAGGAATAGAGAGAGATAAGAAAGGGAGAAACCCTAGAGTCCACTAGGTGCCTTGAATCCACAAGCAGAAGAATATGGAAAGGATAGAGAAGAACAGTAGAGACAAGGATTAAAATTTTGTTTCGGTTTGTTGTTTCGATAAGTATAGAAACGGAAATGTTTCAAGAAGATTCAAATGCAACAAAATTAAAAATGTTGGTAAACATATGGTGAAATATGTGTATTAAAGACTAATAGTTAATTAATTATGCACGAGGAGATTTATGTAATTATTCACATAAAAGAATTAAGTGTAAAATTATAAAAATCAATGTTTTCATAAAAGAACAGGTGTAGAAGTTTACTTTAGGTAAAGTAAAATACAACCTCGACGTTGGTCAGCCAGTCTATACTGCAAAAGAAAAAGGACTATGGAGATGAATGCCCGTAGATCGAGGCTGAGCTGGTGGCCAATGAGAATAGTACTTTGCTAACCAAGCACATGCATAGTTTTCTACATGAAAATTGTAAAATATTAGTGGACAAAAAAGTAAATTCGTTTTAATAAAACTTGTTTAGGTGTGTTTTGAAAGAAACATTGTAATTTCGTTATTTCACTAGTTTTTTGTTTTGACCGCTTAGGAAACGGAAACGCATTTTGCCTGTTTTGATGGAAACAAATGGAAATTTTGTCTTTTGAGTAGATAAGGAGAACTTGCTGCCACAGCTCTTTACAGGCCCAAGGGTTTCTCACATCTTGGCCTCCTCTCAGTTGGGAGAATTGAGTTCTATGTGCAGGCTCTTTAAACCAATTATTTTCATAAATAACCCTACTACTATTTACTATACACAATAACAAATTATGCATCATTCTTTTCTTGTAAACCATAACACTGGTGATCTAAAGAAAAGGTCTCACGATATTATGACGCCTTTGAATCGGAAAATATTGATTGTTTCAATTATTTTCTTGGAAACTTCCCTTGGAAAGCAATTTGGTCGGTTGGAGCACCCTCTCAGGTATTGAAGAGCCTTTGCTTAAGCTTAAGAGTCGCTTTTTGTCTGAATCAGTCAGCCTCAATGTCTTAGAATTTAGGTTATAACAACTTGAAAACCAAGTCTACCCTTGCTTCCTTTGCTTATTTGTGAAAATCCTATATGTGACTAGCATGTGACCGTCAGTGGATGTTGACCCACTCTACATCTTGAGGCTCCAAATACCCAACAATTTAAAATAAAGTAACCAATTCTTAGAATTTTTTTTTGATAGCTACTTGTGAGAAGTAAATAAATAACATAAACAATTAAAATAAGAAGTTAAATCCTAACAATACTTGCTGTTTCGTTGCACAAGTAAATACGGTAAATAGCTTGACTTAAACTTGTACCTCAATGTTTGGATACTATATCATAAATGCCTTTACAGCTTGGTTTGTGTTGGATAGCTTGATATAACATTATTTGGTCCATTTTACTAGCAGTTTAAACTTTTGAAAAAATTAGTGATTTAACATGGTATCATACCTCTAGTTACACGAGATATTGGATTCAAATTTCGTGATATGTATTTTTCTGTTATATTTGTTGTTGTGCACTATGTGTGTTGGTGCACTTATTCAGTTCAATCTGTTTGCTTTTTCACGTGCGAGAAAGAGTTACATGTTATGGAGAGTGTTCGATAACTTGATATACGTTGTTGGGTCCATTTCCTATTATTCAACTCTTCCTGAGCTTGATTGAAAACTGACCCAACGTTTGGAAACTAACAGCAGCTAACTGTTACCTTAAGTAAATTCTATTGTTGATTACTAAAGCATTTGCAAATTCTTATTATTCCTTTTCTGATCCAACTGTTGGAACAGCCAATTTATAATTCTTGACTTAGTTTTGCAAAAAAAACTTCAGTATTTACATTTGTGAAAAATACACAGAAAATAAGTTTTGAAAGTTTTGTTTGGCAATCTGCATAAAATTGATCTAAAATAATACCAAAAAAGTGAGTTAATCCTTTGTAATTGTTTTATTTTAAAGTTTTAAGAATCTTCTATCTATCAGGACTTTGAGTGTTAAGTTACTTTTTATTCACTTTGTTCTTATCTCCTTCTGTTCATCTTGTCATGTTTGTCCAAACTCTAGATCCTCACTGGTCTGGTTTGCTGAGAATTTTGGTTGTTTCCTTATTGATAAACTTATTTGAACATATGTCGTACTTGAAATTGTTAACATTGTGTTACTCCATTGCTATATATATATATATGTCTTGGCAAAAGTCAAGTAAGTCATATACGAGGATGCGTATGTTTTTTTTTTTCTATCAGAAACAAAAGAAATTTTATTAATGGAAGTAAAATCTACGAAATGTGCATTGGTGGACAAGAACTCCACCGAAAAAAAAGAAAAAAGCAAAACAAAAAAAAAAAAGAAAAAGAAGAAAGAAGAAAGAAAGAAATACTCCATACTGCACACTAACATAGGAATTTTGCGTTTTTAGCCAGAATAAAATCGAAAAAACAAATCTTTCCCACTAACCTCCTATGTTTTTTGATTTTTTCTCAAAGATTCTTGCATTTCTCTCTAACTATACAATCCAAAACAGGGCCAAGACTGCACACCTCCAAAAAGTCATAGCCTTTTATAAATACCAAAGTCCCTATAGTCGCTGAGGAACAAATAAACAGAAGATGGTAGAACCACCCCTTCGATCTCTGCCAACTAGAATAATATCCACCATCAAGTCGAGGTCATAGGGCAATATAAAAATAGATGGTCTATACTTTCCTCCTCCCTTTTGCATATAATGCACTGCTGTGGAAGTAATGGCAACTAGGCCTCTTCTCCAAGCCATATCATTAGTGTTAAGTTTCTTATGGGCCATTGGCCAAGCAAAAAAATATGCAAGTTTAATTGGTATATTTGCACTTCAAATCATCTCTTGAGGACCAAAAAATGGTACATTTGAATCACCAATGATATAAAAAAGGATTTACAAGAAAATAATCTTGGGTCATCAATGTATGCACAGTCCCTTGCTTAAGTACGGAATTGGTTTAATTTTTCTTTCATGACAATCCCAGGTTCTAAGTTACAAAATTTCATACTTCATTTTATGGTTCAGGATAGTTTCTGCATGGTTTGATGCATAAGGATGTCACATTTAACAATGATTATCATATTCATAAACTGTTCTCTTCTTATATAGGTCCTGAGTCGGACTGGGATGGAATGTGATGGACTTGAGACATTGTCTATTAGTGACCAATTGCTTACAAATGAAAGTATGATTTGTTTTTTTGTCACACTATGACATCCAGTATTGTCTTTTTGAATGAGTAGAGCCTGAATAAACAATACCTTGAGTAAAATATGTTTTGGCATATATTGAAGGTGCGGAAAAAGTAGTCGGTTGGGCTTTGAGCCACCATTTAATGCAAAACCCCAAAGCCGATGCTGATGCAAGGCTTGTTTTGTCTAGTGAGAGGTAATAGAGATCTTACCATACACCTTGTTTTAAACCCACGTGTGCTGAAGTATTTGTTACTTTAGAAATATACTGTTGATAGTGACATACTGCATTTCTGGCAGCATCCAGTATGGGATTGGAATTCTACAGGCTATCCAGAATGAATCCAAAAGCTTAAAGAAGTCATTAAAGGTATTGTTTTGGCTTGCAAGTGTCAAAAGTATGTTTCTAAATAATGTTGGGTTGAAGCTTTCCTAATATCTTTTCTCGTGGTTACTGATGTCTTTTGTGCTTATTCTCAGGATGTTGTGACAGAAAATGAATTTGAGAAAAGGCTTCTAGCTGATGTTATTCCATCCAGTGATATTGGTGTCACATTTGATGATATCGGAGCTCTTGAAAAAGTCAAGGATACATTAAAGGAGTTGGTGATGCTTCCTTTACAGAGGCCTGAACTTTTCTGCAAGGGTCAATTAACAAAGGTTTTCACATCTCTATTTTTTCAGATTTGATTATGGTGCTTGAGCTGAAGAATATTTTAGGCCATAAAAGATTATGATCCTTATAAATTATAATGTTTGTACTACTAATTATAATGTTTGTATTGTGCTTAGCTATACTCTATTAATATCTATTTTCCAGACCATTTTACTTAGATATAGTGTATTAATATCTGGCCTAAAATATAAATCTCAATGTTTCCTTTTGGTTCATCTGGCTCCTATTTTACTTAGATATAGTGTATTAATATCTATCTTCCAGACCATTTTCTGTAGTTGTTTGTGCCATTAGGTGTGGATGAGCTAATAAATAAACAACTATAGGCAAAGGGTTTGATGATCATCTGCTTTTGTTCTATCAATCAAAATTCTTTGACTAAACATGGTTAGTCATCTGGTTTGTTCAACTCTCACTTTTCTTCTGTTTCAAATGCTTTTATTTGTCATGTTCCTGTAACCATCTTCCGTGCTCCTTTCTATTTACTGTTTCTGCTCAAAGGACATAATTGGCCTAAGTTTGGAGTCGGACACCATATTCTCTTGCACGAGCATGACCCTAATATTTCCCAAACTCATTGTAACAGTATTTAGTAAAATCTACCATGAATTAAGTTCAACTTGTCCTAGGATTAATTCTGCAAAAATATCCCAACAGTTTTTTTTAGCCTTAGAGACCTTTATTAGACAATTTGATGTATCCTATAGAAGTATTAATCAACCTGCAGCATCCTATGGAAGTATTAGTTATTCTAGTATATTGTGTGTTTCTTTTTGTCCTTTCTAGATTTTGGCTCTTCCCCTTTGTTGTTCTGGAGAAGTTTTTTGAGTCACCAAAAGTGTATGTAACTCTGATTCTTTGACTTGCAGCCATGCAAGGGTATTCTTTTATTTGGCCCCCCTGGAACAGGAAAGACAATGCTTGCAAAGGCTGTGGCCACTGAAGCTGGAGCAAATTTCATCAATATTTCTATGTCAAGCATCACATCTAAAGTTAGTATCGATCTAGAGCTTCTGTAACTATGGTTGTATCTGGTTGATGATTCACTTGCTGTTTTTTAACTCACTTCGTCTCCATATTTCTTACTGCAGTGGTTTGGCGAGGGTGAAAAATATGTGAAGGCTGTCTTCTCATTAGCTAGTAAAATTGCCCCCAGTGTCATATTTGTCGACGAAGTACGATGCCTATGAGTTACGATTTGTCTTATTTATTGTGTTGACTTTGATTTGCATCAACTTATGGACGCCTTGTCTAATCCGTTTTCTAAAGGTTGATAGCATGTTGGGGCGGAGGGAAAATCCGGGGGAACACGAAGCCATGCGTAAAATGAAAAATGAATTTATGGTGAACTGGGATGGCTTGCGAACAAAAGATACAGAAAGGGTTCTGGTGCTTGCGGCAACAAACAGGCCATTTGACCTTGATGAGGCTGTTATCAGGAGGCTGCCGCGTAGGTAAAAGAGCACTTCGATTTGGGCCCAGTACTTATCATGCCAACTTATTTGTTCCAGCATTTGGGAGTTTTTTAGGTATGGCTGATGCCAATGCTTTTGTGGTGCTTGTTCCCCATAGATTGATGGTCAACCTGCCGGATGCTCCAAATAGAGCAAAGATCTTGAAAGTGATCCTAACTAAAGAGGACTTGTCTCCTGATGTTGATTTGGATTCAATTGCGAGCATGACAGATGGATATTCTGGAAGCGACCTTAAGGTAATCTTTACTTTCTCTTTCTTCCTGACATAAGATGAAATCTAATTTTGTTAGTGGATGGAGTGTTTCTCCCTTCTGAAAAGCTGAGTTTTTTTACATTGCAGAACCTGTGTGTAACTGCTGCCCATCGCCCAATTAGAGAGATTTTGGAAAAGGAAAAGAAGGTTTGTTTCTTTTGTTTGATGAATGAGCAGATTCTTAAATTGGTAATAGAGTGATACCATTGTTTTTCAGTGGCGACAGAAATTCTACTTATACAAAAATATTTTTTACTGTCTAACAATTTGGCCATTGTTATCCTTGATAACTATGTTGTATGGATTCTTCGGAATTAATCAAGTACTTGTGTCAGACATGACACCTGATAAGGTTGTTGCATATTGTCTGATACTTCCTGTCAGACATTTGTTGTATTGTATTTAGCATTGTCATTATATGCATATTCCATTGATTATTGCTAACAGTTGAGTAAAGTGCCTTTCTCAATACTATATTATATAAAACATCATTTCAACATGTTTTCCTTGTTATTTCTGGCTGGGAACCAGATTTTGTCCTGCCAGTGTAGTCTACCAAGAGTCATATATGTGCTCACTTTTTCTGAAGCAACATCAACAGATTATCATGTGCCTTCCAACTAATTGAGAAGTCCTGGTTGATTATTATCTCTGAAGCAACATATGTCTAATGCTCCTAGAATTGGTTCTTTCTTGTCCCAATCAAGCAATCATCCATTGATTATCAATAACTTTCTTTCAGAAGTTATATGCAAGAAACATGTGATTTGAGAGCAATTTACACAATCCTTTCTTCCTATATTATCTTCTTCCCGGAAGATTTCACACATTGTGTGGTTCAACTCTGCTAATTTGTGTGCTCACATATTTCTATTTAGCAGAGCTAGATTACTTCCCTTCTAAAAGCATATCTACTCTGATCTTATTACTGACATCTATCTGAACTAATGACAGGAGCAAGCTGCAGCACTTGCAGATAGTAAACCCCCTCCGGCATTGAGTGGGAGTGCTGATATCCGGCCTTTAAACATGGAAGATTTCAAAAATGCTCATGAACGGGTAAAGCGGCAAAAAACAAAAAAAAAAAAGACTTTTTTTTTGCAATTTTTTAGACCGTTTTATGTTATATTCGATTATTTTCTTTTAAACTCTGCCTGTTACCCAATCTCGTACTAGGTTTGTGCAAGTGTTTCATCCGAGTCTGCAAACATGACTGAGCTCCTACAGTGGAATGAACTCTATGGTGAAGGGGGTTCCAGAAGAAAGCAGGCTCTCAGTTACTTCATGTGAAGAAGGCTTTGTCATCTGTACAAATGGTTCTTTCTCTCTTCTCAAGGTCTGTACTTTTCTCTCATCTTGTAGAGGCCGATCTAAGTTGAGGGCTCACACCCAGGGCTGCCGGGAAGCCATTTTGTCTGTAAAATGAAGTATAGGTTCTTTTAGTTAATATTTTGTTTTAGTTTCGGGATGGTTGGTTGGTCTGAAGGCAGTGTAGCGTTGGCGAATTCGGGCATTCGCTTCACTGCTTTTGTTTTGTTCCCCCCATCTCTTTGCTCTCGGCGTGAAGAAGAGGACCGTGTTCTATTATTCCATAGTTATATTATCTGAGGAAAAAAAATGAAAATATCTAAAGATCTTATGCATAATATTGAAAGTCAATTCTTTATGGAGATTTGCAGGATCAAACAATAAGCAATGCTCAATGGTTATGATTTGTGGTGGTTGTATTTGGTATGTGAATCACAAGTGTATTTATGCAGGCCTTTGTGATTTTGTTATGGGATTCATGTGTATCTGTGTATATATAGAGAGAGAAAACCAAAGTATTGACAGGAATATTGGGGTTTGAATTCCGGGGGATTCGAATCCATCTCCATTCCTAAGGTCGTAAGTTCTCTCTTGCCGCACCTAATAATCTTGATTTAAACAAAAAATCTTTATTATGATGAGTTTGGTAGTTGCCAAAGTGACCTAGCTAGAATGATTAATAGATATCAAATTACATTAAAGAAATTTAGTACTCAATTCTAGGTGTTAAGACAATATTCATGAATATGAGATTGGTTTAAAGGTGCCCCATTTTTAAGAGGTTAATGAATTGAAATATGTTTAAGATTTAAGGTTTAGGGTTTATTATGTGAATTGTAAGTGTTTATTTATGCATATCTTTGAAATTATATGTTGAGCAATTTATCTCTCTATATTACAAAACACAAAACACAACATACTGATATTTATTTTTTAATCTAAGGATTGAGATTGTTTTAAAAAAATTATGAAGGATTGAGATTGTTCCTTTTTCTATTACTTTTTTCTTACAAACCTGTACTTTTTTTTTCTCTCTCTCTAGCTTGTGATATCCTTTTTTTTTTTTGGCTCTTCATTTCCAAATTAACTTAAGTAAATTCAACGCTTCTACCTCTCTTTTACTAATTAAAAAACTCAAATTTTTAATATATCTGTACTGCCCAAAAAATATAAGTAAGTTTGTATATTTTTTAGGAATTTGCGTTGAATTATTAAAAATAAAATTTACTATGTTATTATTCATAATAATATGAAAATTATTTATGTTTTAAATTAATTTTATAATTAAATTATGTTTGAAGTGCACAGGGTAATTATTAGTATGTATACATATATATGTATACAAATAAAGAGAGTATATTTCAATTCTAAAAGAATGAAATGAGGCTTGTTAGCCTTGTTCTATTTTCCAAACTCCAACAGGTCTTCTGAGCTCACCCACCATTATATAAAAAACCATTTATTGGCTAAATTTGACCATTGAACTTTGGTTTTTTCTTTTTTGTTAGAAGAAGAATTTATATTATTTAAATTTAAATAAAAAAGGGACGGGAATTATCTTCAATTGCCCACTATAGAACTTGAATCTGCAATAAGATGAGTGTATGTATATATTTAAATAAAAGAATTCTTATGAGAATGAATATAAATTTTTAAATCCTCAAATTATTTTTTATAATTTTTTGTTTTTAAAAATACTTGATAGTAGTCTATTGATTATATTTTATTTTCTCATTTTACATAATATTTTTTTAAAACATTGACTAACCCATTCCATGATTTATTGAGAGAGTTATCTTTTGCATATTTTATTGGTTTACTTTTTTAACTTTTAAGTTTCAAAATAGTTTAAACGGACAAGTAAAATAAAAAATAGTGTTGAAATATACTCATAAAAAGGTAGTTAACTCAGAAATAGAGAAAAAATATTGTGTTGAGTTATATACATAAAAAAAACAATTAACTAAACTAAAGAGTATTTTTAATATATATTTTAATTTTTTATTTTAAAAAATAATGCTGAAGATGCTACGAGCAACGTCATCAAAAGTTAACCATCATTTTCGCATGTATTCATAATGTTTTGGCTAAAGCACTTATTTGGCTAAACTTAAAAGCTAATTATTTTTAATAAAAAAATTTAACTTTTTAGCTATATCATTTGGCATTTATAAAAAGCTACTAACATTTTTTACTTCTTTCTTCAAAAAAAATATATATATATACAATTCAAATATTTTAACTTTTTTTTGAAATAAAATAACTATGATAAAAAGTCAACTCTTCTCGTAAAAATAAAAAAATCGTACCAATATCTCGAACACTACCATTTAAAAGCAAAAAATAAAAATATTTTAAATATTTTAATAAAAAAAACTACTACAAAATACTATTTCAAATAATTTAACTCTTAAAAAAATCAAACTTTTTATACTAACTTTTTAGATTTTTCAAATAGGGCTTGAATTCTATGCTGCTATATAGACAACTTCATGATTATTCACAAGGATGGTGAAATAGGTTAATGACACTTTGCCCTTTTAAGAGTTGCACTTTACCCTTGCAAAGTCAAAAATTGGTTTTTATTTTTGGGTAAATTACATTTGACTCCCTTAAGATATATGGCAATTACAATGAGACTCCCTTTGATTTTTTAAATTAGCCGATCTCCCCCTATCAGTATTATCGCCGATGTTAATGGCGAGAAAAATTGTACTATTTTAGCCCTTTTAATTTATTTTAGATTTTATAATTAAAAAATTAATATGATTGTTTCCAAATATATATTTTTGCTGGGATTCATTTAATATGTAGATCTCGTCAAATTTGTTATTCATGCAAAAATTAAAGTTGATCCAATAATTGTAGTTATATAAAACTATTATATCTATTTACAAATAAATGAATGAAAAATATAATTTAAAAAAAAAATAATTAAACAAATATTTTTCGATCACATAGTTAAAAATATAAAATAAATTTTATTTTTTACATAAATAACAAACTTGATAATATTTAAATAATGAACGAATTCCATAAAAAAAAATATATAATTGAGAATCAAACCCATAAAAAACACAACTTAGCAACTTTGGATTTGACCCCTAATTTACCAAGCTGTTTCACCTGCAAGCGCACACACACACATCCATAGAGAGAGACAGAGAGAGTTTTATTTATTTTATAGTATGTAAAATAATTTATTTTATATATTGATATGTTTATATTATAAAGTTAATTGAGAAGATTATATTTACCAAAAATTAAATTGATAAGATATCGATAATTATGGTCATAATAAGTTTATTGTGTAAAAAAATAGAAAATAAGTATAATTTTAAAATTAAATTGTCTAATTTTTTTAGAATTAATGTAATTTAATCATATAGTTGCAAATATTAAATTAATTTAATTCTTTTTGTAAGAATGTTACTTTTGATAACTTTTACAATATGAACGATTCAAATTATTAAAACATGCTAGTGTTAAATATTATTAAGTATAAATTGAGAAACCTCCGTTTCTTTGTAAAATGGAAAGAATTTCAATACAACTGGTAGGAAGAATTTTGGTTGTTTCAGACGGCAGGAATTTTTGTCTTCCAGGATATATTTGTCTTTTTAAAATGGAAGGGAAGAATATTTTGGTGCACATATGGAAATTGTACAAATTTTAAATGTTTATCTTAGCAACTTCCCTTATTATCATGAATGACACAATAATAGAAGAAAAAATATAAAACCGACAACCAAAATAAAAGAGATACATGTGTAATTTTAATAAGCTTAAAGAGAGGTGTTTGTCATTTTCAATAATTTCAGAGAAAATTAGAGTAATTTACTCTTCATTTTCTTATAATATAAGAATAACACATGTATAAAAGAGCATTCACTTTTTATTACTTCGAATTGTGAATTTTACTATCAAATGCATAGTAAATTTTACTGTTGAATCAATAAAAAAATGAATATTCTTCGCTCATCATTCAAGTGAGTAAACAAGTTTTATTTTTAATAGTCAAAGAGGAATATTATTTTCTCATTTAATAGCTTTTTATTGACTTTCTTTTTTGTCTTTAATTATTTATTTTTTCATTTTACCCTAAACTTGTAGATTTTTTATATTACTCTCATTACGAAATCGAAAAAAGTAAAAAAAAAAAAAATAAACCAAAAATGCTCCTCACAAAAAAGATGCCAAACGCAAACTAGGTGAATGAAGCCAATTCAGTGAATTCACCTTTGTAAAAGCTACAATCTTGTATTTTTAGAAATTTTATATTTTTTCTTTTATCACGTTCAGTGGCTCTTGGTAACCCCAAGAAAAGAAAAAAAATGGTATGGAGAAAGATGATAAATATAGGAGGTTAGAAAATATATATTCTGACTAATGTTGATTAAAAAAATGAGAAAATTATAAGGCAATTAAAAAGATGGAGGAGGAAAATATAATTTTTACAAGCATATGGGCATTAATATATTAAAAATAAACTTATGGGGTGTCATTGTATTTTCTGGTTGATATTATAATTTTTATTTTTGGAATATATATATTGTGTGTGTAAAATAATTGATATTATAATTTTAGAATAATTATTCATTTATTTATTTATTTTTATTTTTAAAAAAAAAAAAATTTTGATTTTTTTACTCGGATCAGCTGAAAAATAAAAAAATTAATCAAAATATAAAAAAATTACAAAAAAATAAAAATTAATTTAAAATAAATTTTATATTTCTTATTTTTTTAGTGAAATTTTTTTATTTTTTAATTATTTTTTTAAAAAAAATTAACTCTTATTTAGACGATTTAAAAAATAAAAAAAACTCGCGACGGTGTGCCATAAACTGTTCAAGATTCCAAACTCCGAAGTCTGATCAGTAGTCTTCTTCTATTCTGCAATGTTCATTCCGTTATCAAATCTGTAAACCATTAAATCTAATCTTCTCTCGGATTAAACGGAGAAGAAGAAAAAAATATACAAAAACCCAAATTGAGTCGAATCAATGGCGGATCTACAATCTTCACCACTAGCACCACCTCCGCCGCCTCGCTCCACCACCGACATTTTCGGCGATCCAATAGACGCTCACCCGCTATGGTTCAAGCAATCCTCCTTCCTCCACCCCAACTTCGACTCCGAGGCCTACATCGCGGATCTCCGCACTTTCGTCCCCTTCGACACCCTCCGATCCGAGCTTCAGTCGCATTTGTCCTCCCTGAAGCACGAGCTCGTCGAGCTCATCAATCGCGATTACGCCGACTTCGTTAACCTTAGTACCAAGCTCGTAGACGTCGATGGTACCATCGTTAGAATGCGGGCCCCGCTGACCGAGATCCGCGAGAAGATCCTGGTGTTCCGAGGCGCCGTCGAGGGGTCGCTCCAGGCGTTGCAGAGTGGATTGCGGCAGCGAGCGGAGGCCTCCGCGGCCAGGGAGGCGTTGGAGTTGTTGCTTGATACGTTTCATGTCGTGTCCAAGGTATGTGTCCTGATTGGATTTGAAACGAGCCCTAGTCCGTTTCTGTTATATTTGGCTGATTAAAAATGTTGGAAAATGGAAGCATCTAGTTTTTTATCTCGGATTACATTGCAATTTAGTTTTTTTTTTAAATGTATAAATGGGAATGTATACTTGGATTTCAGTACATGAACCAAACCAATTGCTCACTGAGAAACTGCGAGGAAGATATGAAATTGATATGAGAATTTGGGAATCCTTACCTGAAGTTTCACTTTACTATTCGTCTGATTCCGGAGAAAATGCAGGGACAAGATTATAGAATTCTTATGAATTTGGATTTAGTTATTTCTGTCGTAAGTATATGAGCTAATTCAGTTGACTTGACTTGCATTTAGCCATGAACAAATTTCTCAGTGAGAAACTGCAAGGAAGATATGAAGTTGATGTGAGAATTTGGGAATCTTTACTTGAAGTTTCATTTTACTATTCGTTTGATTCTGGAGAAAATGCAGAGAGAAGATTATAGAATTCTTATGAATTTGGATTTAGTTATTTCCGTCGAAGTATATGAGGTTAATACAGAATTGACTGGACTTGCATTTAACCATGAACCAATTTCTCATTGAGAAACTGCGAGGAAGATATGAAGTTGATGTGAGAATTTGGGAATCTTTACTTGAAGTTTCACTTTACTATTCGTTTGATTCCGGAGAAAATGCAGGTAAAAGATTATAGAATTCTTATGAATTTTGATTTAGTTATTTCCGTCAAAGTATATGACGTTAATACAGAATTGACTTTCCTTGCATTTGACCATGAACCAATTTCTCCCTGAGAAACTGCAAGGAACATATGAAGTTGATGTGAGAATTAGGGAATCTTTACCTGAAGTTTCACTTTACTAGTCGTTTGATTCTGGAGAAAATTAAAGATATCTTAAGAATTTGGATTTAGTTATTTCTGTCGAAGTATATGAAGCTAATACAGAATTGACTGGACTTGCATTTAAGTTGTAGTTATTTATATCAGATTCTGAAGTGAATACTAGACGCCAAACTCACATCGGCAATTCTAGTCCCCTTCTTTTGGAAGAACAGATGTAGGAAAAATAACCAAGTTTGTAATTTGTGGTTTTAGGATTGTCAGTGTCATGGCCTCAAAGACTTGGAAATCTTAACTCGACTTAGCATATTTCTGTTAAATGATCTATTTGTTTTGATTTTCTCAATTTCATTTCGAAATATTTTGTTTTACTCTTCTTGTACCCAAAAAAACTTTAGAGTTTTTTTCTTTTGGGGGGGGGGGGGGGTTCAGTTTTTTT
>JAOTRH010000018.1:11819420-11843002 GCA_034768845.1 Heliamphora exappendiculata | reverse complement strand
TTTTAGGACTTGAGACAATTGAAGGGAATAACTGCAACTTACAGGATGACTAATAAGCCTCTTCCTGTTAGGCATTCGCCTTATGTGTCAGGTGTACTGCGTCCTTTGAAGGTAAGCAGTCTTGTATTTTGTGGATTTTATATCATTCTTTCTTTTTCTTACTGTAGTTGCGGAATCTTTGATTGAGCACCAATCCTTTATATGAAATGTAATGAAAGCCCATCTTTGAAAGCTTTTGCTATGAAAAGGAAATGTTCATTACATTTTCATTTATCTAAATCCTTCATATGATGTCTGCTTATCCAGTCATAGTGGGTGTTTGTTAGAAATTAATAATTATCCAACTTTTAGAATACAATTCAGCAAAAAGTTCATGAAATCCAAACGTGTTTTTTTTGTTGCTCCTTATTCTAAATTAACAAATACAAATTCTACTGATTGGAGTTGTAAGTTTACAATTGTAATAAATTTTTGTAACTTCTACTTGAAGTCGGAATCACATTTTTTCAACCATAATTTATAACTTCATAGTTTTTGTTACACCAAACACTCATATTTATCAATTGATTATATTAGTTTGGTTATGCGGCTGTATTTATCAACTGATGACTTTAAAATATTAAAATTGTGGTGAACTGCTCCCTGTTTTCAGGCCTTTTTGGAAGGAGAGCGAGCCACCACATATTTGACGAGAGCTGCTAGGGAAGAACTCACTCTTGGTGCTGCTTTGGAGATAACTGGTCGTTATCACGAATTAGCTGCGGACCTCGTTAGTGTGGTTAGTATGAAGATCCCAATATATATTCTTATACTTTGCTTTTTTGTCAGCATTGTTTTGTCTTAGAAATCTGGGGTTTAAAACGTTTCAAACACCGTGACCAGGCGAGGAAAACCGAGTCTTCACTTCAGAGAATACGTCAGGGTGCACAAAGGCGAGCTGGAGCAAGTTCGGATGTCTCAGACAATAATGTATCGGATACTGATAAGATCTGTATGCAATTATTTCTTGATATTCAGGTTAGCCTCGTCCTTTTACAAATCTTATTCTCTCCTCAGTGCACAGTCCGCATTTTGCGTTTCTGCTTGTGTGTGTGTGTGTGTGTGTGTGTGTGTGTGTGTGTTATATAAAATAAGATAGCTCAAACTTGTTCAAAATATGTTCCCTCTTCTAACAAATGTTATCTTATACTTGCTCAAAATATGTTCTCTCTTTTCAACAAAATTTAAAATGAACGATTAGGATTAATTCAAGCATCCTATTGCTGGAAGCTCTTCTTTTTTAAAAATATGTTCTTCTGTTATATGCTATTTTTAACTTGCGGCTATTCGTTTTCTCCGTCTCGCTTGCTTGACAAACCCATTTAAGCACCCCTCTTTTATTCAGAATTTGAAGTTTGCTGTGTAATTGAATAAAGAAACAATAGTATGTGAACCTCAATGAGTCTAGATTTTAAACTAACCTCTTAGGCTGAATACTCATTTTAAATCCCCCTCACTGGGGCACATTCACAATTTCAAATCACTGTCTAAGACAAACTCATGTATCATCTCTCTTCTCTAATTTGATCAACGCACCATCATCGTGCCACCATCATGTCCTTGTGCCAATAATGTTAGATTAAGCCCAATAGTGTCATGAGCAATTCTCTAGTTTATATATATTAGAATAATCTTATCATGGCTTTGTATATTCTCCTTATTGACCAGGAATATGGGCACAACCTCTCAGCGCTTGGGGTTGAAGCAGCGAAAATTCCAGCATACCGTTCCTTGTGGCAGTGTGTTGCCCCCACAGACAGGCAAAATGCAATAGGTTTCTAGTTCTGATATTTTGGCTACGCTTTTTTTATACAACCTTCAAAGATGCATTGAGTGGCATTTGGCGGTGATTGGCGAAGCATTTGGCAGTGATGGGTGCAGCATTGACTTCTCTTTGCTGCGGAAAAAGAAGGCATGCGGCACCAATTGGCATACTGATCGATAATACCGTTTTCTTTTCCTTAAACATTATTCTATTGTTGGCTGCCTTTTTTGGTAATGCATTCCCATCCCCCCACCACCGGGCTTTTATTTTCAGTTCTTGAATCTTGACAATGCCCGTTTCCAATTACTCATCCCTTAGGGTGAATCACAGAGGTCTGTACTTTATAAACAAATAATAATAAAATGAGAACATTCTTTTTAACGTACTGAACAGCATCTCTTCTGTAGCCTTCGTTTCTTTGATCCGTCGATCAATGGATGTTAGTTACGTTAGCGAGGCCTCTGCCCACACAAGCAGCTCTCTCCCCAAGAAAAAAGGAAAAAAGTCAACCCCATTTAACATTCAGTTATTATTTTCTAAAAACACACAAAACTTGTTTAAAATAAACAATTTACTTTTCAAAAATCATCAAACAGATTTTCGAAACTGTTGTCCAAAATAAATTAAAAAACAATCCGCTTTTCACTAATCACCAAAGGGTAAGAATACACACTCATTTTTCATCAGTTAGAATTTTGTGCATCATCATGAGAGAAAAAAAAAAGAAAAAGAAAAATAAGAGTTTCATCAGGGATACATTTGAGATAACTGTTAAGAAACAGAACCTTATATTTTTGTCTCAAATGTTAAGAATCAGAACCTTACTATTTCCAAACTTAATGAAACAATAATGAAGGGAAAACCCTTCACCAGCCCGAAAATACCACAAAAACTCATTGATCAATTACTGAAATGTTGCAAGGCTACAAAATCAATCAGTTTCTATGCATCATTCCTCTTTATTTTTCATACAAACTTCCCCACTGTGATACAAAATTACAAATAATGTTCCTAATGAAATCACCATCATCGTGATGGTTTGCCATATTACCAATCAAGCTTCTTGAATAATTACTCTTAACAAAAACTCTACTAGGGGTAGAGTAAATGAAATGCAAGCGATTCTACCTCTATTTCAGTCATTTTGTTGCCGTTTCCTCCAAATCAGATAAAATCTTATCCATGTTGTCAAAATAAGGCCAGCTTTTCTTATCGCTCTTGTTTTCCTGTTGAGAAGATCATCGCTGTTAAATAAGCAACAGCTATCATCATCAATATATTAGGGGCAGCAAAACCACCGGCATCATCTACGCACGCATACAGCAGAGTGCAGCCCCATCACTGGAGATAAGGGGAAGTTATTGTTAAGGTACATGATTGGTCCTAACAGTACATTAATGCCTTCTATGGATATAAATGAAGATATATACATTTTCATATGAGCATATACAGTGCAACAAAAGGTAGGGTCGAAGGGAAATTCTTCAAATGATTGGCCTCTGGCCTACAATAGAAATGTGTAGGTACTGTGCTTCACTTAATATGGATGTTTTAGATTATAGGACTCAACACCATCTCATTCAAGGTTGATGGCAAACAGCCATTCAATCAATGATGCCTCAAATTTCTGATTATATTAACTAGAAAAGGTTTCTCACTGCTCTCTCCCTTGCTCGGAACTGCCCCTGCCCTCACAAAATTGGTATCCGACTCAACACGTTAGTATTTGAAATTCAATTAAGCTGATGACCTTTTACCACATATGTGCATTGATGGGAAAATATTTGCCATCTACCAAACAGAAATAACAAACTAAGAAAAAATCCAACCAAGTTCTCCCTTGCTCGGAACTGCCCCTGCCCTCATAAAATTGGTATCCGACTCAACACGTAAATGAAACTCGAAAGTACTTGAAATTCAATTAAGCTGACGACCTTTTACCACATATGTGCATTGATGGGAAAATATTTTCCATCTACCAAACAGAAATAACAAACTAAGAAAAAATCCAACCAAGTTTAAGAACAAACCTCATATTTCTGGACCAGAGATGTCCATAAAGATTTGCACTGCCCAGGACTTCGATTAATCCCATCAGCCAGCAAGTTTGCAGATATCTCTTCCCAAAGGGCCATTCTCCGCTTCACGACTTGGAATCTACTGTGGAGTTCACCTCGCATAATAATTAGCTTTTTAACCTCTTCAGGTTTCCATTTGTTCCTTTTCACAGGCTTTGAAGATTTGAATCGAGTTTTTGGAATTTCGACAGAGTCATCAGCCTCAGTTTCTTTCTTACGCTTCTCATGTTCCTCCTGTGGAACAGATCCATTGCTATCTTTTACCAATTGATCAATTGGTGATGACGATATGAATGACTTCCAGAAATCATCCGACTCCTCAGAATTGAGGGGAAAACTCTCTGCTGACTCAGAACCTGAAGTAGTGGCTTCCTCACATATAAGTCTTTCATCTTCAATTCCATGACCTGCATTATAAAAAAAGGGGGAACAATCTTAGTATATAGCTGACAGAAAAGTTTCCACTTCAAGGACAAGCAAACATCTGATCACAAGAAAAACATTCATAAAATGCTGATACCAAATGGTATGAGGTAATATGAACCAATTTGGTGAAACCAAATTACTAAAATCTCCTAAATACTATCTCCCGAAGAGAACAATATGGCAGTTCACGACATTAGTGATACATGAGTTACAAAGTCAAATAGAAAATCCGTTGACAATTGATTTTATTTTTCTTGTGATCAAAATAATATTTAATGAAGCAAACCATCTATTGAATTGCTTACATCAGACATACAAGAGAACCTCAAAATCATAGTTAAAAGGGCAGAAACTGCAGATCGTTGCCAGATCTGGAAAAGTCCAGGCTGGAGAAAACTTAATGGTAGACGACTACTACTATTGGATGTTGGCCAGACTGAACAGGACAAGGCTTAGTAGTTCAACAACCAAGTCAACCATTACACATCAAATTCTCCATTTTTGGAAAGAAAATACCTTTTCTTCATTGGAAACTGATTCTCAAGTGGTTATAGGTATGAAATGTATTTATGCATGTACAAGAGAATATGTACACAAGGAGAAAATGGACAGTGAAAAACATGACCAAGCATAATCAGAACCTTCCATTTCTTGTTGTGTGTTGTTTTCTGAATGCATCCTGCTGCTGCCTTCTTCCTCCTGTATCTCAGTTGCCCGTCTCTTTCTTGGCTGACCATCCACCACTTTTCTTAATGCTGATATCCCAAAACCAACATGTGACTTGCCAGACAGCCTAGCATTGAGCTCATCAGAGATAACTGCTTCCGGATTTTCTATGGCAATTGTAATGACTTCAGGCCTTTTACTACTGTACTTCCTTACCATTTTTCTCAAAACCTCAGATACAGTTCTTTCCATGTGGGAAAGAGGACAATTTACAGGACAGCTTGACAGTGCTGCATGGGCAGCTTTGTGGAGTGCATCCAAAAGCTTTCCTTTGTCAAGCCATAAGCAACGTGTAGTGATTCTTATTTTTCCTTTTAGCGTAGTCTCAGCCAAACCATCAGCATCTTGAGGGCGTAAAATCTCCATGCTGCAATGAAAGAGAGGAAGTTGTTATACAGATGACCTACAAAAATGCTTGATTTCCATATTCTGAAAGACTTTTACCTGACCACTATAATACCGTCTGATGCAATTCTTAGTCTCTCATCAATGCAAAGATCAGTGGATGTACCAAATGCTTTGTCACCATCACTGTACATCAACTGAAATTTAAAAATAGTTTTAATGGAACTTTTCTCAATTCAAGAATACCTTATCACAGTGACAAAGAAAGGTAAGAAGAAAAGGGGGAGCAGCAGGAGAGGGAAGAGAGAGAATTTAATGACCACCAACCTGCAAATTCTCCTTCCCTAGTGATATAAAACCATTAGACAGCACTCTTCTGTTCCTCAAATGTGAAACACCAAGCATCTCTCCGTTCTTTATAACCTAATACATTGCGTCCAACGTTTAATTTATTAGGATACCATATAATATATATAGTCACGGATGCATAGGAATGTAAAGGTTCCTTATGAACAATATGCACATATATTGCACCCATATACACTATGTATTTATGGTTTAATAGGCACATCATGTCACCAAAATAAAAACTCCTAACCAGTTTCTTATACACAAGTACACCCATATATTGCATATAATAGACGAAGACGATCAGACTCTGCCTTTCCTCAAAGTGGGGAGTCAGCTATTCAATTGTCAGCGCAAGTTCATGGTGCTCATTCAGACTTCATCCACTCTCACTTAACAGGATACCCTTCTGCAGAAGGAAAAGAGTGACCAGCCTTTTGTCACTGTTTTAGGCTTGTCACTCTTTTCCTTCTGCAGAAGGGCTTCAACTTAGAGACCCAATGTCCTTCCAATTTAGCTTTAATTTGTTCTGTTTCTTCTATAAAAGCCATAGGAGACATCCACTTTGTGCAAAATGAAGCCAAAGGTTGTATCGTTACCCACCCAATCCCTGCATTCCAACTAGGAACAGCCCTAGGTCATGGTCCATTTTCTTGCTGGACAAGTGCACACTTCAAGACGTCAATTGAAGTTGACATCAAAGATGTGCCAAAATTCAGTACCTCAATTACATTGAAGGGTTCAATCTTGTAAAATGTCACATGAACATCAAAACTAAGTTCACCAATACAAGTTTAAGGCCATGGAAATTGTTCTATGCTCAATAGTTTATGGAATATTAACATCTGATCAATACCTTGGACATCTAGCTTTAGCCCCACAAGAAGCATTCTATTTCACTGAAACTCAATTCATATAGAATACGATGACAAGGGGATATCAACTTTGTATCGACTCATAAACATGCTCAAAAGTTCAAGTTCAATGAGATCAGTTTATCTTGAAAACCTGTGCTTCTTTACTAGATCTTTTCAATTCTGTTTCATTGTCAGCCCCCTTACTAAAATTATACCTTTCAGGGTGCTCGATAATTTTTCATTTTTTTCCCTGGATATCGTGTTCTGCAGTATCCAATACCTTGTCAACCATGCATCAGTTTTTGCATTTCTCGGTAGATTCTTAGTATATTTGAAGTTTATAATCTGGACTGACGCATGGTACAATATCTTTTTTCACATCTTCCACTTCATAAAAGGTTTCAGAGTCTAAAAATGGACCCAAAACATTGAGCCATAGAAATCTTAAGACCAAGACATTACAATCTGCACTAGCAATTCTTAGAAAGTCTATCTCACAAAGAAACCACTATTTACTGGAAGAATAGGTTTTCCAGATCTTCAACAACACTCATCATATCATCTGAAGGCCAGTTTAAAAAGGCAAATAAAATTTGCTCGTTTTAAGAAAATTTATGGAGAACTGCACCATGGAAATGTAATCAATCACACTTGTTAATATCTACTTTAGTTAATGATCCCATTGCTGAACAACCAGACAGTACAGACTCAATTGCTATAAACCTGGTCTTTCATTGAGAAATGAATAAAAATTTACGCAAAGGAAATCAGAAGCTTACAGTAGTGTGTCGGATCCCAGTCGATTTCCCAAGTAATTCATGCTCTTTTAGGAATAACAATTCTCCATGGATGGGGAGAAAGTGTTGTGGCTTCACAATCTTCAATACTTCCTCCTTCAGAAGTAAACTCAATATTTAGATTGTTCCTTCGAGAATAAATTATAAGATCTGATAATAATGAGCATAAAAGGGGAGAGGTCCACGCGGCACGTCAAATTTGAGTATATGATCAGAACTGATATCCAAAACAAAGAAAATGACTTAAGCTATTGGATTTCATGACCAGAGACACTTACAGTCATCTACGTATCTATTTTGAGAGGGGGGAAGCAATAAACAGACATTTGGTTTTCAGTCCTCAAAAGATAAATGATCTAACTATCTAAGAGACAAAGAAAAGGAAAATGGATGATTACACAAAATCTGGCATTTCATTGTTATCTTTTTCTTATTATACTATACTCTAACCATTAATGTGCTAATCATTATAAATAGATATTTTGATTTCAGTCCTCGAAAGATAAATGATCTAAGAGACAAAGAAAAGGGAAATGGATGATTACACAAAATATGGCATTTCATTGTTATCTTTTTCTTATTATACTATACCCTAACCAATAATGTGCTAATCATTTGCTTTGTGTCATGATTTCCTTAATGTACATATTTAGCTATGGGTACTGCGTCAAAATCAAACGCATGTTTGGTAGGATTTTACCAAGAATGTAAACATTAAAATTAGACACGTGATGCCATTATAGTTGACATTCTTGTAAGGCATTGATAATTGAGAATCCTTCATTTTTGCGACTTTGTAATCAACAAAAATTTAGGAGATTTAGAAAGATAAAAAATAGTTGTGAGATCCAGGAAGTTAGTATTCTATCTGCAAGACCTCTATCTTTATAACACATCCTGTGCAATTTGCATTTTGGCCAAACAAGGTCCAGACTGTTATGTTTAAGAGGCAAGCTCTTGTAATGACACCTCATATCACTCATGCACACAAACCATATTACATTAACACCTCGCATTGCATGCAAGACTTAATCATGACAAATTTCGACCTCTTGGGAACCTCACTCATGACCCTTAAAACCCAAATACAAAACAAATCTGGGTCATCAAGCTTCTTTCTCTTCCATTAGGACTAGAGAGAGAGAGAGAGAGAGAGAGAGAGAGAGAGAGAGATTAATAAGTGTAAATGTGAGAAGAGAAATAAGTACCAAGAGGAAATCCTAGCATTTTGTGAAGAAGGAATTTGAGGTAAACACACTTTCCTACCCAATCTTCCAATGAAATCACGCACTCATATAGAACGGAACTTGTGAAACGTGAGATCAGCTTCTTGCAAATCCATCGTTGATGACACTGACAATAGCGGAAACTTACAACTAATATATATTAAGCAAGAGAAATACTATATAAAAAGGGCATAAAGGGAATACCACCCATATACAAAAACTCCCATGATACCGGAAACTAAGATATTCATGAGAAGGTTGAATATTTGAATTAGGCTTCACATTTGCATGTGTATGCAGGATAGAGAGATTATTTGAGCTCCATAAACCTCAAATTTGATGAATTTGATTGTAATAAGTCATATATAGGCTTGATATATAGAGTTTCTCGTGCCTAGACCCTAGTTTGCAGACTTCTAGTGTGTTGATTCATAGTTGTATTGGGCTTTGGTGCAAAAACTTGGACTTGTTAAACCTAGATTTCGAGCTAACATAGAAAAGGTATTGACAACATGTCTCAGAGCTGTCAACATCAGAAATCAGTAACCAACAGACCGAATCCTGCAGGGAAATGTGTCAATTGACATGTCTCAGACATGTTGATATCATGAACAAGTAGCTTTCCTGCAGAAAAAGTTATTGACGCCATGAAACAGTTACTTTCCTGAAGTGAAAGGCGTCGACACCATGAACCAATAGCTTTTGTGATTTATTTTTGGGAAATTAGTGAACAATCTAATTTGCAGGCCGTTTACTGTTTTTCATCCACCATAAGATTTTTTAACAAGCAAAGTTCATCCTCATAAAAATTTTAACGCGCAAAGTCTTTTTGGAACAAAAATACCCAGAACAGATAAATTTATCTGTTTGCATTACCTGTGTTGATAAGCAGACAGATAAATTTATCTATTTGTTACGCAAAACAGATAAATTTATCTGTTTGCAGGGTAATTTCGGGAGAAATCACACAATTGGACCTTGCGCGTTAAAATTTTTGTTTATGGACCTTGCGTGTTAAAACTTATTTTTTTTGGACTTTTAGCTGAAACCCTTTTTTTTTTTTGCATAGAAAGGTGTTGACGGCAAGGTCGATGGTGCCAACAACAAGAAAACGTAAAATTTAATAAGTTTTTCCCTTCAATCCATTGGTCTAGGCAACCCCTTTGGGACATTTAAGATGGAGACTTAATAGATACTAATTAACATCCTCAATTGCATTAGAGGGACATTATAAGATATTGATTGTAAAGAGAAGGCGGTGGAGGAAAAAAGTGGATCCTAATTCCAAAATAGTAAGAAAATCTCACCAATTCCTGACGATGCCCGTGACCGGATGTGTGCAGCTGCTCATTCTTTCCCATGACTATTGTTGATCCAATCTCTGATATACGGTTTAGCATTTTCATCACCCGCGTCTCATTACCAGGTATCACCTGAAAATGTGAACTATCAACAAGATCATCACCAACATGGGGATTGGGGACAAAGTACTAACATGGGATGATTACATTGGAGTTTCATGATGTATTATTTTCAGTGACAAAGCAAACACTTTGGTCAAAATTGACCATACATCATCTAACAAATGGTAGTCTCCAAAAATCTCCCGGCTTTCTTAAATAACAAGTCACAAAATGCCACCTCAAAGAGCTCTATGCTACCCAAACCAACCACAGACAATGAGTGAAACAGCACAAGTCATCTTCAGCTCCCTATTTTCCCATCTTTCCAGGAATAAGGAAACATAATTAGAAAATGTTTACACCATGAATAAGAAAAGAAATTCACATTTATATTAACTAAAAGAATGTGGTGCAATTTTTGAAGCAAAAGGGTTACAAAAAAAGTATAAAAATAAGTTGTTTTATGGATTAACATAATGACATTAGATGATTAACATAACTCTTTCTAAAATATAAGAGGTTGGTTAAAAACCAAAAGGACCTCTGCTTGCAGCCTTTTGATGGTTATTACCTTCGCAGAGTAGAGAATTATGTCTTCTTTGCTCAATTTGAGTGAATGACTACTTCCATATGACGCAAGATTCAGTGCAGCACGTGGTTCTGCCTGACACAATAGCACAATAGTCATATGTGTAACATCAATTCAATGGGAAAAAATGAGGCCAACATAGCAAAGACAATCTAAATTGGCTTACTTGAGAGCCGGTTGTGACAATTAGTAAATCCTTTGGGGCATAAGCATCAATATCTTCAACTTTCACCTATGCAGCCAGCATAAACAACAATGGGAGGAATGGAGGAAACAGGGAGTCATAACGAAATGTTAATTAACTTGTGTATAATGGGGTGGGGAGTGCCGAGAGGGGCATGGAGTACCGCCAGACAAAATAAAGTTCCTTAACTGTAACTTTCAATGCATTTAAACCCAAATAGGAACAAACAAAATCTGTATCTAATCTATAGTATTAAAGAGTGGGTGCAAACTTTTCGTCTTTTGTCCCTTGCAAAATGTCCATTTTGCCCTCATTTTTTCTCTCATCTCCATTATTGAGATGCTTTTTCCTTTATCCTCATTTTTGTCTTATACCGTTGAGCTGGCATTTTATTTGGAAGACTAATTTATCCTTAGCAACATGTTTAATTATAGAATTATTTTTATGGAAATGAGTAATACCATGGAATAAAGGAGGATGAGTTATGCTATAGGATAAAAGGAATAAAATAATGGAAGATGAATATGATAAAATTATGAATGCGATTGGGAGGAATATGTTATATTATGGGATTATAAATAAAATTATGAAGGATAAGTTATATCATAAAATATTTTTATATTTGCTTAACATGAGAAAAATAATTGGTTAAAGAGATAATTATTTTAACATATGAATTGCGCCAAAAAATAATATTAGTTCCAAGAAATTTAATCCCCACAATTCCACCCTCCTCCATTGAATTAGTTATCCATCATTTAATTTCACATATTCAGTATCACTCATCCAAGGCCCTCTTTGGTTAGGGTATTGTGGGGGTAAGATTGGACTATTTCATAATAATCCCGACTATACTTTAATTTGGTTGACCAATTCATAGAGGTTTAAAAAAACCACTCAACTACCTCAATACCATTTTCCTGAGATAAATCCAATCTCAGAGAGATGGTGAGTTTTTTAGACATGTATTTATTTTATATAAATGTAATTCCTTGAAGCTATTGTGGTCAATTGGTTTTTTATTTGTTTTTCATACATGATTTTGTTCTTATATAACAACAAAGATGCAATTATAATTAAATTTCAATATAATGGGTCCTAGATCGCATGACTTGCACACGGTCTCCTCACTAGTAGTCATGTTACACAGACACCAGCCCATAAAATGTGTTAGACATGACACATTGATATATAATGACTTGTTTCATAGACGTCAACCGAAATTCTAACTAAACTGACAGGAATTGTTTGTTTCGCCCAATATCTTATGTCTTGAGTCTTGAGGAATACTAATTCACAAGCACAAATATGACACGGCACAACCATGCAACATTGCATTTTCAAATAACCAAAAGACACTACACAAGCATAGACATGTCAATAAATGAATATGCTTTATATGTTTACATTAAAATAAAAACATGATTTCTTACATCGCAAATATATTCACATCTCAGTATACCATAATAGTAACAAAATCATTTTCACATTCTCCTTAGTAGAAAAAAAGTGTGAAAAAGAAGATTAATATCTATTTTAAAATTTCGCATCATAAACTTTCCATTTAGAATTTGTAAATTAAAAAAACTTATCAAAAACTAAAGGAAATGGTATTAATAATTATATGCATACAATGAGTTCATTTTAACACCGACTTGTAAGTATTTTTTTCAAACTTGTAACGTGATTTATTTGTGACTAGTGATGGACGCTCATCCCCCAAGAGTCCAAAGCATACTTGGTTCAAAGAGAGAAATAAAACCATAGAATGCACCTCTCCTAAGAGTGGTGGTGATGGAGTTCATTTTATGTATCTATGTTCATTTAATTGCATGGAGTTGTTGAGAGGTGTCCATGTGCCTATAAATACATCCTAGGAACCTCTTATTTTCTGTTTTAGTTATTTTGATATTGTATTTTCAGAGATTTGCTCTTTTATAACTATAACATATAAAAAGTGGGAAGAACCAAAAAATTTTCCTCCTATCTACCTATTGCTCTTGGGATTCGTTCCTCTCCCATTGAGTGCCCTCATCCCCATATCTCAGAGATTGGGTCCCCCATCCATACAAACCATTTAAGGTTACATTTTGTGAATTCAAAATAGATCTAAAATGATGATTTGAAGCGTTCATCGCGTAAGTCATATAAAAAAAACTACTAATGTAAAATTTCAATTTAATCAAATATCAATAACCATGGGCGTAGCTACATTATAGTGAATGGGTTCAATTGACCCCACTCAGTTTTTTTTAAAAAGAATATTTTATGCATAACTATTTAAAGATGATAGCCATTCATATTATTGACACCGGTAAAATATAGTAAAATATGGAATTAAAGGTTCGTTTGGCAATAGAATCTAAGCCAACTTATTGTCTTTTAGCTTAAACAAAAAAAAAAGTAAAAAATAAGGTTGCTTGCTTGGCGATAGTAGTTGTTTGCCTTATGTCTTATTTGGCTTTTAGTTTTTTAAATTTTCTACTTCTTAGACAAAATACCATTATACCCTTCATATATTTTTATAATAACTTTCATTCTCATTTTAAAGTTATAATACAGTGTCATTTTTCCAAATTTATAATTTAATGCAAAAAAAAATTGTTTATTAATTGTCACACTAATTCTATTTATTAATTAACCAAATTAAAATTTTATTTTTAATTTAGCATGAGTAGTTTTGTAACTTAGCACGAGATATGATGTAGCTTTAAAGTTATTTTAAGCCAATTATTATAAATTTCTTTAAACCATTATAAAAGTATTCCAAATGATTTTTTTTTGTTTACTTGAGTTTAAATAGATTAAAGTGAAAAACCAACTTAAAATATGCTAATCACTGCTTAATGGACGGTGAATAATAAGTAAAAAGTGTATAGATATATGTGTAAATTTTATTGATATATGTGAAAATAGCAAGTACCATCTCCAAAAGTATATTAATATTGAATTTTTGTCTCTATTATCCTATTATCTACCATCCAATGCGCGGTGCTGATTTGCATGCCACAAAGTTAATTTATTTAACAAGCTCTATGTATCTAGTTTAAATGATAATTTGTTAAGTGACACTACTTACTAAAAATCCTAGCCATGCCATTGTCGATAACTATATGAACAAATTGTATTTTATTTTTCAAAAAGAATGGTTTAAACTTGCACAATTTACTTTAAACCAAAACTGTCCATTTTGTAAAATAAGATGCTATTTGTTTATATACTTAACGATGTACGATCCAACATAATTTTCACATGAATAATTTTTTTAGAGTGACCTGCGAAATCAACGACTCAAATTATCATTGTGGACCTATTATGAACTCAAAAAAAAATCTTGAGAAGTTTTAAGAAAATGATTCTTAAGATGATTTCATTCCCTCTCTCCCTTGATCTCTCGTACCGAATTTTTTTCCCTCTTATCTACTAATGCTAAAATTACTTAACTGCTCATATTCATTTTATAAAATTATTACCTTAAAGCATGTAAATCTAACAAACAATCTTCCTTACAAATTATATAATTTGATACTTTTATTATATGACAATTAGTTATCCATAAATATTTTTACTTTTTTTTGTTAGTATTTGAATACGGTAGATTACACACACAAAAATATATATATAATTTTTTTCCTCTTATCTACTAATGTTAAAATTACTTAATTGCTCCTATTCATTTTATAAAATTATTAAATTACCATGAAACATGTGAATCTCAGAGAAAAATGTTGATTTTTTTCAATCATCTTTGGAAATTATATAATTTTCCCTTTATTATATGACAATTAGTTATCCACAAATATTTTTACTTTTTGTTTGGTTAGCATTTGAATATGGTAGATTACATAAAGATTTTATTATTAATAATTATTATTTGTGCACTGATATGATATTTATTGAGTTTAAAAAATATAACAATTAGGTTTTATTTATTTTAACTGAACCCACACAAAAATAAAAGTGTGAGCATATTTGACACTGGAACCTAAATTTTCATTTTATCTACACACTCATCAAGTTAATCCATGTGATGCACACGTTTTGATATTTACTAAATTTAGTGAAAAAATAATTAATTGAATTCATGTAATGCATGTGTTTTGATTGTTTTGACATTTGATAAATTTTGTAAAAAAATTCTAATTAATAATCAAGATTTTTATTCTAACTAATCTCATTACCGTTAATAATAAAAGCTTATATTGAATATTGTATAAATACTACCGTATTTCACAAAAATATTCAATACCCACATTGAGAATAGGAGATTAACGGTGTTAATCTTCAAATTACATGTAAAATAGTGAAGAAAGATACTAATAGTAATTAATTGTGAATAATTATTATATATTATTAATTTTAATTTATTAAATATGATACTTTGCAACGTAATGTCAATTGATTAAAATTAATTATATATTAATAATTGTTATTGTATATCCTAACAACTGATTTAGCACGTGCAACGCATGCGGCACACTAGTTGCACCCAAAAATTGAGGATTTTCTTCCTAAAAATATTCTATTTAGATTTTATTGCAACATTTGGTATTAGAGCCCAAATCTGAGATTATATTTTCACAGGACCTTTTCAGATTTGATCAGACCTCGTTGGAAACCTAAAGTCGTTGGAGATTCTCCGGAACTCTAATTTTGGGTCACAGTTTTCATTTTAGCTTTTCTAGCTCGATCTCAACCTTCAAAAGTAGCAAAAGTCACTATCAATTTTGCTAGATCTGTCCCAAATTGAACCACATATGTCGATTCAACCAAAATTGAACTCTAATCGCGTTGTTTGGTCTTCACAACCAGGTTTGAGTTTTTCCTTGACATCTTATGTTGGTTTTGCACACGGTTAACGTGAAATTAGAGTTGATTATTGCTTGCAAACTTGTTTAAGCTTTCGATTATAGTTGAATCTCACTCGAACCATTCTTTGCGAGCTTCAATTGGGCCTTTTGACTTTGATCCTGTGTTTCCTTCTTCAAATCAAAGCCTAAGCGAGGGTCAACCTTCAACTTCAATTCTGTTTGAACTCGAGTTTGCGAGATTTCAACAAATTTAGCCCTAAGATCGAGCTATAGTGGTGTTGTGACTCCAAATCTGAAGAACACTATGACTTACGACTTGATTTGAGGCGATTTTTATGTCAGATTCAGCCCTAATTGGTTTGATTGTTGCAATAAGCAAGTTCTATTGAGTTCGAAATCTTCTCTATTGAAGTGTTCAGTTAGCATGTTGTGACCTTAATCGAAGCCCTCTCACAACTTATTATGGTTCGGTTCTTTTACCTGAGGAGTGTCCATTTGATTTCGAATAGGTTCGAAAGTTCGATTTAACATGATATGGTTAGAGATGTGTTCAATTTGAGTTGAAAGATGAGTTTGATCTAAAGATTTGATTTTGGCTCGATTTTGGTTAGAATTTGATAATGTGGATCTAGTAACCTGAGTGATTAGAACTGAGTTCAAAGTTTTAAACCGAGTTGACTCATCACTGAGCTGACTTGTTACCATGTAGAATTATCATCGTGTTAACTCACCACTAAGTTGGCTCACTACACTGACTAACTACCATACTTTGTTACCGTACCGAATTTCTATAAATGGTTTAAAAAGGGAGAGATAGAAGAGAAGTAGGGGGAAGAGGAGATGTAGCCAGTGTTAGTTAAGTAGCTAATGCTAATCCGACAATGGGGAGGAACAACGATGTTAATTGGAATCAAAGGATTGAGATTGAAGAGTTGAGTAAACAAGTTGCTACATTGATTGAGAAGGCACAACATTTGCAATTTTCAACCAAATGAAGTGACAACTCCAAGGATACTCAAATTAAATTTGAGAATCCATTTGATGCTGCAAAACCAAGTAGGTTGGAACATATATGGGATGACAACAATAATGAAGAACTTCCCAAATTTGATGGAAGTTCTAACTCGAATAACTTTGTTGATTGGTTGAACTTGTTTGAGGATTATTGTGTTTCTGAAGTAAAGAAGGTGAAACAGGTGTCTAAATGCCTCAAAGGAAGAGCTTCGACTTGGTTTAAGCAAATGCAAGTTCAAATACAAATTAGAGGCAAAGGAAAGATCGAATATTGAAAAAGGTTGAAGAAAAAGCTTGTGAAGCAATTTATGCCTTTTGACTACTTGTCAACTCATTTCTAGGAAGGCTAGCAGTTCATTTACAAGTGGAGAACTTAAATGCTTCAAGTATGAGCCATTAGGTAACAAGTTGAAGGATTTTGGAAGAGTTTTTGGAAATTATTGTGGTGCAATTTTGTTGAAGAGGAGTTGGTTCAATATTGTGATGATAATGAGCACCAAATTTTTGAGGATCTTCTCGTCTTTTTACAAGGAACTTGGAGATGATCTTGAAGATGATTATATCTTTAAAATAGACATGACTTAGAAGATGTTTTCATTTTGGATGAGCTTCCAAATGAAGAGTTTGGGGATGAGTATCCAAATGAAGAGTTTGAACATGTTCCTATCTATGATGAATATCCAAATGAAGATATTTATGGTGATAATGAAGGATTTGAGGATATTAATAACAATAATGAATGGGGGAAAATGCCTATTGTTTTAGAAGAAAGCCATGACATAAAGATTGAGGACCATGACTTTGGGATAGATTGTTCTCACAAGTCAAGACTCGTCTTCAATTGCCTTTGGTGCAAAATGTTCAAGTTGGTGTTGCTTTGGTGCCCTAACTATTTCCAAAGTTGCAAAAAAGGATAAAGACTACTTGGGATAGCTTTCATTTGGGCCTCGCCAGCTATCTCTCTATTAGGTAGGAGGGCTTTATTCAAGCAAGTCTTGGGTGTGCTGGAAGTTGATGTGCATGATTCTTGGTATGGCCTGAAGCTTGAAGATATGTTAGGAAAAAGCATAGTGGCATATTTTGAAGATGCGTTGTTTCATAAAAGACATGACAAGTGGGTGGTTTATTTGCACATAAGCACAACGGCAGTGGAAATACACAAATGGAAGCTCATATTGAAGTTTGGATGTCATATGAGGGCTATGCTATCATGAAAATGCAGCTACAAGTCCTTATCCCAAGCTAGTTGAGAGATATTACTATATGTTTCTGCATATAAGGGGTGTTTGGGAATGCTACTGCTAGTAGCTTTTAGATTGTAGCTTCTAGCAAAATTTGTGAGTGTTTAATAAAGATTGTAACTTGTAACTGAAATAGAAGAAAATGTAATTATAACTTGTAGCAAAAGTTGTAAATGTTTGAAAAAATTTGTAACTTATAACTAAAATTAGTAGCAGAAAGCTAAAAGCTACTAGCAATAGCATTCCCAAACACCCCCATAGTTGCTTTGTTGTGAATAACTGTTGTCCAACTTGAGGACAAGTTCTTTTCTAGAGAGGGAATCCTGTTGCAGTCCATTTTACGTCTCTATGTTCATTTCATTGCCAGTAGTTGTTAAGAGGTGTCCATATGTTATAAATGTGTCATAGGGACCTCTTATTTTCAGTTTTAGATATTTTGAGATTGTATTTTCAGAGCGTTACTCTTTGTACCCAAAATTGGGAATTTTTGCTCAAAAAATTTGTCCCTTAGAATTGATTGGTGGTGTCCGATACAAACACACAAACCTTCTATGGGAACAAGAATATAGGGGTGCATTCATATATATGTTGTTTCTTTAACAATTACATTACCAAAATTGTCCATATCACAGTTGATGACTTACAAAACTATGCCAGTGGGCAGAAGGAGACAACCACAGCACAGTTGCACAATAGTTGATTGTGAATTTCACTTGTATCAGTGAACAATTAGGTCACCGGATTCTGATAACAAAATTTAATCCTAAAAGTCAGTTAGATTGATCTTGATTTCTCAATTTGAGCTCTTAGAACTTTTTACTTCTACAGTTCAGAAAGACTAAATCCATCCACCATGAAATGCGGAAATAAGAAGGGAGAGAACAAAGTATTTATTGTAATTGGCCATTGGTCTCTTTTAGTTTTGTTCTATTGGCAAATTTCTCATCCCCTATCTTTTTGTACTATTCTACTTTAAGTAATACATATACTTGTTGCTGATAATAATTATTAAAAAAAAGAAAGAAAGAACAAAGTCTCAAGGTTATTACCAGAGTTGATGGATCAATTGGTGCCTTTCCATCTTTCCATGCAGCATCTAGGTATGTCCTCAAGGCCATGCCAACAAATACCTAACATTTGTGACAATATCATCTGCCTCCAAACTTTCTAGGTGCAATGTGTTCTGAACAACAGGAGCAACAAAAACTGTTCAACAGAACAACAGGAGTACACATACCAACTTTCTTCCAGTTAAATCAGCTGCAGCTTTCACGCTTCCAAGGCGATGTATATTTGATGCAAACTGGGTAGTAATAACCCTTCCTGTAGCTGCTGAAATATGCCTCAACAGTGCATCAGCTACAACAGTCTCACTAAGGGTCCTTCCAGGTGAGAGCACATTTGTTGAGTCACTCATCATCTGCAAAGGGAATGCAAATCTCAATATTCTTCGCGAACAGTTGACCAAGGATGTAAATTTTTTAATAAGAACAAACAATGATGATCGTACGATAGAAGGTGCAACCCATATGCACCTGAATTATGCAAGAACTCAAGACAGAAACAAATCCAACCAATAGTTCATGCAATGTACAAATTTAGCAAAATAATTGCAGAAGACCAAAACCGCCCCAAGAACCAAAATATTAAGAGAACAACTCTCTCCCATTCCCGTAAAATTCAAAGGGCTAAGACAACATCCCTGCCAGTGCCAGCTGGAAATTAGCTTTCTGGAAAATGGAGAGACAGCCTCTAATCCCCACCCATCAAATGATGCTAAGGTCACTAATGTGCCTGCTACACCCAAAAACAAAAAAATCAACTAAGAACAATGCATAGCAATCCACGCAAACAAATCAAAATGCAATATACCGACCGCTGACAATATCGTAGCTAGAAATTTTGCTTAGTGGTGTCATTCAACAAATTATCATGTATATTAAATTGTTAATTATATAAATTCCATTGAAATTGACTTTCGCAAAACACATTATAACATTATATATTCTCAAAAACTTTAACAAAGTAATTCATACTTGTCAATTAAATGTATAAACAAAATATGAAAACGTTAATACAATTGGTTCAGCGTTCCTAAGCAAAAAAGAACTTTTTTTACAATTATTCATGACGAGTTCCACTGGAATCAAGAAACTCAAAAACAAATATACTTCTTTTTAAAAACCGCTGCATGATATCCTCGTCAGTTATGGTATCAAATACATCTTTTGTTTGATATACGTACATAACAAATCAATCATTCATTTATTTATCCCTCCTCTGATTACACACTCGATTCTTGATGAATTTCATTGTATAAAAAGATATTTTAATAGCTGAAATGATGATCGCCAGAATAATGCTAAATTCACAAACATGTAGACCACTTAATGTACAATATTTCTAAAATCATCCCATCTTTTACTACAATTTATTGGGCGTCAATAACATAAATATTTAAAAATTTTACATAATTATATATATAATGTTTTTGAAAAAAAACGAGTGGGGTCAATTGAACCCACTCACTATGCTCTAGCTACGCCTATGACTGCTGATGCACTACATCCGTAAATCTTGAGCACCAGATCACTCTATCTCTTTGATAGCCCAAGCAATCCACCGCCCTAGTAGCCGAGAATTGTTATCCTCAGTATTACCATACAGTTACATGAAGATTAGCTAAAGGGCAGCAATCGACCAAAATGCACACTTTGACCACGGGAAGCAAATGTTCTTTAAAACCCACATCAGCACCTCCTGATCTCCTTCCATAAATTAAAAACAAAAAGAATTCATATCTTATGGACCGTCAAATCAGACTTAGCAGCCACATGTTTCCCAACTACACCTCAACATTCCCAAACACTATTTGCTTTGGCAGGCAAAAATAAAAATAAATAAATAAAAAACTGCCATGCCAAGGGGGCCTGAAAGCGCAACAAACAAACAAAATAGTAACCGAATAAATAAAGCTCCAAACCAGGAACTTTCCACCATCTCACAAGGCAGAAATCCTGCTTGGATAACATGTCAGACAGGCCATATCCAATAATTTTTTCCTAAAAGGAAGGGAGGGAGGGACGGAGGGGGTGGAGAACAGAAAAGAATGCCCTATCAGTTTTTTTTTTTTTTAAATTGAGGGGGAGGGGGGGGAGGAGTCAGAGAGCCTTTGACCATAATAGAAAGTCCAACCAACAATACACCGGTAACAATCCAAAATGAATATCCTATATATACCAAAAAAGCATCCTCGCTAATGAACATCATCTTAGGCCTTTATAATATTCAACTTGCAAATGTGCCTCCTTCAAAATTCGTAATGAACATTAATTGGCAAACAACTCTGGACCAAAAATCTTTCCACCTGTGAAAGCAACTGGAGTATCTGAGGCAATGATTCAACCCAATATCTCTTTTCCTCTTTGCATATCAAACTTCCGTAAAACTATTGCCAAACTTATAGCCTGAAGCACTTTACATTTATCACCCTGCAGTGTATGACTGTATGGTACCGGTGCAAAAAAGAAACGCTGAGGCACATCATAAATCTGTCTCAAGAGATAGGAGAACACCTACAACATCCTCCATCACAAAATACCAAAAATCTCAAGAAAGCCATAATAATTCATCTTGTTTTGCACTGAAATTTAATAGAATTATTCAAACTCAAGTCTGACTTCCTCCTCTATGTTTTTTCAATTCCTTATAAATCTAAATTATTAGATTTCAACTAACCTCCAATAGGCACTGTACCCTCTATAGAACTTCAATTTCTAAGACTGAGACAAGGCCTGGACTCCTTTGGTATCTCCTTTATTGACAAGCCCCACAATCCTGCCTCAAAATGGTCCCTTTTTCTGAATCCACTCTAGTATACAGACCAACAATCCTCAATCCTTCCCACAGAAAAAACTAAAATTAAATTAAATTAAATTAAACTTGTCCTTCAAATTCAAATCTTTAATCTATCCAATACTATGGCCTTTCTCACTCATAAGTCACCAAATAACTCTTTACTCTTTATTTCATTTCTGTATATCATCTTCTGCCTCGTTGACATGATTAAGATAATGCTGGGCCAACTTGAGAAGTTTTGCAGTTACTTGGGTATATCAATTTCAAATTGCTCTGCTACTTGCTTTGTTTTGGTCCTATAGCTGTTACTTTCTAAAATTTGACTTCTTAGATCATGAAAACTTACGGAAAATAAATAAAGAATGTCCAAGTTATTGTAACGAAAACTTTCATGCCAGCGCAGCAGGGGGAAAGTAGGGGGTTTTTGGTCTTCAGAACGTGTCTTTTCATCTGTTCTCTTAATGGATGAGAATCTTGAGATTCTATTATTTCAAAGGTTATGATGATAGTCTTCTGCAGTTTCCAGATCTATACTAGATAGAAAGGTCCTACACTTAAATTGTGATTCATCATTAAAGAATAGCAACTGCTTGCTTTTTCTGTTTTAAATCACCAATAAAACTTCCAATCAACGCTAATAACACCGAGCCAAACCCCCAAAGCCACACTTAGTTCTAGCCGCCCTTTAAATTGCCAGCCCCGTTCAATCCCTAAATCTGAAAAAAAAAAAAAAAAAAAAAAGCTAAACAGAGTATTATTCCTGATGTCCCATGTCATATTAATGTTTTGACCTCTAGAATGCAAGGTTAAAACTAACATAATTAGTAGAGGTTTAGGCAAACTATGAGTGTCTGCCCATGTTTGGGGAATCAAAAAAGGAAATCTAATGATAATTCTCAACAATCCAAGGTGTATTAAGGGTTTGGAACACAGCAGCAACTTTCAAATAAATCCTTTAATCTCCAAAACAAAACAACAGAAACTCGTTATCTTTCTCTCATTAACAAACATCGTTAATATCAACAACCTAACATAAATGTTTTGCAATCTTTTAGCCTGCCCAATTAAGCAAAAATAAGAATTTCTTCAAAGGATATCTGAGTTGAAACGATATCCAGAAGGACCCGCCTCCTTATTTTATGCTTCAGCTTACCAAAGCCAGAGTTGCATTTTACCAAATGTGATCAAACAGAAAAGCCAATGATAAACAGATCCAGCAGACTTACTAGTGTTACTCCCTCTTTAGAGAGTTCCTCTAGAGCTTCACGATCAAAAACTTTCCCATCCAATGGTGACTCATCAATCTGTCGAATATAGATTTCACAAATAGATCAAAATATGAATGCAAAGAAGTTGAGGTAGTGTGCAGTGAAGAAATAAAATAGAACACCTTCCAATCCCCTGTATGAAGAATAGTCCCATCAGCACATCGGAGAACCAATCCACAACAATCAGGAATAGAATGTGTCACCCTGATAGGCTCTATTTCGAATGGTCCAGCATTGAATTTCCTCCTAGTTTTGAACATTTTAAGCCTAGATGGAACAAAGATGCCAAACTCCTTCAAACGCTTCTTAATAAGCTGTTTAGAAACAAGGGTGTCAACATTCCATATTGCTGAAGAAAAGTGACCGAACTATACACACTACATCGATAGACAACAAATGTTCTACGTATATATTATACACCTATATAAATATATGATATATACGCATTAAACATATAGAAATGTCCCCCCGGGAAGGTGGCCGAAGAATCCATAACAGGGAGTGGGGGCTCTGCATCACTAATTAGCCAGCATATAATTTTAAGGTCAAATTAAGAGTATATACGGATGGACATTACCCATGCAAAGGGACATACATTTTATATATA
>JAOTRH010000018.1:11811013-11819320 GCA_034768845.1 Heliamphora exappendiculata | reverse complement strand
GTTTCAAGCTGATTTTTTAACTGTCAATTTGAAACTTAAAAATCAAATAATCTCGTTTTTCAACTCCTAACTTTTAAGCTATTTGTTTTTTTGACTTTTTTCATAATAATTTTTAATTTTATCTTTTTATATATAAAATTACACAAATTTCAATTAAACAATCATATCCCAACTCATTTAGGCTGAAAGACAGCTATAAAATTTTATATTGAACTTATTTGCCTTTTTTGATTGCTTAAAAGTCATTTTTTTTTCTAATTAAATAAATTTTTTAGCTTAAAGTGGCTTAAAGTCAAAAAATCAGTTTAAAGCTAAAAAGTCAACTTAAAGCCAAATTGCAAAACAATGGCTATGTAAAATCATATATTCTCTCATTATTAATTTGATTAATTAAATGAAGAATTAAAGTGTATCTAAACGGTTTATTTTGAGTTTTACATATTTTTTAATTGATCACTTTTATAGATTTATAGAAAAAACTGTTTTATCAAAGGAGGAAAGATATGCAAAGCGATGATGACAAAATGGACCACCTTCACAACCAAATGCCCCATTCTCTGTCTCAAATAATGTCTTTTATGAGCAAATAATTCACTCAGTTGGTATTACAACCATATGATAATATCATTGAAGGATGACTACTTGCATAGCTGTCATCATAGGTTAAAAGAAAGGAAAACCAAAAGTTGTGAAGGACCACCACTAAAAAGAGTCTTTCAGTTCAATTTTTAAATTTTTTTTTTGTGGGTAACTTGTAGAAGTTATTAAATTTGCCTAATTTATGTGCGTGACGAGACACGGAGAAGTGGTCGGGGGAGAAGTGGTCGGGGGAGAAGTGGTCGGGAGAGGATCTTCGAAAGTTTCTAAACTCTATTATTTTATTTTTATATATATTATTTGTGCTAAATATACTATGTTATGATGAAGCACAACTGTATAATTGTCGCTGTGTAACCAGGAGGTTATGGGTTCGAGAAGTTAAAACAACCCCTTACAAATACAAGGTAAAACTGTGTACTATAAATTTATCGTAATCTATCTTTCTTTCTAGATCACGCATACTAAAGAACTTAGTACACCGAATTACCTTGTCTTCTAAGTAGCGTATTCAACAATAATCAAAGGTTATTTGATTATTTTATTTTTATTGTTTCGTGATATAAATTTTAAAAGGTTTACTAATTTGTTATACATATTGGCCTTGTCAAGTATATCACACTATTTTAATCAACATTGCTATTGGTCAACTTTTTTTTTTCAAAAATAATTATGTACATGATTTTAATTCTTTTTTGTCTAATGAAATTTACATATATATATTCTTACTTGTAACCTTTTGCCTTGCTCTAATTAGGGTGCACAGATTGCTGCAATTATATTATAATTTTTAAAAAAAATAAAAAATCATCAAATTATTCTACTATTAAATTTAGATTTGAATAATTTATATTCTCATAGATTGCTGGCTTATTTCTATATTCACATTTAATTCATATTTTTTTAATTAATTTAATTTAAATAATTATTAATGTCATTGAAACTCGGCACGACTAATCTTATATCTAACTATAAGAAATATATATTTTTTTGCCTCTCATAAGTCTTTGCCATTCTAAGTTCTAACCACGACTAATTTTATTTTTGAAATTTATATATGTTTCGGTATGGGCGGAAGAGGCTTCACTGTGTGAAATACACAGTGAACTGTGTGCGTGTATTGTTAACAATAGAGAGAAAATTAATGGAAAAATGGGAAGTGAAGCCAAAATGAGGCTCACAACAATAAGACATTTCTCCATTTGGGGTAAATATTTTGAGATTTTTGTTTATTTTTATTTTTATTTTTTTTAGTTTTGACTATTTTTTAGATCATTTTGACGAGAAGAATTGAAAAAATAATTTTCTAATCAAAAGATATAAAGTATACTAAAAACAAAAAAAAAAAAAAAAAAAAAATGACTTATTAGTTTATTTTGATTTATTTTTTGTCTTCTTTGAAAATAATATATATTTTGGTCATTTTTTTTTATTGTTTGCCTCAATGAGAGGAATAAAAAAAATATAATAGTTTAAACAACTAATAACAAATACTAAAAATAAAGATAAATAAGTAAAAATAAAATAAGTAAATAAGTTATTAATTGCCATGTTTGGTAATGCTTATAGTTTTGTATTAAACAAAGGATAAGTTTGGAATCAAAAGGATAAAATTTGCCCAGTTCCCGCGCTATAGTAGCTCGGAAAATAGCTTGAGTCCGCTCAAGCGTGCGACTCTTTGAACTGGGCTTGGGTTTAACTTTTTAAGCCCAATGCTGAGACCAAGCTCGCTCGTTAGCCCGTGGCCCGAGAAACCCAAAAAAAAAGATAACATAAGAAATTTTTGTTTTACTACTACTATAAAATATAATACTATAAAAAATTCTAACTTTCATCCTTTTTTTCCCTAAAATCTGCATTAAAAAAATATTCTACTATTCTTTTACATAGTTTTCACTATGTTTTCTTCTAAAAATATTATACTACGAAAGATATTATACTATTTTTTTAATTGTTAATATTTGTTTCATCTAAAAATATTCTACTAAAAAAATATTCTACTATTTTTTTATAATTGCCATTAAAAAATTGTTCTACTATTTTTTTGCAACTTTCATTATTTTTCTTATATTAATTCTTTTATTTTTATTATGGGCCCCCAATAATTCTAAGTATATTAGTGTAAATGATTAAAAAAACATTTAAGGTAGAGTCTACTTTTTGAAAGAATAGCATAAACTAATATTGATGGCTCAATAACTATTAAAATTAAATATAAAATTTATAATAAATTATTTATCGGTAATACACTACTATTCGTTTACGTGGGCTTGACGATGAACACATCAGAAATCAACCTCCCAATTTAAGAAAACAAATGGAATTAGATAGGGGTCTAATGGGTAACTTAGCTTCTTCTTCTATTTTTTCTTTTTTTAATGATCTTTTATGGACACAAGACATGGTAGTTTATTAAATAATTAAATGTGAACAACCATTTACTTTTTTTTTTTTTTTTTCACATGAAGAACTTAACACTATCCTAATTTAACAAAAAAAGGAATTGCCATCATCTCTAACTATCTATTATGAGACTTGAACTCACAACCTCCACGATATAAAATTGAGGAGATACCATTATATTACAAAGTTTTAACGGACAGCCATTTACAATGGGTGAAAAAATGATAATTATTATAGAATTAGTTTATTTACAAAACCATAGGAAATACAAGAAAAAATAATAAATTATTTTTATTAGACATAGAATTGTAAAAAAAAAATTTATTTTAACTTTGTATATTTATATTTTTTTAAAAAGAATCTAAAAAACCCTCACAACGGCCTAGGTGCACAACTTAAGCCTCTTTTCCTCTAAAAAAAGATTGACTTGACCCAATAGCAGGAAATAACCCAACAAGTTTAGAGTTAGCTAGAGCCCGAAGTTGGCCAATCGGGCTCATTTTACATCACTATTTGGAACATGGATGCTTCTCTATAATTTTTTTTCTATTTACATTAATAAACAAGTGAGTAATGTTTGGAAGGGGACACCAGTGAAAAGGGAGTCTCCCAAGATTACCGATAGTGAGAATACCTACGGTGGTCAGAGATAGTGATAGTGGATGGCGTTCGAAGGATGATCCAACAGTAATAATAGTAGAAATCGTCAAAAATATTAACTAAAGGTAGTGACGCTGCAGTAGCCAAAGATATTGCCGATGAGCAAAGGTGGTGGGTTGAGGTTGCGCTCGATCGATAAAATAATGATCGAAGATAATGAAAATAATAGTAATAATTATGGCAGATGGGTGAAGGCAAAAGCCTGTAGTAGAGGTGGAAGTGGCAATAGATAGAGAGAGATGGTGATTGAAAGTGGTGATCGAACATTGTAGCAAAAGTGGTGACTAAAAAGCGTGGTCGAAAATGTTTGTCAGTAATAATAACAAGAGGTAGTGGTGGTCGAAGGTTGTGAAAAATAAATAAAATTAAGAATATTTACAAAATAAGTAAAATTGTTTTTTTGTTCATAATAATTTAATAAATACCAAAAATAAAAATTATTATTAAACATATTTTTATCTACAGTTTACATTTTAAAAAACTAGTAAACAAGCGTTATAATGGGCCTCAGTATATACTAAAAGCCATTTTCTTTTAACAAAGCCGAATGAGACGTGTGCTACCTTACTAAGGCCGGACTGCATAAGCCACTGGATTTTTGGACCACCGTCTAATTCTAATTTGGTTAATCTGTAGGGCTTTAGGCCCATCTTTGGTACCCAAAAAGAAAGAAGTCAAACGATAAAACAACGTCTTCAGACATACGTCTAACTAGGGGTACACATGGTTCGGATTGAATTTTTAAATTTTTTTGAAATAATATTTGGACAGTTCAAATAATAAAATTGGACCTGAACCGATTCGTAAAAACGGACGGGTTACGATTTCTTTTATGAAGTTGATAACCAACTATCTCAACTTCTAATATAGCTTTTTCAACAAATATTTTCTTTAAAGATTATATATATAGAGAGTAACTAGGGTTTGCTATCAAATCTCCAAATTGAAAATAATATATACATATTTCTTTATATCTCCAAATTGAAAACAGAAATGAAAAACGACGATGAAAACAATTAGATCTCCAAATTGAAAACAATCAGTAACTAGGGTTTTCAATTTGACCTATTTGTGAACTGCCGAAGCTCTAGAGGTGGTCAATGGCGACAATGGAGGAGGCTGGTGGCGATGACAATGAAGTTGGCTAGTGGCGACGATGATGAAGAACTAGCGGAGATTCAATTGCAAAAGTGAGAGGACGACATACGAGAGAACTACGCAATTGCTGCCGCAGTAGCCGCCGTGCACCAATCACCAAAGAGGGAATGTTGTGATTTTTTTAGGGTTTTTAGTTTTGTATCTTAGCTAGTTAGTCGACTGTTTGAGTCTTTGGCTGTTGGGAGCCTTGGGACTTGAGAAACGAGAGCGGCCATTGGTGCTTTGACCGAGTATAAATTTTAGGCTTTTGTATATTCGATCGGAGAACGATTCCGTTTGATTCGATCCAATTGAGAAATGAACTATTTTTACTAATTTTCTAATTATATAAACCAAAATTGAACCGTATAGAATTTGTATCGGTCCAAATTGTTTGGTTCGGTCCAATCCATATTACTGATTCCATTGATTTTTTTGTACACCCTACGTCTAATATATGTTTAACTAAGAATGTTCATCGATTGACCCAACCTGTTTAAATCGTTTAACTCAATTAAACTAATATGACAATTGATAAATTTTTCTATGTTGAATTTTTTTTTTTGGATGATGAGAGGATTAAGTGTCTTAAATATAACAACTCACCAAATTTGATCCAACCAATTAAAATTTAATCTTATTAAAATTTAAATTTATTAAGAGATTATGTTACTTATTATTTTGGTTTTTTTATTTATAAATTTTATATAATTTGGGTTTATGTGTGATTTAATTGATAAATTTATGATTTTTTAAATTTTAAACTCATCAAAAATAAAAAAATTTAATTTAAAAAATTATTATAATTCACAAAAAAATAAAATAAACTCAACCAAAAATAAAATAAAATAGGCAAATCTAAATTTTCAAATCGTCAAACTAAGACTAAAGTTGTCATGTCAATGATATGCTTTTTTTCTATTTTTTAATTAAAAAAAATTATATACATTCTGCCTTGGCTTAGTTTTTTTTTTTTTAAGTATTTTTTGGTTAAAAAAAAAAAACTAACTAGTTTGGGTTAACTAAATTTTTTTTCACTTTTTATTACTTTTTTAACATAATTTGATATTTATTTATTTATTACAAAATAGCTAAAAAATTAAAAAATTACTAAAAAAAAATTAATCCAAACACAAGCTGAGACATCTTAATTTTTTGAATTAAAATTATTATAATATTTTTAATTAGAAAAATAATTCATTTTACAAAAATAAAAAAAAATCGTTATAATATTCTAAATACAATAACTTAAAGTAAAAAAAATAAAAAAATTACTATAAAATATTATTCTAAATACCTAATTTTTTTTATTTTTTATTTTTCTAAAAAAATTAAACATCTCCTCGTACTTGTTGAAATTAAAAATTAAAAATATATAATTCATCACCACATCGAATTTCTCGTGCTTCAAGGACCCTACGATTTAAAGACAGCAAACTTATTGAGATTCCAATCGAACAGTCCACACACTTCCGTCGATACTTAACCAAACAGTTCGATTGTACCAAATCATACCCGCACCCCCCACGCTTCTCCTTAACAAAAGCCCGAAACCCCTAAACCCTAATCGTCTCCCTCCTTCCTTCTCTCCCAGACTCGCTGATACCCATTCCAACAACATATATACACAGAGAGTGAGGAGAGAGAAACTGAACCTTCGAAGCTTTCTGGTAGAGTCAGCAATGGCGCTGTATCTTCTGTACGAGTCAGCTTCGGGCTATTCTCTTTTTCTGGCGCATGGTGTTGATGAAATCGGCCAGAACACCGAGTCAGTTCGGAACTCGGTGGCCGACCTCAACCGATTCGGAAAAGTCGTAAAGCTCGTTGCTTTTACTCCCTTCGACTCTGCTCTAGACGCTCTCAACCAGTGCAACGCCATCTCTGAAGGTGAGGGAAAGTAAAAAGATCCGCTCCGTGTGTGTGTGTGTGTGTGTGTGTGTGCGTGCGCGCGCGCGCGCGACATGCATTGATTGATTTCTTATGGTGGTCTTTATGATTGTTTCATGTTTATTCTGATTTAAGTATTCTGTTCGAAAACCTTATGTGAAAGGAAAGGAAATGGATAAAAAATAACCTTTTTATTTTCTTGTGTGTATGTTCTGTTGTGAGACTCACAATAACAATTTTACTACAGGAAAAATCTTGCCACAAAACGAACCCGTAAAAAATATAAGATTATGCAGATTATACATCACGGGAAAGTTGTAAACTAGTTTTTGAATTAAGGTCATGTTTGATTGATCGGATTAATAATGAGGAGATATGTAATCCCACCTGATAATTAGTTATATGGGACTAGTAATGAATGGATTATTAATATTATATTTATTTAAGTATTGTATATTCTATATTTTGTGAGATTAGTTATTTAATTGATGAATAATCCTTCCACCACTTCCTGAATGCAAACAAAGGAAATATAATCCCATGGGATATATAATTCAATCCCATGTCGAATCCGGTCAATCAAACATGCCCTAAATGTCTTGTATGTTTTTCTGGACAACTAAACATAAGTACTTCCAAAATAAGTGTATGCACAACTCTATAAGTATTAAGTACTTACAAAAATAAGTGTATGCACAACTCTAGGACTGTTAACATATACATTCACATGTATGTATGTATCAATGCATGTTTTTGGATGCTGAGAAAATGTGGGGAAACAAAAGTAATTAAACGTTTGAGTTTCAGGTTTTTCAGTATTTAAGACCTGAGAGAACTGGGTTTTTGTAGCAAGGATCAGGTTTAGTTGACATGGATATTTTCTTCAAACAATTGAGAGAACTGGGCTTTTATCAGTGGTATTTTTTTTGTTTAAATGAAAATGAATTACCACCTTGGTGTTAATAATTGCAATAAACCAGTTGAGATGTGGAATTATTTTCCACAATTTGGACAGTGAAACAAAATAGGGAACCAAATTCTGGTTTTCTTTACCTATTTACGAACAACTAGGATGAGCATTTATGGCTTTGGATATTGCAGTCAATGTAGTGGGATGTTTCTTTTCCTTTTTCCTTTGGAGTAAGCTTTTTACAACCCAAAAAAGAAAGATATATAATCACTCTCAAGGCAGAGTCTTCAAAAAGGCTAGGAGCCTAGGAATGACTTGTTCCAAGGGATATGAAACAGTCGTTTAGGTGTGAAAAATAAAGCCTAGTCAAAGAAAAACAATTCTCTCACAACCTGAGACGCTAAGTCTTCACAAACAAGAGATTAAGGGGGCTGACGGTTCCCTACCTTACTAGATCTCTTTGGAGTTTGTAGAAAGCATAACTGAAGTCTTTTATCTAGTGATATTTAGAGAGTTTATCTCATTGGATTCATTGGGACCTCTTTTTTGTTTTCTTTCCTTGAAGGAGAGCGTTCATTGCCTCATCCCTTCCCTTTCACCCCTTTGTGCTTGAGAATTTTCCCCCTTTTCTACCATTGTTCTTGATGAATGCTCATTAGAAACCGGTTCCTCCATCACTTGATTGCACAATTCAAGACTTTGAACATGTTAGT
>JAOTRH010000018.1:11803513-11806013 GCA_034768845.1 Heliamphora exappendiculata | reverse complement strand
TTCTTTGTTCCTTAATAGTATGCAACGATTCGTGATTGTGTTCATTTTGTTCCATGAATACCACTACAGCAATTCCCACAACATTTCTGTTTTTGCCATTGCTACCTCGAATGTTATGCTAAGTTTATGAGTATTCCTCATTCTTGCTGTAAATGCTGTCTGCAGATACAGAGATGGATGTGGAAAAAGCACCTACTGAAGCTTCAGTAAAGAAAAGCAAAAAAAAGAAGTCAAAATCAGAGGCTGCAGAAGGCGTTGAACCTATGGCAGAGGATAAGCCAATTGCCGATACAAACGGGGATGCTTCTAAGGACCCTAAAAGTGAAAAGAAGAAGAAAAAGGAGAAACGAAGAATGGATCACGAACAAGATCAGGCTGCTGATAATGGGAACGGTTTGAACGGGTTCAATGTAGAGGAGGGATCAGTAACGAAGACGAAGAAGAAGAAGAAGAAGAAGAAGAATATGGACGTAGATGAAGAGGATCTTCCAGCTGCTAGCGAAGGTAAGAAGAAGTCAAAAACCGAAGACGAGTGAATTTTGAAACATTTGATCGGATCAAGTTCAGGTTGATGCTATCTGGCTTGCTCCTTCTATATTTTGCTTTGATGTTTACTTTTTGAGCAACAAAACGTCCCATACCTCTATGTTTAGATAATGGGCTTTCTGTGTTTCTTCATGTTGTCAATCTAAAATTGATCAAAATTTGGTTCCTAAGAACTTGCTATGTTGAGTATTAAATGTTCATATTTGTTTGATCTGGTTTGAGTACATCTCATGGTGTTTGGCCTTGCAATGTGGGATTGGCATCGGTACAATTTGTGTGGGGGTGCATCTTCATGCATTTGCATTTTCAATATGTATATTTTCACTGTAATTCTCAATTATTTCCCCAAAACTACTTGAGATAAGTTTGGAAGCAATTTTAAGAAAATGCTGCAATTTACAAACCAAAGTCTCATTGAATGTATAGTTTGTCATTATAATGCTTCATTTAAGGTTGGAATTGTTGTTGTTACTAGGATGGTGTTAATGTAATGAACAATTATTGGTTACGCGAAGAGTGTTTGTGATATTTCATTCCACATCGGTGGAGATAGAAATTGAATTTAGTATATAAATAAACTTGTGGGTTACTATTAATAACTTGGCTTAAGCATTTTAGATTGCGTTATTAGGTTTTTTGTTTAAGTTATTGGGCCAATAGTACACTTGAGTTGTTACAATTTACGTGATGTTACAAGTCTTTTGAGAGTTACACAATCGTGTTGGGTCTACCAAATGCAGAGGTTACATGTTCATGTGGCACCGCTTGGTGCCTATTCGGGCAACGAATAATTTTTCTAATTTAGCATCATCCTCTCTAGGAGGCCATTGTTTTGTGAAGCAAATGCTAGATCAAAACTCTTGGCTTTTTTTGTTTCTTGATAAGTTGGGAATATATTGCATTAGGTGTTTTTTTTGTGCAACTCAATGCGTGTTTGTTTGTGATTAGAAAGAGATTAGAATGAAGAACATTTGGGTTTTACATATTTTTTAGTAAGTTGTTTGTGTAACCAATTAGATTTTTTATATTAAATTATTGGATAAGTTATATGGTATCTAAATAATTAAATAGGAAGATAACTAAATCTGCCTGTTAGCATGGACGGTGTCCGTGGGTAGATTAGTAGTTAAGAAAGTGAAATTCCCACCAACTTTCCCCTCTTTTAAAGGAATAATTTTATCAATGGTTTGCAAGCAAAGGACTTTAAAAAATATCATTTTTATATGAGGTGGATGACAAGATTCAGGGTAAGCAAAAGACATTCATACTTTTTTTTAAAATATATTTTTGGTAAATTAAAAGAAATAAAAACATTTTCGTCATATTTTTTTGCTTTTCTATTTCTCATATTGGTTCAATGAAGGTTTAAAATTTAGAAGCTTCAATCCCAAAGGCACTTCCAATAATTGTATTAATTTGGTTAAAAAAAAGGACATATTACTGTAATGGTGACTGGCACAAATATTGCATAAACTTAGTGTATTTACTAGCACATGGAACTATTTGATTCATGGGAGTGAGAGGAAACATTACTGCATTACTTTTGTTGGTTGTTGACCAAACGAAAAAGCATGGGAGAAAGAAAGATGCACAAAGAAGGTCTTAATTGAGTCTAAAGGGAAAGAGCTGATAATCACCATTTAGATTCTATACCGTGAGGTGTCAAAAAAAAAAAAAAACGAAATAGTGAACCCACCAACGGAGCTCAAGCTGTTCAGTTAGCAATAAAGCATCGTCGTCAAGTCTACGTGAAAGATCGTCCATTAATCTTTCAACGTAATCCCAATTATGGCTACAACTCTCAACGAACATCCAACATACCATTCCTGACACAAGACAAGGACACAAAAGATAAGTGATCTACTCTATTCTTGAAAGTCGTCAAGTCTACGTGAAAGATCGTCCATTAATCTTTCAACGTAATCCCAATTATGGCTACAACTCTCAACGAACA
>JAOTRH010000018.1:11792088-11803413 GCA_034768845.1 Heliamphora exappendiculata | reverse complement strand
TCCAACACACCATCCCTGACACAAGACAAGGACACAAAAGATAAGTGATCTACTCTATTCTTGAAATCAGACGCCAACTTTAATTTTAGAAAATCAACATCTAACTTGGATCCCAACTGATGGGACGTTTAATAAGACTAATGGCTTAGTTGGCAAGATGACATGATATTCTTTTGACTTAAAGTCAATTACAGATAGGCGGCCGTTAGTCTTGTTGTTAGAGATAGTTTGTTTGTGTAAAGACATTATTTGTGTAAAGACATTTGAAACATATTCTAAATATAAAATCAATTTTAAATCATAAATATTTTTTTAATTATTAAAAGCAATGACGTAGTTAAGAATCTCAATAGTCTCACATAAATCTCTAATATTACTAATAATTTTGGTTAGACTCACTCTGAAAGTGTGTTTTTGATAGAAGATAAAGAGAAAAAATTTAATTTCAAATTGAAGAGAAAAAAGATAGATTTTAAATGAAGGGAGAGAAGAATTAGTTATATCGAAAAAAGAGAAGAATTAGTTATCGAAAAAGGAGAAAGGAAGGTCCAATAAAATGAGGAGTTCTCATTATAATCATTGATTTTACTAAGAAAAAAAGATAACCCTTGATGCTCTATAAATGTCAACATTAAAGTTATCATTCCTTGTGTTATAGATTGCTAAAATCTAATCTCTAAGGCAACAACTAAAAATATAATTATTAACTTATTCAAATTTTCTATTCAAAATGCTTCGTTTAATAACGCTTAAACACTCTCCCTTTCTCTCTGCATAAAAGTTAGTGTTTTTTTTAACTTGAAAGAGGCATTGATGGTAATCGCCCTTTGATATCCCTTTCATCGGATCTTTTTTTGTCTCCTCTTCGATTTTTCATTTCTTTTCCCTGATATTCCTTTCCCATTTGTTCTTTTCCTCATTAATTTGCTTTACTTTTTCCTTTCCTATTTGTTCTTTTCTTTTATTTTATTAGTGTATTTTTTTCATTTATTATTTATTTTTCATCACTTAATTCTTTTAGAGTAACACTTTCAAATTTGAATGTCGGTATAGGTTGCGAACTTAAGCGCCATTTATTTTCAAGACTAGTTGATTCAGCACAAGCAGATCAATACCGGTACGTAATGCTAATGTTGAGACTAAGTGATCATCTCGACCTACAATAAGTCTTTTTGCTAGAGTTGAGTAAACACTACGATGTCATTCTAACTAGTTGTGGAAGATATGCAATGATATATGACTGGCATATAGTGATTGATTTTTGCCCTTATTTGTTAGGTAATTTTTAGTGTGTCGTAATAATGTCTATATACATGGAGGTTTGTGGTCATTCTTACGTAGATGTTTTGATTTTACTTTCTTTCTTTGAGAATGTTTCTTGCTACATTCGATATGCTTCTTTGATCGGCTTTATGTCGAATATACAATGTATTTAAATCTCGAAATTTATGATAAAAAATAACGTTTCAACGCATTTTGCTTACTTTTTATAATTAGTTTTTTATAAAACACTTTTGGAATTTTTCAAAAACAAGTGGGAGTGGTTGGGGAGCCGTTTGAGAAGGTTTAGGTATATGGCAGCTGGAGTTAGTTCGATAATCGTAGTTGACGGTGGTAAAGGTTAAGATACTTATAGATTGTAATGCTTCGATTTCGTAACCATATAAAGCCGTATGATTTTATGAATAAAAAAACTTAATTTAAAAAATTCAAACCCAACGAGCTTGTAAAGAAAATACTTTGTAACAAGGGTCCAAATTTCTAATTTTCTCATTAAAAATAAGGGTAAAAAGACTTAATTATTTTTGTAAAATTCTTTCAAAATAGATCAATTTGTCCCAAATAATGGCCTAAAGATACGAACAAACCTCCCCTTTTAAAACCAAAAATCTCAAAAATTTTCAACAGTGACTGTCCACTCGAGCAGTGGGATACCCGAGAGATTTTTAGTCAAAATCCTAAAAAAAATTTCGAGTGTTGAAAAAACACTTGATTTTCATAAATTTTGAACATGTTTTTACAATAGGCTCAAATTCCAAGGAAAACATACATTTGATAAGGAACATCTCCATTCAATTCAAGAAATCGAAAATCTAAAATATGAAATCACAATCTTCCATCCCAAGCTAAGGAATCCAATCGTAAGACGAGTCCAACGCCCTCACATGTATACAAGATATGAAATTATGACCTTAGGGTCTTATAAAATAGGTTACTCAAACCCACAAACATCCAATCAAAGTGTTCAAGAGAATTACATCTTTACAATTTATATTTTCAAAAGGTATCATCAACGGGTGTGCAATTTTACTAAGTTACACAAAAAAAGGTCTCCAAAATCGTTTTTCCAATCCATGGCTTTCTATCCGCTATCACCTGAAATGTTATTAAACAACATGAGCTAAAACTTATAGAAAATTGACTAACAAAAAATATATTCATGACATGCGAGAATGGTTATACGAAATGCAACACAAAGATTTATCAAAAACCAAATTTCATTCTTTACCAAAACCCATTCACATAACCAATTTTTTTCTTATGCCAATTAGATCCAATTTTTCTCACAATCCATCATTTAATCCTTTGTCTCAATTTCATTACATCCATTTTAAATTATCATTTTTCACAACTTCGTACACACACACATACACACACTTTACCTATTTCTATTTACATTTAAACAATTTCATGGTTTTACAATCTAACTCAATTCAAAGACTATTTTATGATTTTTCACCAAGGGACAAGTGCCTAACCCAATTCAATTCATTTACTTTTTACGATCTTTCACTGTGGGCCAAGTTTTCAACCCAATTCAATTCACGTACTTGTTGCGGTCTTTCACCGTTGGCCAAGTATCCAACCCAATTAGGGTTTTAAAATTTTAAGAACTGACGCTGAACGAGCCTATAGATCCATGCATGGCTACTATCGATCAGGCCACGCGAGGCTCGCCAAGTGGCAAATGTGTTCTGTAACCCGCCACAACTAACGCCTCTTTCTCGATTATTAGCCAATGAGCAGGGTACCCAAATCTGCGTAATTTTTTGATCTTTCACTGAGGAGCTGGACTAGCCCATAATTACAATCTGCGAATATAAGGACCTAGACCCTTTTTTATTTTGAGGATTAACTAAAGCTCATTTTGAGACCTTCAGTGGTATATAAAAAAGTGTTTAATTGTGCGAAGAAATTAAAATTTAATCATGACAATGATGGATGATGATGACCGTATGCGTGGAAGTGCATGAGGATTATTGTTGTGGGTTGTTTGGGTGAGTTTTTGGGCTTTTAGCTTATGATTCATTTATACAACTTTGGTTCAGGGCCCATCACAGCGCTGACCGCTCAAGCAGGCCCCAGGCCGCTCGAGTAGACTAGTGGCAGAGAGTTCGAGTAAGTGGAGCTCACTTGAGCAGACTGTCGACGAGTAAAGTTTATATTGCGGGTTTAAACATTTCACCTTCATTCTTTTCATCTTTCTCTCTCTCTCTCTCTCTAGAATGAAAGTGGAGACCTAGGCTTTGGCTGTGGTGGTGCCTTGGAGCCCTCATTGTGCCTCTAGAGTGGATCTCGTGCCTCTCTCATGAGCGAGCAATCGCTGGAGAGTAATTACGCACATTGGAAGCTTCCCTTTTGTCACCGGGTTGGAGATTTGGTCGATTGAAACTTGCTAGAGTTGGATCCTAGTTGCTTGAGCTTAAAAAATGTAGGGTCTAAGACTAATCTTGATCATTGTATGTATATGAGTTATATTTTCATTGAATTTACTTAAAAGTATGAAAAATTTATGTTTTTGAAACCCTAGATTTGGGTTTGAAGTTAAACAACATTGGATTTTGAGCTTTTGTATAATTTGTGGTAGATTTATTTTAACACTACCGTTGGAAGACATTGAGCATGTTATTTTCGAAAGTTAGGGTTTGATTTGAGTTGAAATCATAAAAATTGGAGCTTTTTGGGTTGTTGGGTTTCAAATGATGAAATTGATTGAATCTTTGGACAAATTGAGATTATTTTAACCTACTTATATATAAATTTTCATAACTTTATGTGATGCATGAGAATACATGAGTGTTGGATTTGGAATTTTGAACAAATCTTTGAATTTGATGAATATCAATGATATAAGTTATTGATTTGGGGTTTAATTTTAACCTTTTTATTTGAACGTATTAATTATGAGAGTATTGAAAATAATTGAATGATTTTAAATCCTATGTGTGCGTTGGATGTTGACGAGAAGAATCTGGTTTAATGGTTGGACTCAGGTTGTATTGTGAATGCTTTTGATTATGTTGAATTGGGCGAGAGGAACCATTTTGGGTTGGGCTCGTGTATGTGCAGTGTGGTTTGAGAATGATAATGTGAATGAACTAATTTGGAACCCACAGATCATAATTATGGGCTAGTCTAGCTCATCGGTGAAAGATCGAAAAACTATGCAGATTTAGGTACCCTGTCCTTCGGCTAATAACCGAGAAGGAAGTGTAGTCGTGGCAGATTATAGAATGCATTTTTCACTTGGTGGACCTCGCATGACCCGGTCGGCAGTAGCCATGCATGAGTTTATAAGCTCATCCGGCATCGGTTCTTTGAAATGTAACTTAAATGTATTTTGGTAAACTCTTTCGTTCAGATGGTGTTCCCGATAATGCGATAAGAAATGTGTTTTGGTAAACCCGTTTGTTTGGATGGTATTCCCAAAAACGGCGTGCGTGCGCGCGTGTGTGTATGTGTGAGTTGGAAAATTTGAGAATTTGAAATGAGTGCAACGAAGTTGAGATGAAGGACAAAACGGAGTTGGTTTTTAAAAATGAAAAGCCGATTATATGAATGGTGTTTGGTTTGGAAATAAAATTCGTACTTTTTTTGAGAAAACTACGTAGTGCATTTCACATAATTATTCTCGCATGTCATGCATTTGTTCATATTTAATCTATTTTCTACGAGTCTTGGCTCATGTTGTATGAATAATTTCAGGTAATAACGAGAGGCAAGTGACCAAACAAGAAGAGCAGTCATAGTAACCTTGGTTTATTTTGCTTAGAATCGTATGATCGTGGAAGAAACTTAGGAAATTCAAAGTTGCTTATGTATTTCTCATTCTTACATTTGGAGAGTGCATTTGATTTCGTAATAATTCGTTATAAGGTTGTAAGACTGTGTATTTATGACTTGTATGCATGTGAGATCATCAGGTTCTTAATTCAGGTTAATTTCTTGGTTTTCGTATGAAATTATATGATTTAGCATGGCGGCTTTTCAAGTTTTGAGAAATCAAAGGTTATTTCAACGTTAAATGTATGTTTTAACTTCAAGTTTTTGGCTTATGAAAACTATGTTCAAAGTATAAGAAATTTTGTAATTTTTTCAATACTTAAGAAAATTTCAGGAGTTTGGAGCAGTTTGCTATCGGGTGCCTCGCCGCTTAAGCGATAGGGAGTTCACTCGAGCAGGCTTCGTTGGGTGACACACATTTGAAAATTTGTTTTGAAATGGAGATTTGTTGGTTACCTTTTTAGCATATTTTATGACATAAATAGTTATATCTGGGGGACTTATTTTATTGTTTAAAAAGCTCTCTTTTACATAGATTTTATGTAAAAATAGTAAAATTGAGTTTTTTTTATCTCTTATATATATAAAGAGGTTTTTATTGTTACAGAATCGGGGCGTTACAGTGGATTCCAATTCGGTTCATTCACATCATCATTTTTAACATCTCAAACACGAGTCCAACCTAAACATGATTCCTCTCATCAACATCTAACACACGCGAGGTTTACAATCATTATTAATCCCCGATATAGCACCCGTTTCACATTCGGGTTTAATAAACTCGAAACCCCACCCAAACATCCCATGATTCTTCATGTTTACCCAATTTCATATATTTGGTTTTAATTAACTTAAAACCCCAATCAACACCTTATAGTTCTCAAAACTTGACAAGTTCACATGATTTGTTAAAATTCCCAACCCATTGTTACGTTAATTTCAGATATCATCACGTTGATGCATTTTATACATGTAAACAGAGCTACACAACACAAAATTTACCAAATCATTAATCAATTTTGCCATTGAGTTCATCAATATCTAAAATCCTCTAATTTTTCAAGAATTAACAAAAAAATCAAACCCTAAATTCTCATCTTTCAAACCCAACCATATCCAACAATAACAACAAGTTACAAATACCTTAAATCACCCACAAATCAAGGATTTAACATGCTTTAACATTAAGCCCCAACCTAGAGTTCTAAAAATATAGATTTATCACAATTTCATATATAAATTCAAATTAATCGATTTATAACCAATAATATTCATGAATAGTCATAGATTCTACTTCTTAGATGCACAAGACACAAGAATGAAGTCCTAGCAAGCTCCAAACACGAAGACCTCCAATTGCGAGGTGAGAAAAAAACTTCAAACACCAAGCTTTAGCTCCCAAATGGAGCAAGGGAAATTCTAAGAAGTACCAGTGGGAGTTCTAGGGTTTCTAACACAAGTTTAGAGATAGAAGGAGAAGAGGGAAATGAAAAAAAAGGCTTAACCCATGATTTTAAAAGTCCACTCGCCGACAGTTTGTTCGAGCGGGCTTGAGGTCGCTTGAGCGGTCCCCTCTGTCCTGAATTTTTAAAAACTCTTTGCCACCTGTCCGCTCGAACAGGACCTAAGCCGCTCGAGCGGTCAGCATTAGGTGGGAACCCGAACAAAAAATGCATAAATGAATCGAATCATAAGTTAAACACCTTAAAACTCACCAAGAACAACTGTTCTCATGCACTACTAATCATATAATTATTGCTAACCGTCATTATCATAATCAAGTTTTAATTATTTGTCACAATTAAACATTTAATCATTTGTCACCAAACAAGCCACAAAAACTTCAAGGGACCAACTTGAATCGTTGAAGATGGTTAATGATGATCGAATATGGCGAACGAATTTAAGGAGAATCATTAAAAATAATAGCCAAATGTGGCAACGAGAAGTCAAGAATGGAATCGAGAGGTGGTGTTTACCGGAGGTAGTGTCCGAAGATAATTTGCTAAAGGTGATTGGATGTGCGTCGCTAGAGGTGGTAGCAATGATAGAATTGTTTAGAAGTGGTGTAAAAAAAAAGGCAAGGAAAATTTACAAAACTAGGGAAATATATTTTTTTATTCTTTAAAATCTAATAAAATTGTAAATATGTTCATATATTTTTTAAATTAAAAATAATTATCAAATATATATTTTATTTGTAATATCTATATAATAAAACAAGGATAAAAAAATTTTCTTACATATTTTACATTAATGGTTAAAACGAAGCTCCTGCTCAATCAATGATGAAAAAAAACTCTCGCATTGTACTCTTTATTTTATCAAATGCCATCATTTTTTTCTCAGTTTCAAAATTCTTAACCTATTTTCAAAATCGTCTCTTTCCCTTTCAAAAGTCTAAGTTTTTGTTTTTTTAAAATTTTTTTTATTACTTTTAAAAAATTATTAAAATACACGAACAAGTGGAAGTGGATGGGTCAATCCCTATAAACATGACAAATATGAGTGCGGACCATGCAGAAGGGTATAATCGTCATTGAAGTAACAGATGAATCTTCAGCCGGAGGTTCAACTGTTGGGAGGTCCGACCAAGTAAAGAACCAAATTCTAACCACCATCTGTACGCACGCTCACTTCCTCTTTCTCTGAAAAAACCAGTGTTTAGATCGAGAATTTAGAGAGAGAAACCCTTGGAAGCTCGGCGATGGCGAGTCCTCCGTCCTCATCAGTGGATTTGGAAGACATTCCTTCCGTGGATCTCATGACCGAACTCTTGCGTCGCATGAAGTGTTCCACGAAACCAGACAAACGCCTCATTCTCATCGGTAATCTCGTCGTTTCCCTTATTTTACAGTAAATTTGTGTTTGATATTCGTTTACGTGTGTGTATATTATATATATATATCAGTAGATGCATCTTCCATCATCTCGAGTTTAATTTGTGAAAAAAACGGTAACCACGTTTAGATTCCGATTTTAATCTTTTTGCTTTAAGAAGTTGCTGAAATTGGGATTTCCACTAACATTTCTCAGTCTTTCTGCTTACTCTGTCGAATTTTTGGATAGCTGGTATACTTGCTCCTTTCTTGCCCTAGGGGTGGGGTTTTGGGCAGGGACGGGCGCATAATTTTAATTTTGGGGGGAATGGTTCATTTCTTAGAGGCCAGATATTAGATTTTTATAAAATTCTTCAGGGAAAATCTATGCAATGTTGACATTTTTGGGACTAATACTACGACAATTATTAAAATAAATTCTAAACTTAGGGAGGAACGGTTGCCCCATCCACCCCCTTTGGGGCCATCTATGGTTTTGGGGATTGTGATGTTTGGATCTGGGTTTCCAAGCTATACTTGGATGAATATCTTGGTATTGGTGTAAAATTATAATTGGATGAGAATGTCGGTGTGCTTGCTATTTTCATCCTTCAATGGGGTAAATATTAGGTGGCCCGGGACCAGAACATTGATTCGGGACTGAACCAGGCCACACATTCATGCGGGGGTGTGCACTTGGTGGTAGGTACCATATGAATATGTGGCTCTGATCAGTTCAGATACAATGGTCCTGGACCACCAAATATTTTCTTCTTTTAAGGTTTTATTTGTTTAATGCAACATATCTTTAGGAAAAAGTTAACTAAAAAGAAAAAAACAAATAAAACATTTGAGCTTGTTTATCTGTGAGAGCTAACTATGGACATAATCAGTATTGTGTTTCCTATATTGGCAGTTATTTATTCATCGACTTAGTGAACCCTCTTTCTAAAAAGTTATGAGAGAGAGAGACCATTATAGTTTGAACTTCAAAATAAAATCATCTCCAAATCCAAAGCATGCATTCCATTATGCCAAACACAACATCACTGTATTCGCTATTGCCTCATTATTCTTTCTGAATTGTTTGTTTCGGCAATACTTTTATATAGGTCATTATAGTTCAATGTTCAAAATAAGATTACCTCCAAATCCAAAGCATGGATTCCATACTGCCAAACACAGCATTAATGTATTCCCTATTTCCTCATTGTTCTTTCTGAGTTGTACTTACCCAATAAAAATTGTTTGAGTTTTTTGTTTCAGCGTATAAGTGATATAACTATATGACACTCTTGGCACCATATAGCTATCAACATGTTTACTAATGAGCTACTGACTAAAAAGTAAAAACTATGAGTCATTTTATATTGGAGACTCTTTCAATGTCAACGAGTACAGTGAATGCAAATTTTCTTATCTTTAATACTCTGTTTATATTTTTCTTTGTGGGTTATTTGTTAATGTCAACATTGCCAAGAAATCTCATCTGGGATAGTTATGTTTTTTACTTTTTTTCACATATTCTGGAAGACTGAAACTATTGATGTGCTTTATATTGTTTTGAAGAGAAGATTTTGGAGGTAAAAGTGCTAATTATTGACACCAAATTCTTTGTAAGTTTTTTCCAGATTTGAACTTCTGAAAAAGAAATTTAGTTAAAATTTAAAGGGATGATAATTTAATTTAGAGAGGCTTGACTGTAGTAATTTGGGAAACTTTACCCCAGTTTGTTTGCTTCAAGCTAAAAGAAGCTTAAACTTATAGCAAATGGTGTCTGGTCTTCTATTTGAGTGTTCATTTTCATTTTAAAATTAAATTTGACAGGCCCACCTGGATCTGGAAAAGGCACCCAGTCACCAATTATTAAGGATGAGTACTGCTTGTGTCACTTGGCTACTGGTGATATGCTTAGGGCTGCTGTTGCTGCTAAAACTCCTCTTGGGATTAAGGCCAAAGAAGCAATGGATAAGGTGAGTTTTAGTTTTGGTGGTTGCACAAAATTTGTAACATGGCTACCTTATATTTTCTTGTTACCTTGAAGTTAATTTTCTTATATTTATTCAGGGAGAACTTGTTTCCGATGATTTGGTTGTTGGGATAATTGATGATGCTTTGAAAAAACCTTCATGTCAAAAAGGTTTCATCCTTGATGGATTTCCGAGGACTGTAGTCCAAGCACAAAAGGTCTTTCCTTTGAGTAGTTTGAGATACAGACATTTCTTTAAGTGCCATATTTTTGTCCTTGTCATGTCTTCATATTTGTATGCTACAATCATGCATTTGTTTTCATTCTATGCAGCTTGATGAGATGCTTGAAAAACGTGGAGTTAAGGTTGATAAGGTTCTCAACTTTGCAATTGATGATGCAATCTTGGAGGAGAGGATTACAGGACGCTGGATCCACCCTTCTAGTGGTCGTACCTATCACACAAAATTTGCGCCTCCTAATGTTCCCGGTGCAGATGATGTACGACTATGTGAATATTCTCCATTTCTTTGTGTGTTCATAAAAATTTGAATGGTACCTTGAAATCATTATTTCTAGCATAAATAAGCTTGGTGCCATATGTACTTCTAGGCTCTAGCATACAGACAACACACACAGCATTTAGTGGTGTTAACTATTTACGTATAGGGATACAATTTTGCTCTACATCCACTGTGATGACAATCTTCCAATACTGTATATTTTACTCCTATACAAGCTGCACTGTTGTTTCATGATCTGTAAAAATGATTGATGATTTTAATAAAATGAACTTGACTCATTTGTTGCATCTTTTAATTTACATTTTGAAGGTCACTGGAGAACCTTTGATTCAACGTAAAGATGATACTGCAGCCGTTCTCAAGTCAAGGCTGGATGCATTTCATAAACAAACTGAACCGGTATGGTTTCCTTTCTTCTTTGCATTTGTTATGATAACAAGTTGGATCTTATAGTGTCTTAGTCAGATAACACGATAGAAAATAACATTTTAGTTGTGTAAAATGTTCAAGAATGTTTTGCACATACAATAGGTGTTTTCATGCAGAATCACTGTCATGACATTTGCACTAGTGGCGTCTCCAATTTTTTTATTTATTTTATAAACAGGGTCATACATAAATTTAAATTCCACACGTTTTACAGAAAAGTTACTTTATTTCAACCAATAATTATCATCAATTTTCAAGAACCTACAAATTAAATTAAAGTCCTCAATTTATAAATAGAAGACACTTTAATATATTCGTGCCGTTGTTTTGATAAAACAATAGTATGATTATAAAATGTTTACAATTGCATTCGATGATATTTTGTGTTCTGAAATCTTTGCATAACAGCATGAATATTAGCAGTATGATGTTTTTTCGGGATAAAAGGATGGATAAAGTTTGACAGACTATCTTTGGTCATTGAGTAGGAGAAGGAAGATAATATTTATTGGGTGGGTGG
>JAOTRH010000018.1:11777860-11791988 GCA_034768845.1 Heliamphora exappendiculata | reverse complement strand
AAATAAAAGAAGGGTGTTTTGTGAGGTATAAATTGGGATTTCAAGTTGTTAAACACCACACGTTATATAACACACCATGTGGTTGTTAAATGTAATTATCAAAATGTAATTATCATAGAATTATTATTTATAAAATAAATTACAATTTGGTCCTATTCTTGTTGTTATTCATCATTATGTACCACACTGAGTTTTAAAACGAAGATTAAATCTACTAACACTAAAAAATTTACTAAAATTCTAAAAAAAATACTATGATGCGTATTTTTTAATTAGAATTTTCACTAAGTTTTAATAAGAATTTTAGTTAAGTTTTGAGTGTGAAACTTGCTAAAAAACAAATTTTTGACAAAAGAGTTGGCTTCTCTTCAATTCTTAATAGGATTAAACTTGTTTAGTCAAAAGTATTTTAAGTTTAATATAAATTTATTTTGATGACTCAAATTATTTATTTTACTATTTTTAATATGCAAATTATTTTAGTATCAAACTAAGTTGATCATGTACCGTTAAATATCTAAATAAATAACATTTATTTTAAAAAAGTTGAACGATTACGTTCATTTGTCGTTTAGTTTAGTTTTTCTAACATAAATATAAATTTATTTAGATACTTAACGAAATTTTATTAATTTATTTATTTTTTTACGTAAATGCTCTATACATCAAAAATAATAAAATAAATAACTCAAATCATAAAAGTTAATTTATTTTAAATTCAAATAGATTTAACTAAACCAATTCAATTCTCGTTAGAGTCCGGAGAGGTAGAGAAACCAACAATTATTTAACTAAAAAGTCAAATAATTGTTTATTTATTTGTTTATTTTTATTTTTAATAAATTTTTTTATCATTTAATTAAACCCTTATATTATTTGACTTTTTTTATTATTGAAATAAGCTAGAAAAAGTAAAAAAATTTAATAAAAATATTTATGTTGTCTATTTTTATTTCTAGTTAATTTTTTTTATCCTTGATCAATTTTCTTTATTTTTTCGGTTTATTTTATCAAAATAATTTAAAAAACTAAAATATTTTAATTAAAAACTAAAAATTAAAGAGATAATTGTCCAGGAATTCTATTTTTAAAATTTTCTTGAAGTTAAGTCGTACTAAGAAGATGACAATTTCACAAGATCTTTTTTTTAGATTTTCTAATATTATGGACTAATATGCCCGCATTTAATGTCTGAATTAATATTCACGTTCATATATATTTACATAAATAGATGTACAAATTATGTGAATATTTTCTTTTCATTTTCTGGGAAGATGTTGCTAATTTCATGAAATTATGGGATTAAAGATTCAAATTTATGTTTACATAAATGGATATACACATTATGAAAACATTCTTTTTTCATTTTCTGGAAAGATGTTGCTAATTTTATGGAATTATGGGGATTGAAGATTCAAATTTGAATTAGAGAATTGACAATCGTTACAATTTAGGTCCCGAACATTTACAATCCATTGTGAATATTCTCATTTTTCAACCCATTGTGATCAAACCCATTGTGAATATAGCTCCAGATCGGAGAAGCCATGGATTCACAAGCAAAGAAATTTCTTCCCTCTTAATCAGAAACAACAATCTCTCTCCGTATCTCGTCCATGGAGTAGTACTCATTCCTTTTCTTTTTTCCTATATCGCCATAGAAGCTTCGTTCTCCGTTCTCGACGACGACGATCGATTCCATCGGAAGTGGATCGATCAACGCCGGAGAAGAAGAACTTTTTGTAGATAGTGATGAACTTTTTGTAATCACGCGAGAAAAGTTTCGCTCTTCGTTCTCGACGACAGCGATCGATTTCACCGGAGGTGAATTGTTTCGCGTCGAAGAAAAAGAACTTTTTTTAGATCCTGTTGAAGAAGGATCGGCCAACGCAAGAACACCAGTTGAGCATTTACAACCCATTGTGAATATTCTCATTTTTCACATGTCCCATGCTGTGAACATTCCACCATTAAATGCGAAGGCGACACACACGGTTGGCAGAGGCAACACACAGAAGCTCGCCGGATGTGAGACGGCGGTGGCTGGTGACAGCACCGGTGGGGTCGCCGAGGTGGTGGCGCACTAGGACGGGGCGCGGTTAGTCAGTCGATCGATCGGCGGTGGCGGGTGACGTCGCACAGTGTGAGAATCTTTATGATAAACAGGTTGGAATGAGAATATTACCATTTTGTTGTTGTCTAACCAGAAACAATTGAGAAGCAGGGGTAAAGTGAAAATCTTATTCGGGAATAGAACTGCGTTGAAAATAAAATTTAGAATAGAACCTATGTTTAAGCAACTTATAAAAATAGGAATTGAGTGAAGAGTTTCTATAATTAAAATATGTATTAAAAAAACTTTTGGCTAAATGTCAAGTATATTACTTATTTTTTTATTTTTTTGAAATTTTTTTTATCTTTTGGTTAAATTATTTTTTCTAAATCGTCTCGATAAAATTAATCAAAAAAATTCAACAAAAAATAAAAAAATCAACTAAAATAAAAAATAAATAACATAAAATTTGATTTATTGATCTATTTTGACTTATATTTATTTTTTGATTGTTTTTTATATTTTGATTAATTTTTTTTATTTTTTTAAACTCATTTTAATAGGAAATATTAAAAATATAATAATTTAATTAAATAATAAAAAATTTACTAAAAAAATTAAATAAAATTAAATAAACAGTTATCCTGACAGAGGCGATGCAAGAGGACGAACCGCCATATCCATTTGATACACTGTACTTCCCAAGGCGGGCTCACCATCCAAACACAACAATTTATATTACAATCATGTCCTCCTTAGCAACACCACACCGTCACTCCTTATCATCTGACGCACATAACGCCACCACAGTCGCCAGATGCAGACACCCTAACAGGATTGCTACGAGGAAACTCCAACGCTAACTCACGCACTATAACTCTATTTTAAAATAAAAATACTTCTTAACTCATTTTTTAAATTATATTTTTTATTTTAGAGAACAACAATTTAATAATTTATATTTGGAGTGTTCAAAATTATAAAAAATTATTCTCTAAATATAGTAAATGATCATTTTATTTATTAAATGAGTAAAATTTTTAATTTTTATATTTATTTTTAATAAATTTAGTATTATTAAAAAAATATTTACAGTACTTTTAAAAAGAGACCACTTTTAAATATATTTTGATAATTTAAAAAAAAAATAGTAATTCACATATTAGAATTTTAAAGAAAAATAAATGAAATTAAAAAAACAAAAAAAAAAGATAAAAAAAAGTAATATGGTTGGAGTTAGCATGAATGGGATAATTCTCTGCTCTTTAAATAGAAAATATTATTTTAATATTCTTAAATAGAGTATTAGGTGGAAATGCTCTAAGTCATCATTTGTCTATCGGCATAAAATCAAAATAAAATTATTTTTTTGACTTTTAATTTAAAATTTGAAAAATAAAAAATTTTCGTTTTTTAACATCTAACTTTTAACTTATTTATTTTTAAATTTTTTTGACATTTTTCATAATAATTTTTAATTTTACCATTCTATATATAAAATTACACAAATTATAATCAAACAATTATACCCCAACTTTTTTAGGTTGAAGAGTAATTATAAAATTTCATATTGAGCTTATTTTATTTTTTTATGACTTAAAAATTACTATTTTTTCAACAAAATGAATTTTTTAACTTTTTGACTTAAAATAGTTTAAAGTCAAAATGTTGACTTTAAGCTAAGTTGCCAAACGAATACTAAGTAATCTCAAAATATCACGTAAACGGTGTCACACTGTATTTTTAGGTAACAAATAATCGTAAATTCACAATTTTATTATATGAGTCACATTTTATTTTTTAACTATCTAACAAATGTGAATCATCATGTCTTTATCATAAAATTTATCGCTACAATCTTATATTAGAGTACCACATAAAATTATTACATGATAACTCGAGAGCACCGAATAATTACTTATTGCGATTATGTTTGAATTGGAAGAAATTTTTAAACGTTCAATTTGTTTTAATAAAAAATATTTTATAATGAGATTAAATATATTTGTGTTTATAGCTTCTTAGCTATTATGAGATTAAATGAGATTAAATATATATAATTATTTAACCATTTAGGTTGTAATGCTTTAAAATCAAAATCAATGGGTTAAAAATAAATGTGTTACCGTTTCTTTCTTTAGGCCTTTTACCATTGCCTCTTTAATATTTTCTTTAAAAGCAGAGTTTTTTTTATAAAAAAAATTCAGAATCCACACAATAAGGATATTACTATGCCTCCCCTTCTTCTTCTATTTCCAGATATGCGAGCTTTCTAAAGTTAATTAGGGTGAGAAAAAATAAATATATAAAAAAATTAAATATTTTGGGCTGGCGTCATAAATCGAAACGGCAATTTTCTGACTTTTTTACTGACTTTTTCCTATATCCAAAACGTAAAACGTGACTTTTTGAGATGAGATTTTATTTTTGAATTATATTTTGTGAGTAACTTAATTCATAATTAGTTTATATATTTTTTTAGAATTAATACAATCTATTTGACCAAACACATGAAAAGAAATATTGATTTTAGGGAAGTGTACACCTTTCAATCTTTTAGGCAAGACCTTTTATGATTTTTATTATGTGTATTGTACATATGTTAATATTATTTTAATTATAAAAAATAAAAATTTTAAAAATGTTTTTTTAATAGAGATAAAAGCAAGCTACATAGGCTTTGTTTGGCAATTAATTTTAAGTTAAGTTTATTATTTTTTTGTTTAAAATTAAAAAAATCACAAAAATTTACCGCTCCCCTAACCTCGTTAACTTTGGCTCTCATGACGCCTTTTAACTTGGGTGAACTAACCAACTGACCGATCGATTGACCAAATTTTTTGCCTATTTGTTGTCCAAACATTCTTGTAATAAAAGCATGATCAGGTATTAAGCAATTAGTTACGAGGAGAATTCAGTCAATAAATATTGTTAGTTTCACATCAAGAAATTTGAGATTTTTCTTTTCTATTTTTGGCCTTCATTTAAGGGGCTATTCCTTGATGGGGGTAACAGTTAAGAAATGACCATTTCCTATCTTTAATTGGAACCAAGGTAATGGGTTTTAGTTTTTTTATTTTTTTTTATATAAAATTTTTATATAGTTTTTTAAAAATATTTAATTTTTATTATACATATTTAATTTTAATAAAAATAATGTTTTAAAAATTTACACCTAAAAGTTCACAAAATAATATTAATATTGAATATAAAATTATATACAAGTTAATTTTAAAAAATTATAATAATTTTTTTTATTTTTTTATTTTTTGGTTCAAAACAATTTTAAACTAAATTTTTTAATTTATTCAGTTTAAAGTAATTTTTTAAAAAAATTTATTTAAAATTAAATTGACAAATGAGGCTTAATATACGTTACGCATTTATCAAACGTAGTACCACGTGGACAATTCTATCCGGGATTACGTATTAATTTTCCTCCCCTCCACCTACATATATCTCCGTTTCCGCTACTCCACTATTCAAAAACCTCGCTGGTTGTATCGATTATATCACCCGGACAGGAGAGATGATGGGCCTCGGCGGTAACGGTTACGCTGCATCTCCGGCGATGAAGATCGGCGGAGGCTACGATCTTCCCGACGGCGTGGACGTCAGGGGACGATACGATCCAGAGTTCGCAAAGATTCTCACCAAGGTTGCTCTGCGGTTCGTCGCCGATCTGCAGAGGGAGTTTCGGAACCATGTGAGGTACGCGATGAAGTGCAGGGAGGAGGCGAAGGTGAGGTACGGCGCCGGGGAGACGCCGGAGTTTGATCCGGCGACGAGGTACATCAGGGAGGAGGAGTGGCGGTGCGCGGCGGTGCCGCCGGCTGTGGCGGATCGGCGGGTGGAGATTACGGGACCGGTTGAGCGGAAGATGATCATCAATGCGCTGAACTCCGGGGCTAAAGTTTTCATGGTGAGTGTCTGTTCGAACTCAAGCGCGTATATATTGCTTCCCACTAGCATGGGAAAATTATTACTCCGTGTCGTTTGTTAAAGTTTATAATATATGTTTATTTTATTATAATAAAATAAAAAATATATTTTACGCATAAATATTTTAAAAATAGTGGTTAAAGGTGCTTACTATATGTAGATTCTACCATATTTTTTAACACAATACTGATGAACTATAAAGAGTTATGTTGGCTTATACTGTTTTTACACATAAAAATATTAAAATTTTAGGACATAAATCTCTTAGCACAGCAGAAAAAAAAGAATTATTGATTCAATTCACATAAAATAAATAAAAAATATAAAAAATATAAAAATAGACGTCATTTGGCTAATTACTTACTTCTTCCGATGGGAAAAAAATAAATAATTCACTTAATAAAAATTATAAAAATTAGTTTTACACATTCTCTTACATTTAAGCTGAGAGCTTCTCTGTTTTTTTAAATGCGTTAGAGAATTTATGTCCTAAAATTTAATAATAAATTACGTAACATTTTTTTTTGGTCATCGAAGGAGTTGGTGAGTAATAATAGTAAAAAATAACCATAAAAAAAAAAATTAGTAGTCAAAAGTGACTAAAGGGAGAATCCTTCTAATTTTGTTTAAAAAAAGAGACTCAAATCTTGTTACTTTTAACACAGGCTGACTTTGAAGATGCACTCTCACCAAGTTGGGAGAACCTTATGAGGGGGCAAGTGAACCTGAAGGATGCTGTAGATGGGACCATAAGCTTCCATGACAACGCCAGGAATAGGGTTTACAAGCTCAATGATCAGATTGCAAAACTTTTCGTCCGACCGAGAGGGTGGCACCTCCCGGAGGCTCACGTATTCATCGACGGCGAACCGGCGATCGGTTGCCTCGTCGATTTCGGCCTCTATTTTTACCACAACCATGCAGCATTCCGCCGGACCCAGGGCGCAGGGTTCGGGCCTTTCTTCTATCTCCCTAAAATGGAACACTCGAGGTAAAAAAAAAAAAAGTCCTTTATTTAAGTAGGCCTTGTTTGGATCACATGTTTACCGGCTAAATAATATGATATTTTATGTGTGGTACTTAAAAATAAATAATAAACCATATAATAATATAAATACTACACATAAAATAACTCATCGTATAATATTTAAATATAATTACCAAATGTGATCGTCAGCATTACTCTACTGATATTTAGTGTCTGTCTGGTAACTTGGCTTTTTAAAATAATTTTTTAATTTTGAACCACATTAAATTAAAAAGTTAAAAGTTCGTTTAATTAAAAAATTAGTGACTTTTAAACAATCAAATAAGTCGAATGTAAAATTTTAAAATTACCTTTTAGCTTAAATAAAATTTTGACAAATAAAAGCTAAAATATCAAAAAGTAAAATTAAAAATTATTACCGAAAAAGTCAGAAAATTAATTTTAGCTTAAATGAGATTTTGACAAATAAAAAAGTTAAGAAATCAAAGATTAAAATTAAAAATTATTATTAAAAAAAGTCAAATAATCAACAAATTAATGGAGTAAAAGAAGAAAGTTATATAACAAGACTTTTTGATTTTTTAAAATTTTTAAAATTTAAAATTTAAAATTAAAAAGTCAAATTTTTTTTAAAAAAATGACCTTTAAGCCGGTTTGCCGAACGACGGCTTAAGTAAATAAATAAGCAACGGTTAACATGAAGAGTCGCTGCTGAAGAGATTGGGATGATGTGACGTTCTAAATCCTCTTAAAAGTAAAATATTTATGTTTCATGAATTTTTTTAGTCTTGACATTAATTAAATTGTTTTTGGTCGGACCAAATACATAATTAGGTTTTGTTTGTCAATCTGATTTTTAGGTAGTTTTATTTAAATAAAGTTGCTCTAAACTAAGTAAGCAAACTTTTATTTTGTTAATCGTATGATTGACTTTAAATTAAAAAGCAATAAGTAAAAATTTTGATTTAAATATTCTTAACCCAAAAGAAAAAAAGCTGAATTTAAAATTATTATAATTTTTTAAAATTTATTTTTAAATTATTTTATATTTAATGTGAATCTTGTTTTATAGATTTTGTTTAGTAAATTTTAAAAAATATAATTCTTATAAAAAAATAGACATGTGTAATAAAAATTATAATATTTTTAAAAAATATTAAAAATTTTATGTAAAAAGCCAAAAGGCTTAAAGCTTTTTTGGTTACAAAGGAGATTTTTTAACCTTTTGAATTTTAAGTAAAAAACAAAAAATTCATATTAAGGTCAATTGCCGAACGAGGCCTTAAGGGAAGTGCGTGAATGTTGTTCAACACCTTTCACCACTAAACGTAGAAAAAATAAAAAGCAAGAGGTTTATGAGAAACAAATTTAAGGCCACACAAGCATCAAAATCAATGGTAGATAAAATTGCTATATATTGTCCTCAAAGATTTTGTTTTGAGGGATTAAGGGAAGGGCATTGGATTAATGGAAAAGGCTGGTTTAATATTTTTTTTTTGTTTTTTTAATATTATAAATTTTATGTTTGTATTGCAGAACTCGAATTAATAATCCGATGAATGAATAAATAATTACAGATCTCTCATTCATAGTATTAATAATATTAGGCTCTCTTAGTATTATTAGTAACAAGTTCTAAATTATTATTATTTTCATAATTTAATGTATTGAAATAATTCTATAACACTTATCTCATTTTTTATTACATACTAATAAAATATGAATCAAATTTTTCACTGCATACATAATCTATCTATAATCTCTTAGTATATAAAAAAATACATGAGACTCTAGTATTACTAAATCTCTTATTCTATCCAATCTTATGTAAAATAATAAACAAGTTCTATTTTTATTAATAATAATATTGAAGCTTACTTTGATATAAAAGATTGAATGTTTTTTTCTTTTTAATTTTTTTATCATAATTTTTTGTTCTAATTCGATGAGAAACTAAAAAGAAGTAAAAAAAAATCTTTTATTTAATTTTGAATAAAAGATGAGAATAATTTATGAAATACGGAAAAAAAAAAAAGAAAAGAAAAGCTTATGGACTTTTTTTTAGTTGTTTTATATCTTGGTAAAAATTACTTATTTTTTAATTCATCTTGAAAAAAATAGAAACAGTTTTTAACAAAAATATAAAAGAAGTTAATTAAAGACATAAAATAAATAACATAAAATAAGAAAATAAGTAATTAACTCAAATAGAAAAAATTTTATTCCACAACACCACATTCAAAACAAGCCATAAAAGGAAAAAAAAATCAAACAACCTATATCCCCCTTTTCCCTTTTTTTGGCGTTTTTACTTGAATTTACCAATAAGTCAATAGGTTATGATAGTATTTAGAATTTGTTGAAATTGATATCATAATTTATAGTAAAAGTTGTGTCTTTGGTAAATATTATATCTTGTACTTGAAATAGAAAAAAAATAATTATAAATTATGTTTTGGCAGGGAGGCTAGAATATGGAACAATGTATTTGATAAGGCAGAGAAAATGGCAGGAATAGAGAAAGGCAGCATCAGAGCCACAGTTCTAATTGAAACGCTTCCGGCCGTCTTCCAAATGGACGAAATCCTGTACGAGCTAAGGGATCACTCTGTTGGTCTCAACTGCGGGAGGTGGGATTACATCTTCAGCTATGTCAAGACCTTCCAGGGCCACCCCGACCGCCTTCTCCCTGACCGGGTTCAAGTTGGCATGGCTCAGCACTTCATGAGCAGCTACTCCAATCTTCTCATCCGGACCTGCCACCTCCGCGGCGTACATGCCATGGGAGGCATGGTAAATATTCATACATTTATGATTTGCGTCTATGTTTCCTAGCATGGACACAACACGAATATTATGTTGGCACAATGAGGTAACATGACAAATCGATGCGTCTTTTTGAAAAAATGTGAGGCACGACATGTCTAAGGACACGGTAGGACTTTATACAAGTAAAATGGATAGTGGGCAATGTATTACTAATTAGATTTAAAAGAGATATATTTTATTTTATAAAATTTCAATACATATTTAGAGCACACAAGTATCGAAAAATATTATTATTATGAAAAAATTATTACATATATGTGTTCGAATGATTTTAAGAAGTGTTATTAAAGTGCTTGTGAAGTTTCAAGAAAGTGTATTGTGTTATAAATGTATCTTTTTAACTAAGGCACGTTTAAGAATCACATGGGGATACATTGTGATTTTGTGAATATTTATCATAGGTGAAAGTGTTTGAATACAGAGTAATGCACAACAAAACTGAATTTCTTAATTCCTGAACAGGCAGCTCAAATTCCAATTAGGGATGATCCAGCAGCAAATGAGGCAGCACTGGAACTGGTAAGAAAGGACAAGTTGAGAGAGGTAAGGGCAGGGCATGATGGAACCTGGGCAGCCCACCCTGGGCTGATTCCAGCCATCATGGAAGTCTTTAACAGCAACATGGGCAATTCACCCAACCAAATCCGAACCGTGAATCGAGAAGGCGCGGCAATTCTTACTGCTAACGACCTCTTACAGGCGCCCAGAGGGGTCCGAACCATGGAAGGCCTCCGGCTCAACACCCGAGTCGGGATCCAGTACCTGGCAGCCTGGCTCACCGGGACCGGATCGGTTCCTCTTTACAACCTCATGGAGGACGCAGCCACAGCCGAGATTAGTAGGGTTCAGAACTGGCAGTGGTTGAAGTATGGAGTTGTGTTGGATGGGGATGGAGTTGGGGTGAAGGTGAGTTTGGATCTGTTTGGGAGAGTGGTGGAGGAAGAGATGGGTAGGATTGAAAAGGAAGTTGGGAAAGAGAAGTTTAAGAAGGGGATGTACAAGGAGGCTTGCAAGATATTCACAAGGCAATGCACAAGCCCCACACTGGATGATTTCCTGACCTTAGATGCCTACAATCATGTTGTGATCCATCATCCCAAGGGATCAGCAAGGCTCTGAAATATTGTCTTTTGCCATGTGGGAACAAATTTGAAGAAGCATCATCAGTATCTGGGTGTTCTTGAGGTTGTGATTTGGTGCCTGCTCTGTGAGCACTAAAAATGCTGCTACTTTTGAACTAATAATCGTTTGTCTTTTTTGAGATGTTTCAAATAATGTTACAACTTCCTGATGTGCTATGAATGAAATTTTGTAAAATTTATTCTTGTTCATGAAAATGAAACATCACAAGTTAGGGAGGTGAGTTAAATGAGCATAAGGTTGGTACCCTGTGGGAAAGCTCACAGAAAACAACAGCATAGGCTACCAACTCAGAATCTAACATAACAAAATACAAGAAAAGTGACCTCGGAATTCTCAACTATTTATATGCATGTGGGGTCTGCTAATATCGTTTTCTATGCATGTGGGGGTCTGCTAATAGGTAATTTTGAGTACGTAATCAAGATTTGTAAGGTAGCAACTGTCTAGAACTAACCAAACAATAAAGGACAAGCTGTCTATCAAAACCTTCTATCCCCATTATAGATGTAAAAATACAGAGCAATTCAACCCCTGGCCACAGTAGGAAATTTGAGCACACTCAATTTGGTAAAAAAAAACAGAGACAGAGAGAGAGAAAAATGAAAGAAAGCACTTTGTCAAGATGAAAGTTAAGGTAGAGAACATCTATTTGGCTTTCTAGAAGCAACCACCAACTGCACATCCTTACTTCTATTCGCTATAGCTTCAATGCCGAGCTAGCATAGCGGTTGCGCTGTTTGTCGAAGAACTAACATAACAACAAATAAGTTAAGTTATATCTCCTCCCAAGCCAGAAGGCCATGAGATTGCTTCTTTTCCAGTCTGGAATGCATCGGAGCCTAAGCTTGAAGATGTGTAGCTTGGTAGAGCATTTTCCAAAATAGGTTCATTTCAGTTCATTTGATTTTTTCAAAATATTCAAATAAATGGGTCTAGCAAATTTATTCAAAAAATTTCATTTCGAGAAGTAAACTGAAGTTACCCATGATTTTGATCAAATTGCACTATGTATTTTCTGTCACGGCTCATTCTGTTGAAGAGAATAATACGAAGAGATAATCGTAAAAAAATAAAAAAATACTTAGATTACAAAAATTCAATCACAAAAATTACAAAATTGTGTATGTAATATTACCATAAAAAATACAATCGCATACACACATATAAGAAATGGTTTTACCAGAGTATTCTCCAGTTACCCTTCTAATTAACCATTAAATTTTGTTCACGAAAACCCACATAAATATCTCTTCAATGTTCATTCCCCCGTCCCCCCACGAATAATCTATACTATTATATAAAAAGCAATATTGTAACTTCTTTAACTCTTAAAGTTCAATATTGAATTTCTAATAATTTTGAATATTTTTATATTAAAAAATTATGTGGCTCAATTTGATTGGTCTAAATTCTTATTCTAATTCTTTTTAAATTTGAAATTTATGTAATCTTAGCATTTGTTGATTCAAATTACTATCATTTCAATCCATATTTGAAACCAAATTATGTGGCACAATTTAATTAGTCTAAATTATTCAATCTTTTTAAAATTTGAAATTTGATATAAACTTATCGTTTGGTGGTTCAAATTACTATTTTTTAAACAACATTTGAATAAAAGAAAGTGGCACAATTTGATTGCTCTAACATTTAATAATTATAAGTTTTGATTTGATTTGTCTAAATTAATATTATTTAAAATTGGAAATAATATTTCATACTAATAATATTCAATAATTATGTGTTAGTATTTGATTGAGCCAACTTACTATTTTTTTTTTCAAAATTCTTAATAATATACTATATATATATATATATGTGTTACAATTAAATTTGTTCAAATCACTATCTATTCAAAATTTGAAGTTTGAGTAACTCTAATAATCAAACTTCTAGATTTTTTTATACTAAAAAATTATGTGTTCCAATTTTATTGATCCAAATTACTATTCTTTCAAATTTCAAAATTTAGTAATCTCTAATAATATCTAGAAATTATGTATTGTATTTGATTGGTTTAATTTACTATCTTTTAAAAAATATCATAATATTTATTGCATTACAATGCGATTGTTCCAAAATGCTATTCTTAAAATTTAAACTTTATCTAATCATAATAATATCTAATAGTTACGTAATTTATTAGCTTTTTCAACATACTATGTTTTTAAAATCCTTTATTATATTCTGTAATTGTGTATTTTAATTTTATTGGTCCAATTAACATCCTTTAAAATTTTAAATTTTAATTTTAAAATTTTAAAATTATCCTATCGTAAATTATTATTCTTTCAAATATTTAAACTTATCCGCTATTATAATAAAATTAGAATACTTTCAAAGTTTTAAATTTGATTATGTTGCAAAATTCTAAACATTCAAGGATTTCATTAGTTTCTGTACGGTTTGTTCTCATTTGTATATAATTGGATCGAAAATCCCAAGAAATTGATTAAGTCTTTGGAATTAAGCTGATAAATCAGAATCAATTTATTTTGGGGGCTCAAATCGCACGAACGCCAGAACTCTCACATCCAAACACAAACAAGAAAATCCCATTTTGAAAGAGTATATTTAAACATAAAGAAGAAAATCCCATTTTGAAAACATTGCTTATGTGTATATTCATACACAAAGAAGAAAATTTCATTTTGGCTTAGCAGTACTAATTATTTTATTTTGTAATATATATATATATATTTTTTTGATAATTTTTTAATTTTTAACCGTACTACTGTTGAAAAGATCGCTTATGTGTATATCCCAACACAAAGAAGAAAACCCCATTTTGGCTTAACAGTACTAACCATTTTGTTTCTTAATATATATATATTTTAATACTTTTTTAACTTTCAACCGTACTACCCTTAAAAAGATTGCTTGTGTATCAACGCCTACATAATAGAAGACAATCATAGAACTCATAAAGATTAATATAGAATCCCAAATTTATTGGTAAATTAACTAGTAAGTTAGTTTTTCTTCAAGTTGATTTATTTAGAAAAAAATTTAGTTTTTTCAAATTGAATAATTTTTATTTTTTTATATAATTAAAAATAATAATTATACATAGTTAGTAGTGACAGTAAATAAGTTATAAATAAGAGATATTATTGTCATTTAAAAATAATATAAATTTGAATACAATATTTTAAAAATTATTATTTGGATTT
>JAOTRH010000018.1:11756654-11777760 GCA_034768845.1 Heliamphora exappendiculata | reverse complement strand
GGGGGTTTATAGGCTTGTGATCCCAATAGTATTGTTTAATTCATTATGTGATGATTATTAATTAGGTGTTATCTATCTGTGGTGATTGTTGAAGTGTGCATAGGTAATGTATCTGGGAATTGGGCTGAAAACCTACCAACAATGTGCATGTGAAGTAGAAATGTAAATTCTATGTAGACGTGTGTGTGCATTTACATTTGATTGAGCAACTGGCACGTACAGGTGTTAGACCTCAAGTTGCAGTGGTTGAACAAGCAGCTGTTGACATTCCTAAGAATGTTGAAGCTCCTGTTGTAGTTGTCACTGGTGCTTCTAGAGGAATTGGCAAGGCAATTGCATTAACTTTGGGAAAAGCTGGTTGTAAGGTCAGTGTTGTTTGGTCTATTCGCACAATTGTCTTCAGCCCTGGAAAAGATGTTCATGTTCTTTGCAATTGGTAGCTTCTTTATTAATCCCACCCTCTCCCTTTGTTTTTTGTAGTTATAAAATTGCCAGATTGGCACTAAACTCCTTAATTCATCTGTTGTGAAACATAGATTAAGAGAATGAACTTCACTCACAATAGAATCGAAGTTGGTCTATGAAAATGAACTTCACTCACAAATCAATAGAATCGAAGTTGGTCTATGTCAACATGGTTTAACCATTTAAGCATTTTCTGCTCAAGCATTTAAGTGTTCACAGGCTGTTCAATTTCTATTGTCATCTTTTAGATGTTATTTTAAACTTTATCTAAGCTCTCGTTTTTCTATTAACACATGGAAAATGAAAAAATTGATATGGTTGCAATCAATCTATTCTGTTTGCTGAGGAATTGAATCACTCTATGGAGCCTTATTGAGTTGGGAAACAACAATAAAGGAGCGACCAAATGGTCCCTCATTAATCTTACATTTATCATAGCTTTGGCATCCAATGCGGCTTTTTTTGAAGAAAAAAAGAAAAAGAAAAACTGGGGAATAGAACAGTATGACTTATTCATAACATGATCATGTTATATAACATCAACTTTTGTCACTGCACATTAGAATCACACTCCATAGCATTAAGCAATAGCTTCTGAGGAAACCAATATTTTGTCTTTATATTCTTTCTTAGTTGACCCAACCTTGCCACGCCTTTAGTTCTAGAGAGAGGTCCTACAAGGCTGTAATAGCTTCAGTTCCAGGTATAACCTAATATGGATACAAGCCATTGAATCTCATTTGTTGAATAAAAACTATTTTACTGTAAGTGATTAAACTTGATTCTTAACCACCCTTCTTTATCAAACCCACCAATGATTATTGATCTCCTTCAGTTATTTCATTGGGTAGTTCAAATGCTTCGCTAGCTTTTTCTATCATCAAGCTCATATTCTCAAGCTCTTTTCATGGAATACTCATTGAAACAACTAAGACTAACTTCCCTATTCGGGAAAACAACTTTGCTGGCCTATCCACATTTCCAAACCAACAAGAGGGACATTGACCTATCAACTAACTTTTCGAACAACACCTATCAGTTATAGCAGAGTGAATAACCCACTCTAGAATGAATACAAAAAAATATGATAACAAAAATTACGTTTTACTTTTAAAAAGAAAACATTAAGGGCTTGTTCGGTTACTGGCTTTTTTTATTAGAACTTTTAGAAAGTCAATGGTCAAAAGGCAACATTTTCTCTATGGATTGTAGCTTAAAGCCGTTTTTTAACCAAACGAGCTTTTTGGTTATTTGGCTCAAAGCCAAAAAAGAAACAAAAAAATCTAACTTAAATCTAGGTTTCCAAATAAAGCCTAACCCATAACATAATCCATTTGAAAATTGAAGTCGAGAAAACCTCTAAAGCCCAATTGACATAATTACTTCTAGAAAAAATATCAAGAGTTCTCCTTGAACTGGCTGTGTATTCCCATCTTCAGTTTTTGGCCCTTTTGAGTGTGTTTTTTGGTTTTTCTTTCTTTCTTTTTTTTGAAACTTGCAATCGTTTCAAACAGAAAAAATTAATAAATAGGTGTCCGGTTACTGTGTGGCATGCACATCAGAAAAGTATAAAAAAGAAGAAACTGAGGGAACAACAAAATCAAGCAGATTTATCTAACTCACCCTTTGCTGCCATAACTTTGTGGCATCAATTGGATGAGACTAGGTAAAAAATGAACACAAGATTCTTCAATCAAAGGGGGGATTTGTGTCTCTGATGGATCATGCATGTCGATATGAGGAGGATTCATGGCCCCATTGAGGTTTGAACAGCGAGAGAGAAATGGAGAATGTTGTTGCAAGTGGTTGGTGGCTGCGGCACTAGTGCTTGAAGTTGCGGTGGCAAAGTTCAAACTGTGGGCGAAAATAAAGTAAATGTTTTGTGGGCGGAAACTGGAATGTTATGGGTGATGGTAAAGTTTTGGCAATTGTAGACTGTGTTATCTGGAGTAGAAGCACTTCTAGCTATTCTAAGTTTCTAATTACTGGTAACTCTAAGAATTTTCAAAAACTATGCTCCGCATTATATAGATTTTCCTTTCATGAGTGTCTCAAACAAACAAGCCAATCACGAGAAAGTCTTCCATTCGAGCAATACCTTTTGGTTTTAAGTTTGACTTTGGTACTTTATGATAATTCAAGTAATTTTATAACTTGTCCATAAACAATTTTCTTTTAAGCCATCTCTAGTTGCCTCCTCATGTTATCTTGAATGTGGCATTCTGCCGTAATATGACGGTGTTATGCAAAATAGTCTTGATGAGTCATGAGTGACAAGTGAAAGCAATCACCTTTGCCCTCATAGATTATTCTAAACCTCTATTTTGTTATGCATTTAAGATAATCTTGTATTATTTGAAAATCTTATAGTTCAAGCATGTTCCCATTGTACCATGTACATTTTGAAATTGTGAAGTGCATCATATCTATTCACACTAATCCGTATAATTGTGAGCTCAAATGTCCTTTTCCAGGTCTTGGTGAACTATGCAAGGTCATCAAAAGAGGCTGAAGAGGTTTCCAAAGAGGTGTGCTTTAATATTTTAACTCATAAATAAAGCAATCAGTAGGGCTTTAAAGTGGAATAGTTCCCTGGGGGACATCCTAGCGGCTTAGGACACAATCCCCAGTAAAGACTCGAGTTCAACTCTCCTTATCTTACCTATCCAAAATGGAATGGAACTGTTTCCATGTTACATTAAACATCTTAATTACTTTATCTAACTTTTTTTTTTTACAGAAATTCCCTTGGGACATTTTATCTTGCCATTTACTGAAATTACGGCTTGACCTTAGGCCTTTTTGATCCGGAGATCAAATCTTACGAAAACTCCTTACGAAATTGAACTTTCATCGTTGCATTATGAAATTTCTCTTATTTTGCTACTTTCCAATTTTTGTTATATGTTTTCTAAAGGAGAAATTTAGTGCACAAGCTTCTAGGAATTTGTACTTGGTGCCATCACTTATTTAGTTCACACAGGATGAATATGTGTTTATACTATGTATGCTTTGTTTGCTTGCCGGCTTAGAGCCTAAAAAGGTCAGTTTCTCTTTGTTTGGCAACCTTTGCTTTTAGCCTTTTTGCTTAATGGATTTTAGGCTTTTGCCTTTTGGCTTATTAGCCAAAAATAATTTTATATATTTTACTAAAATGTCAAAGCTTGTATTATACACATTTGTTTTTTATGAATATTATATTTTTAGAACCTACTCATTGAGATCTATTAAACAAGATCCATCCTTTATATTAAATTATGTAAAAATAAATAAAAAATCATAACTACTTTCGTTTGGTTTAAAGTAACTTGGTTTATTTTCTTATTGTCTTTTGGCTTCAAGTAACTTGAAGCCAAATAAGCTTTTAGCCTTTAAGCCACCATTTTTTAACAAACTAAATTTTTGCATTTTTTTGCTTAAAGTGACTTTAAGCAATAAGCCCAGCTTTAAGCCAGGTTACCAAACGAGGCCGTAGTATCAGCAAATCATTTGGATGGATATATGATAACTTGCAAAGAATCATCAGATTTAGCTTGTTCACAAGGTCTGGTGGTTCTGCAAAATAGCAAGTACTACGGACGTTGTTTGATTGTATTGTATTTTCATGATTGTTCTCGCACGTGTCATTGTTAATCAAGATTTTCATATTTATCATGTCTGTCAAAATTGATAAAGAATCTAATAAAAAAAATTAAGAAATTACTCTATTTTCCTTCTCATAACAAAGCGTGCTTAGGTTTTTTTCTGAGTTGCAGGCTTGTGTTTTAGGTTGTTCACTTCTGATTATATGTTTGTCTATGACGAGGTCATATATCACTAAGGGCAAAGGTATTAAGGGGCTAGAGAGGGCCAATGCCTCACTAATTTTACGACACTTCACTAATACTTTAATTTTTTTATTTTTAAAAAAAATCCCAATTATAATTTATCCTCTTCTTGCTCCGGTGCCATTGATAGATTGACTCACTCGTTGTCTTTGTAATTCTTCCTTCTTCCAATTTCAATTGATTTTTAATTTCAACTTCAATTGTCTGTAGATTTAATTCAACTAATTGGCCTCTATATTTGATATGCCTTTTCCTCTATATTTGATATGCCTTTTCCTCCCAAATTCATGAAACTTAGCAATGTGAGAATTTGCATAAAAAAATGTAAAACATGAATCTCATTAAGCAACTATGAATCTAAAAAACTATTGTGTTTGCTTATTGTGATTTTTTTGTAATCTGTCAATATAAATTGATTGTGTATCTAGGTTGAATTTGATTGTGTATTGGGTTTTGATATTCAATCTGATTGCATACTATATTTTGATATATTTTGTACTTTTTTGTAAATTTGAGTTTTGTGAATCTCTACGAATTTTATAATATGCCAGTAAATCAAAATTATATATTATTAATATATATGAATTTTTTTAGCTGCACTTCTATATATATATATTTTTTATGAGTTTAGATTTTTGCCCCCTCTAAGCAAAAATATTTGCTCTGCCCCTGTATATCACATTGTTTATGTGATAGTATTTGGACTTATGCAAAAGACAACAGAGTTGTGAGCAATTAAGTTCATTTTGTAGATTGAGGCATGTGGTGGCCAAGCTCTTACGTTTGGAGGTGATGTTTCGAAAGAAGAAGATGTAGAATCAATGATGAAAACAGTGAGTAAACTCTTCTGATGGTGTTACAAATTCATTGTCGAATTTCTTAGATAGACGCTTGCAACAACATTTTATGTGGTTCTTTTGCATGCAGGCAGTTGATCAATGGGGAACAGTTGATGTGTTGATAAATAATGCAGGTTAGCAGTCCTTAGCGTGCAATTTTTCATGGGACCCGTGTATTTTCCTTCACAAACTGTTTTCAATGGTTTTAGGTATTACGAGGGATGGGCTGTTGATGAGAATGAAAAAATCCCAATGGCAGGAGGTTATTGATTTGAATCTTACAGGAGTATTTCTCTGCACACAGGTCTATGGAATCAGTAATGTGATTACTCGTAGTAGCCATTCAAATCTCATCCATTCAGTTTGTAACTAAGACTATTATTCTGGTTGCAGGTTGCGGCCAAAATAATGATGAAAAAGAGAAGGGTAATGTGTAAATTCTCCTATCTCATCTCATTCCCGCTTTGGTCCACGGGCTTGTAAAAGAGCAGGGTTACTCTACATAAAAACTACTGCATGTTAGTGTTAGATATTGGATCAATGCAATTCCAGTAAAAGCTATTCATTTCCCCCTCCCCCCCCCCTACAACGTACGAGCACTGTAGGACTGCATTACAAATCACATCAATTCAACACAACTCAAAGAAAGCCTCTTCTTGATTTTGGAGGTTTGGCTACATAAATCTATTTTCCCCTTTTGGTTCTAAATTGGTTATAGGTCCATTTAATAGTAAGGCATTACATTTTCCTTGCATTTTGTTTGCACGTGTTAAGACTCTTTAAGCAATACTCCTTGTAATGCATTAGTTGGTTGTATTACTTGAACATGACTGAACTAATTTTGTCTCATTTTCCCTACTCTGGTACTGTCATCTTACTTCAAAAGATATACACCTTTCCAGCCACTTGAAAATATTGGCTGCCCAGTTTTGCAGAAATGTAAATTGATAAAACTCATATATCATTCCAGGGCTTGGACCTACTTTTTGTGGCGATGCCAATTACTCAGCTGCAAAATGCAGTCCCATAATATGGTGTCCTACACACACACACACACACACACACACACTTTGATTGCTGACTTGCCTGTGTTGATTTAACTTTAGAGCACATGGTCAAACTCATGCTAGTTTATCTTAAGCGGCACAGTTAGAATAGACTTGTACTGATATTGGTATCACTAAATAACAAGATTAAGTCCCTATTTGGGATTTAAAAAGTTGATTTTATTATATTTATATGCCAAAAAATGCCAGCTTTCAAGTCATTTTGTTTGGCATCCCAAAAAAGTCAGCTAACTATTTTTCACTACGTTTTTCAAGAAAAAAAAATCTATTTACATCCCAAACAATCTCTTAACTTTTTTTTCCCAAATGAAATGATTATAAGACCCTCAATACAAAAGTGAACTTGACCTTTGAAAACAAAAAAATTGTTTTGTTATTCCAAACACCATAGCTTAAAAGCAAAAAGTAAGTGCATATTACACATTTCAGCAAAAAACAAAAAATTACCTTAGACAAATTATTCCAAATAATTTAACTCTGTTTTCTTTTCTAAAAAGCTAAACCTCTTAAAAGCCAAGCAAGTGAATGAGTGTGTTAACTCCATATTTATTTCTTGTTATGTTTCATATCTTGCTTAAAACGGAAAAATATAGATTGAAGACTTTTATGTTGAGGTTTCAAAATAATTTTAAGAAATTTCAATGTCCCGTTTTAAGCTAAGAAACCTGCAACTATAGTTGTCCAAAGTAAAAACTCATTCTAGGTGTGTTTATGGTCCGTCGCATGTTTATATCTTGGTATTAGTCGATGTTTTCTTTGCATTAATATTTACTAAGTATTCCTTCTTACCTCAACAAGGACTAAATGTGTTTAAATTTTAGTTTGATAAACTTCCAACGCATGGTGAAATTCCTTTTATTTATCCTTCAGGATATATCTTTGCATTTACTTGTCAGCAAAAAGGAAAAAAAAAAAAGGGATTTATCTTCTCGTCTTTTGGGACATTGAGATGGACAGACTTTGGAAAAAATGGTGGGATAAGAGCTATTCAGGCATACTCGTTTATCATAGAGATTAAAAGGAGGGGGATTATTTGGTCCTGTACAATGAAGATACTGATGGAACTAGTGAGGATGGCTAAAAATATGGTTCAGTACCTGCCTACCTGACCTATTTATTACACATACGCGATGTCTCTAAACAGACATTTATCTAGGAACAGCGCCAACCCAACTACAATCTTTGCACCTCAAGTTATTTTGTTCTTGTCAAACTGCACCTGCCAAAGTGAAATAAATTTTCCCTGCAAAATCTCTTTGGTTAACTCTCACGTGTGCATCCTATAATATACAGATTGATAATCAATAGTCAAAGTTTGATGTTTCATGAGGGGATTGTACATGTTTAGGGGAATGCCAGGCATGTAAATACTGAAAGATAATAGACATATGACATATTGATAGACTTATGCCTCCTGAAGTTGCCCAATCTCTCTCTCCCCCCCTCCCTCCTCTTCCATAAGTGTTACTTTTTGGTCAATATTGAGAAAGATTGTTTTTGTAGTGGGATCAATGGGGGTTGGTTTAGTGCCTGTTGGACATCAGTTGATGTTGAAAGTTGAAAGATAATAAACTGATCTTATACGTACATATGCACGTGTACACATGCATTTCAAATTTAGCTCTGAAAATGAATGAAAGAAACCTTACACGAGATTGTTAAATACCTTGTAGTTGATATTTTCTCTAATATCTTATGCATAGGCTTTTCTTTAATTCTTCTATAGCCTCCTCCCAGTCTGATCTAGATTTTGCAGGGAAGAATAATCAATATAGCTTCCGTCGTTGGTTTGGTTGGCAATGTTGGCCAAGCCAATTATAGTGCTGCAAAAGCAGGAGTAATAGGCTTTACCAAGAGTGTGGCAAAGGAATATGCGAGCAGGAATATAAATGTAAGTGCCCTAGACCAATTTCTGTTTGTCACATGCTATAGCATTTATTAAGGAACTTCAATTAAAGAATGTCTTTACAAGTTAATGGTGTATCCCAAAGTTTTATGCAATACAATAAAACCAATGCTTTCTTCTCCATAGGTTAATGCTGTGGCTCCAGGGTTTATTGCATCTGATATGACTGCCAAACTTGGAGAGGATATCGAAAAGAAAATTTTGGGGACCATCCCCTTAGGTGAGAATGCAGAATAATTTGCATGGACTTTTGAATTAAATGTTGGCCCTTTTTGAATCCATATCCTTGGCCGTGTTTAATGGATATTAGTTTATATTGTGGATAATGTGACTCGGGAAACCAAGATTCTCTTCCTTGTGTAGCATGGCCTCTAACCCGCATGTGTTTGCTTTGTTCATTCAGATTTCTAATTGGTTGGCAATTTCTATGAGGGATTCGGCCCATCAATAAATAATTTTCATAAAAAAGAAGTCAAACTTTTCAATCCTTTGCAAGTTGTCTTTGTGATGTGGACAATAGAGAACATAAAAGATTCTTTTTTAAATTTATTAATTATTTTATTTTATTATTTTATATTTAGTTTCCTTAAGAATATTAAGTTTCTTATTTATTAAAGATATAGATGAGTATTAGTTAGGATATTTTTATAAGATTGTTATCTATCATGGTAGATTCTTAGCCTATAAATAAGACCGTTGATGTTATAAACATTAAAGTCGAATGAATAAAAAGTTGGGTTGAATTGTGTCATGTGTAATTTCTCTTCGTCTCCCTCTCTTCTTTTCTCTTCATCTTCTCTTCTTATCCTCTGTTCTTCCTTGCCTTGGTCCTACACCACTTTGTTGTAGTTGTAAGGGCTTTGGGTTGATAGACAAAGCAGGCAAATTGAAGAACGATTGAGCTTGGACACCATCACTGTATTTGTTTAGATAGAACTGATGAACTTGTATGTAATATATAAAAGATTATTGTTTAGATAGAACTGATGAACTTGTATGTAATCGTGACTACTTTGTATGAAATTGTGATAACAGGACGATATGGTCAACCAGAAGAAGTTGCTGGGCTAGTGGAATTTTTGGCTATTAATCCAGCAGCTGGTTATATTACTGGGCAGGTACTGCTAAGCAATTCAATATTATCTTTTCCACACTAATATAGTGTAGTTTTTATCTTCCGTGCTGCTCAGGAAAATAGGTTGGTTATCAGAGATATTCCTTGCATCATTGCAGGTTTTTGCCATTGATGGAGGGATGGTGATGTAGGAGGCTTTGCACCCCCCACCCTTACCCCCAACTTGTCCGTCTCGATAGAACGTCTGACTAATGAACCTACTGGACTCGGGGAATGTCAGATGGAAGTTCCATTTGCAATATTATGTTAAGAGCAGCAGCAGATCCTGACCGTGAGATGAAGAAAATGTAGACATGTAGCTGCAAGTCAGTATGGAAATACGAGGATTTGGCAATTTTTGAAGTTTCCTGAGACAATCAGGTTATAGGTTTTGAACCAAGGGACCTTGTGCTTCACTTCTATTTACTTCTTTGTGCTGATTCAACTTCTACCAGATGGCCTTCAGGATTTGAATTTCATGAAATGGAGTTTATAACTTTGTTCCTGCATCCAATTTGGATGTTATATGAGAGTTGAACACAAGGTTTCTAAATTTATAGTTGGTTCTAATGGCGACTGTAAATCGTTTGGCTATTAGTTATTCCCACAAATTAACAATTTTAATATTAGCCATTAATCACCAATTGATATCTTCAAACCCACCAAAAAAGGCCATAACTGGAATTGCTGAACAAAATTGCAACCGCAATAACAGAACGTGCAGCTGCCATTGTGTTGTGGTGTATCTTGAACAGACAACCACATCTACAGAAGTACAACAATGGTTCATACACAATCCCCTTATTAAGAACAAAACACTATAGAAATGTGAAGAAAATAACACAACAAACTAACAATATGCAAAACAATAACCAGAAATCTAAAAATGAAGCTCATTTTTCCTCCTCTCTCTTCTTATTTTTAATTATGTTGGACTAATACATTATACAACATGACAACAAGTAGATACAAGCTGCCCCAACTTAAATTGGCTTGGTCAGCTGTACATCTCCTCTAGTTCCTCTCTTCTCTCACTAAGTGGTCCTATACAAACAACTAAGAGAATAAAGCTGCTCCACAACTAATTCTCAAACATACCCTCGTCTGACATTCTGGGAGATTCAGTCCCATTAACAAGAGGTTGGTTTGAAAAGCTCATGTTGGGGTCACCTAGAATGCTATAATCAAAGTCGTCGTCGTCGTCGTCGTCCTCCTCGGTATCTCGTTCTCTTTCTTCATAATCATCCCAATTGTCCTCTTTTTGCGTCACTCCCTTGGACCGGGCTTCCCTCTGCATTCGTTGCTTGATGGCATCTTCATAAGACATTTGGTACCAAACAGTTCCCTTGCCCACAATGGACTTGTTGTGGGCATCTGTCATCCTCTCTTGCCGACCCTTTTCTGAATTCTTGGGTTCCCCCCAGTAGTCGTACCGATACAAAGGGCTCGAAGGATCATATTGATCTTTCCCGAAATAACTGGCATCTACAAACCTCCCAGGCTCTTCCAATGGAAGACCGAGTGCTCGACGGCTGCAAGAGACTCATACATAAGTCAAAAAATAAACTATAAAAAAGGAAAGAAAGAAGCAATTAAATATAGAATTCAATCACGGGATAGAATGAACACTGAAAAATACATCTCATTTTGACCTCAATCTAATACCTATTATGAGCACATCTAACAAGTATAGTAACAAATAAAAGGGAAAACAAAGGATCACTAAGCACCTCTCCAAACAATGACTACCAGTATTAGATCCTGCCAAACAAAGTCCTAGACCAGATCTTTATAATCTTAAAGCTTTTCTGCATATAAGAGTTACAAAATGACTACTGTGATGCAACAAGATAAGGTGATAATTGATGCCCTGGTGTGTAACTTGCATCAATTGACAGAGTACAACAGGGTTAGGACGCAAAAGAAAATTGTTAAAAATCTTAAACCCCAAGGGTTAGCTCCCTACAGGAATAGTTTTGGCCCTTTGGGCATTACCCCCAAGATCCCCTGTTCGACTGTTGTGTGGGGTATTGCAGGTGTTTGAGCGAGGTTTACTGTGGGTCCTCCAAGGTCTATAAACAATGACTTCCTCCCCAGTCAAAGAAACAATCCTAAATCCTAAATAGCAACATTTGATAATATTAGTATTAGGAGTATATCACATTCAGATTATATCACCTACTCGGGCAAAATCCGTATCAATATTTTCCCACTCCAAAATGTTGACAGCTCCAATGCAATTAAGGCCAATTTACCCCCGATAGTTGATATATTCAATTTATAAATACTGGATATATGATTACCTGTGAAATTGATTACTTTACTGGTAATCATAAACAGAAACCTGAGTGGAGGTTTCTTGTATGAAGTAGATAAAAATTGAAGGAAAGACAACAAGAGAGATGAGACTACCAGCTAATATCTCTGAGCAGAGCCTCTCTTTCTTCGAATGACCGACGCCAATGGATGAAGTCATACTCATCCATTTCAATATTTCGTCTCAGCTTGGTAACTTTATATTTGTCTCCTCTTTCTTTTGCTTGTTTCCTTAATTTATTATGGAGCTGTATAAAAAATAATAATATTCAGCTGCATAGATATTATTAACAAGGATAAAGAATTTGTAAAAAAGTCCCAGATGATATGCTTTGTAGGACATAATTTGAATTCAGAATCAGGTCACACAAAACCACTTATCATGCCGATATTCATATAAATAAATGGAATGTGTGTATGCATGTAAGAATGCCGTGGAAAATTGGGCAAGAAGAATGCGAAAGAGAAGAAGAAACAGAAAAGGGGGGGAGGGGGGAATAAGTTTGGTGTTCAAGATTGGAGGACCTAATGAAGTGAGACTTTTATCAGAGCCATAGCTGTGGACCATGAAAGCTGTCCAACCTAAGAGAGAGTAAGGATACCCTTTTGGGGCTCCTTCAGGTCTATAGCTAGCTAGTAGCTAATAAGAACCAAATAAAATTAAGCAGAACCTGACCCATTTTCAAAATTAAACACGAGACAGATGAACCTAAAATGCCTAATAAGAACCTGAACCACTCAGCAAAATTGAACAGCAGATATATAAAGGACAATTAGACAACAAACAGTCCTAACTTCTTTCCTAATCAGCCAGTCTTTAAGAAAAATATTTGCCAAAATAGTATAACATCAAAAACCAAAGACATAAATTATATTCACTAGATTACTTAACCTGACGCTCAGCAAGTGCAGCTTCCAAGTCAAGTTCTTTGCCACTTGTTTTCTGCCAGAAGTAGGAGCTCCCATGTCAGGGAAATGCAATAACACTTGATTCTATGTCACAAGGAAGAAGCTTACCAGAATCATTTTTGGTACTAAAGTTTTCTTATAATATACTTTGGTATATTCAACACTGTTCTCCTCATCAAACTCATCATCATCAGTTAACTCTGTCAAATTTTTATCTTCATATTTATCAGGATTAGCCTCCATATCATCCATAATCATTTGTTCAGCATTATGGATCTGCCATAACTGCACAGCACATTCAACTTCAAAAGATAAGTTAAATACAGTTCACAATCTCACAGAGGTGCAAAGTTTCATCAGATGCCCAATCAAAAGTTGAATGAAATGTGTAGAACAAGCATTCAATCAAAAGATAGATGGTTCTTTAGCTTCATTATCTATTTTATTGTATGTGATATGATGACGGTTCTCAGCATCCAACATGGAGCTCAAAAGATCTTAACACTTGTTATTGGCGCCAAAACATCTTCCACACAAAAAATAAGCGTATAATAATGTAAGTACCCAAATGAACTTATCAGTTTAACAGAGGAAAAATAAACATACTGTTTGGAATATGGAATTACATAACATGGTCAAGAGGTATCAGGTATCAAGCGCACACACACACACTGAACAAGGAAGATGTACACCTGATTAGTTTGTTCAAGGTTAATTCACATAACATTACAATGATCCAAACAATACTTAATTCTTGAAGGACACCCTTTTGCCACTCGCAATAAAAATGGGTATCTTTTTTCCAATTAATCTGTAAATATATCAAAGATAGTCCAAAAATCTGCCGAGGATCTCCTTGACTAGCTTGATAACATTAGACTAAAAAGTTCATCAGACCCCAGGAAAAAAGAAAGTAAGGGTACTTAACTTTACGCACCCAATACTCAGTAGTAATGAAGGTAGCAAACTAATGCAAACCATGCGGGTCCTGGCAAGTCCTTTTTTTTGGGGGGGGGGGCGCTAGAGAAGAAAATAGTTGCAGTAGGAAAGATTTCCTCTGACAATACAATAAGCACTCAGGTCCTGGCATGTTGGCAGTGTTTGTCCATACACGCAAAAAATTTCAGTTAGATTTTCCTCATTCTAATGTATAAATCAAACCTCATGTATATATATGTCCAACCAGAACCAGGAAAGATGCATTGCCATGACTGGGATATTTAACATGCAACACTGGTAAGAAATGCAAACCGTGTTACAAAAAAACAGACAGAAAAAGGAATACCTTTTCTACATATGGATGATTTGACAACAAAGGTTCCTCCTCCACTTTGATTCCAGGATCTTTTATGGGAATAGGAGGTCTTCCACAGTCACGCTGCAAATGAAGGACAAGCCAGGAAATGGCGCAAAATCGGTTGATAAATTATAATCAAAAAAGCAAGTTTTGGATGCTAGAAACCTTCCACTCCAGGCGTCTAAAAAACAGAAAAGCTTGTAAGGCAGGACCCACCAACAGATGGATACTGCCATGGATTAATTGAGTTATGCAAGGTATAAAGATCAGTGGTCACAAACCAATAAATATATCAAGGTATATGGATTGGTGGTTATAATGCTAGATAAATGGCCCATCTAAATGCATGCAAGGAACAGACCACCTACCATCAATGTACTAAATTTGATGCAACATATACAAACATATTCAGTTAAGAGCTATTGTTACATAGACTCAACTAAATGTAAGAAAGTAATCAAAGTATCATATTGGACACTAGACATTAGGGTAAAGGCATGGAAAACGTGTCCGACAAGCATAATTAGACATTCACCCGACAAACAATATTTGATTATCAATTTTACCATAATTTTTATATAAAATTAATATATTATACTTAAAATGCTCTATGTCGTAGCCCTATCTCCTGTGTCCTTGGCCATGTGAATTAGATGAATCTAATACTTAAACACATGTTCGCACGACACCCATACTCGAGTCTGTATAACATAGGCTAAGATAGAGTTCAAAATGGGATAAGGTAAGAGTATCTGGAGATATGAAGAAAGGGAAGGCATGGCACTTCCGAATTAAAATTGCACTTACACGCATTTCATCTGGATTAGCATCCTCATCACGATGAAATATTGGTGGGAAATCAAATCTGTGAAAGCTGCAAACACGGAGACAAACAACCACACACACAAAAAAGGAAAATTAGAAATAAGGAAAAAGGAGTGAGCAATATAAAACAGTCTGTTAAACCATCTTCCAGACATACATCAGGTGATCGATATTAGGATCAACAAAACGCATCTCAATAGGAAACCGGAACCGGTAGGCGTCACGTTTTGCCTGCAAGTTAGATTATAGACATCAAACAATTAAAAGTGAGATTAAGTGTAAGGGTGTACACTGAATAAACTAAATGAAGATCTTGCTATTGGGAACAAAAAACAAGTTGATCCAACGGAGAAACTAGGACAGTGTAATGCATTTCCAGTGCGTGGAGATCCTAGAGTATGGTTTCAAAACTCCTCTCTTGTACCTTGGAAATAGCTTAATTTTTTCCAGATTATACACATAAAGACCCAATTCATATAATTACTTGTCCTAAATAATAAAAACTTGAACATGAAAGCAAGCACCTGAAGCCCTCCAGCAGCACTATTATTTCTAAAAATTACAGTGTAAGGGAAATTCAAAATATAGCTTCTAGACAATACGCTTACAAGTAAACGAACTTCAACAGGTTATTTTCCAGTGCCAGCGGCATTTATACTTGTCAAGAAGGACAATGAATACGTGATTAAACATCCATACATTACAACTGCTGAAGTCCTCTGTTACTTGTCTTTCACACTAACATTCAAAATAAATACACATATACTAAATAAAGAACACATGTGACAACAGAGGTCCATATTTCATGGTTCAAATCTCAAAAGCCATGCTGGCACCCATCACATCATGAAGTCTCACAGCCAATAATGCACAGACCAAAATAAATGTTTCTTCCCAAGAAACAAGACCATGGATTCACAGACATGTGATGTGCCACAAAATTTCGGAGTGCCAGGCTTGCAACATCCTAGAAGTGCATAAATGAAGTTCTTAAGAGGATACATTGTAATATGCAAAAGATGGTATGCATAAAGGCCACAAAAAAAGAGCAATTAACAATAGTGGAACACTCACCAGAATTTCAACAATAACGTGCATACCAACTTTTATATGGTGGCGGATCCAGTACCAGTCATTACGTTTTATAGGGACCCACCTGAAACGCATTCAGATACATGAATGTAGAAGGAAAACAAAAAGAAATACCATATACAGTACTATTTCTAATACTTATTTATATTTTATGGTGAAACTAAAAATGGTTCAAATAGCTAGTTCAGAATTGATCCAAGTCAGAGCCTTATTATTTTAAACAATACAATCAGCCACATAACCCTGTAGTGGGATTGTAATACCAAACAAGTGAAAAAAGAGAATTATTATGGTAACAACCAACTAAAGGGCTCCAAACAAATGATTACATGAGAGAGACAGAGACTATGATGTATCTATATCAGCATAATAACACAACTCCCAATTAAGTCTCAATTGACAAGACTGCTGCGTTACATCTTGAAGGTGATTTTTCAAGAGCTATCTTTCAAGATACTGTGAGTCCCTCTAGACCTAGATAGTGGGTCAAGGAAAATTTTTCAGTGCTGCTCTACTTCATGCATTCCAGGAATAGAATGTGGAACTCGTAGAATATATGAGATATATAAAAGAGAAAACAATTTGACCTTAAAACAATATTTACCTGGAGAAAAATAAAAGGAAAAAAATTGCTGAAAAGGATAAGAAGAGTGAAAAAATTGCTGTGGGAACTTCATCCAATGGATATAAAAATATCGTGTAAATTGTTGCTCAATGGTTATATAAAAGGCCTGGGGATTAATTGAAAGAAAGTACAGGGTCTATAGGCATTTTTTGGTTATGATTCATGAGTTAAAAAAATGTTATACAGAGATTTCTAATGGGTTTCCCATGCATATTCAAATATTGGAACTTGGATTAGCACAAACCAGTAAATCCAGTTTCATTTCCTCTCACAAAGCACAGTCAATCCCTCAGTTCATGATCTGGGGATGCATTTTTCTGTTTAACCTTGCAATGATTATTTGTAAAGGAAGAAGGTAAGGTATTGGTTCAAATAAAATATTCTCCATATAATCTTACAATGTTGATTTATTGTTTCGCCAATTTGGGTTTATTCACACTATATAGGATCAGCATATTGAATGTGATAGTTACCCATCATAAACACCTCCAATGTCAACAAACGCTCCTTGATAAAGGTGTAAAGTAGTCACCTTACCTGCACAAATCTGCAAATACAATTCCATTTCGTTAGTTTTTCATACTGCCAGATTTCAGCAAAGGCTGACAAATTCTTGAGTAACTTAGAATATAAAGTGTAATCTAGTACCTCTTATAGTTTAAATTATCAAATGTTATATGTAACATATATTAGAACAGATATGTAGAAAACTCATATAATTAGACAATGCTTAATTGAGTTAAGTTGAGAAGTGCAAGGATACAGACCATACAAACAACATTGGGCACAGTAAAGGCTTGTCTAAAAGCTACATTAAAAGAAAAAAAATACTACACGAAAATAAAAGAAAGGGAAAAAAAGAGAAAGAAAATCATTCTGCATGTTGGTTCCCAAAGATGAGGATATTGAGAAGGGTGGACTACGTATAGAAATAACGTTTGGCATTATGAGCACAAAGTTGTAGTCTTCACACTCATCCTGAGTTTTCACAAATAGCAGGCGAGGTTTTATCTTAATTTTTGAATAGCCATATAATTGTCCACAACCTTCCCCAGGATTTGAGACAGGACTGTGGATATAGCTATTAAAGCTGTGGCTTTGGCCCATCAGATATATTATAACTATTATTATTTGGCGAATCAATTCACATCATCTCTAAGAGGTTACTCTTGTGAGACCCTCATTTAACAAGATTCACCATTTTATTACATACCCATCTATCTCATTGCTGTCATGCATGCACAAGATTTCAAGCGGATTGGTGTTTAGTTGCAGACCTGCAGTCGGATCCAAATGCTAAGTTTTCTTATTTAACTATCCACAATTCAGAGTGTTGTACTGATGAGACTACTCTTGATCTTTGATCAAGTAGAAATTGGAAAATATAGTGGGAACAGGCCACAATCCAATGATCAGATTTTTTCAAACATGGACCTAACAAGGACGTGTCTAGGGGTCAAGGAAAGAAAAAATTATAGACCAAGTATAAGTTGATCCTACTAGAAGGCACACAAAAAAACAGTCTGAACCAGTATTGATGAGGTAATAGTCAAATCACTATTACAATCATCCAAGAGACAATGACCAACTAAAATTGGTAATGTACATTGGATGGCATCCTTGTTATACAAATGCATAGTGTTTTCACATGTATATTTATGTCTTGGAAGATGCAGTATGTGGATGCATCACTAGCATGTTAGTACAATTCGGAAGTAAAACTTAAATTGAATTCTCAATAAAAGTGGGGGAGATTCAAAGAACTTACTTGTCCTGGATAATAAAATGGGAGCTCATACTGCAGGGGGAAAAATAGTATGATCATCTTTCCATGATTTGACCCACTTTATTTGAATTTAAACTAAAAAACTAAAAATTAAACACTATATTCATCTTACCATGCCCTCTTTGTAGTCCTTGCCTCTTTTCCTCCTACCAGGATAGTAGTCCTGGTCATACTGTAAAGAAATCAAAAGATTTTACATTTAGTCCACAGGAAGGCATTCAAGCATGAATATGCTCTTCTATCAATAAGCACTCCTTTGTAGCATCCACTGCTTTTAGTACATGATTGATTACCCAGCATACAGCAATTGAATCAAAATCATGATGAACTTTAGGATCCATTTGGTAGTTTGGTTCAAAGTTAGGCCTTTGGCATTTTTAGACTGTAAGCCAAATAATCAAAAAGTTTGTTTTGTTAAAAAATGGCTTTAAGTCACCATGCATTGTAATTTGAAAGTCGAAGTTTTACGACTTTAAACAAAAAGGCAAAAAGCCCGACTTTAAGTCACCATGCATAGTGATTTGACATTCGTAAATTCGACTTTAAACAAAAAGTCTAAATGCCCGACTTTAAGCCAGAACCAAACGAGACCTTAGACTTCACAAAATCTTCTGTGATTCCATAATTAAAGGAAAAAATTGCAAATAATTTAATGCATACTTAAGGCAATGTATAATCTCATCCAAATAATTTCTAACTTTCCCAATTCATCAAAATCTAAGCTAAATTTCCACTCGAACTATACTGCAATTTATTCTGTTTGGACTTTGACACTTCTTTAAAAGTAATTGCATTCATGGTAACTAGTTTTTCTCCCTAAATAGATGCAAACAATAATTGTACGCAAAATTAGCAAGTAAAAGGTACAGAGATAAATGCATAGTAAACCTTATAAGACTCTTCTTCCAATCTATCTTTATTTGCCGCAACCCACTTGTTGTACTGCTTCAGAAACACCTTATACCTCTCCAGACACAAATCCTCCGTATTCGTAGTCGCCTCCTTCTCCACTTGTTCCAAATCAACCCTAACCGCCTGCAACCTATGCGCTTCCCTAATAAACTCCAGTTCCTTCCTGTCCACCTCCCATCCCCGCGGCGGCCAATCCCTCGGCGGCACGTGTCGGACCACCAACGGCCCCGCCCACACCGTCTTTAGCGGCTCCGGAATCTCGCCCTTCATCTCGAACTGCTTGGTGTAGTAATCATCCTCCGTCAAACCCATTTCCTCCATTTTCTTTTTTCGGTACTTAGGGCTTAGCATTCTGAAAGCTTCAATGGCTTCGGGCGTCTGCAGTGGGACTTCCTCGCCTTCGTTGAGGGATTTCCGGGCGAAATCGGCCTCCGGGGTGAGGATTTCCTCCCAGGGAGCCCAGCCACGCTCAATCCAGTTGCGGCGACGAGCTTCGTCCTCGGATTCCTTCTCTTTCGGGCCGAAGGACTCGAGAAAAGTCTCGTCGACGGGGAACTCGTCGGAGCTGAAGGAGTTAACGGCGGAGTTTTTGCCGGAGAGTTGGAGGAGGGTTTCGGGGAAGAACCGGAGGGTGAAGCATTTGGTCGTAGAATGTTGGGGTTTGTAGGGTTTTGGGAGGGCTTCAGATGGAATGAAAGTGAAGAGATGATGGGTTTGAAGAGACAGCATTTTTGCGCTCCTGAAACCGTATAGTGAGAGTGTAGCGACTCTGATGAGTTTAGAGTCTATAGACTAGAGATACACACATATATATTCATTAAATTCTAAAGTAATATATTATAATTGAAAAATATTATATTTAAATTAATAGTTATAAATATTTGTTAAATTTTTAAATTTATAATTTTAAGTAATATAGTTTGTATTTATTGATATAAAACTTAAAACTATAAATAAAATACTATAAGTATAACCACAACAAGTTTTTTTAATTATAAGCTAAGAATTTATATAATAAAAAAAAATTTAACCTTTAAAATAAAATAATATTAGTTTTTTTTTTGTTCTTTTTTTCTATTTTATATTCTCTTTTCATGAATTAACAAACTAACGAAATTAAAATTTTAATTGAATGTCTTCAAATTAATTGACAAATTAACTGTTAAATTATTAATACTATTTTATATTTTATTTTAAAATTATTTAAGTTAAATAATTAAATTCTTTTAAACACAAATCATGTTTAAAAATAAATTAGAACAAATACAATATGTCTAATAAGTACATACATTTTATATAAATGTGCCCTAATAATTATTCTGCGCGAGTGATGGTTATCATGCTTAAATGCAACTTTTTATCTTTTTTATTCTTTTTAGATTTTTAGTGTGTTTTTTTCTTTTTGAAAATTTATTACTGGTGCACAGGAGTAAAATTTGAAAAATGTACCAAGTAAACAAGTCTATTCCGTTTTTTTTTTTTTTTGAAAAGATCCCATTTGGAGTGATGGCTTATTTGGTTATTTTTATTTTTAAAAATTTTGTTTTATCTAATCAAATTATTATATTTTTTAAAATTTTTCTCATCAAAATGAGCTAAAAAATAAATCTTTTTATTAAAAAGTTTTAAAAATAAGCAAGAAATTTAAAATTTATTACAAACAGGGCGTTGTCATGACTTCACAACAGGATATAGGTTTTTCGTGACTTCACAATCTTTAAACTTTCTTTGGTTGTTAGTGTTTTTGTTGTTATGTTGTTATGCTTTCTTTCTTACTTCTTTTCCATTTTTCCTCTTTCCCATGTTTTTGACTCAAATTATAGTGCATGGATCAACAAAGATGGCAATTAAGAAGCTTTTAATAAAAGTACTGTTGGAATCTGTAAATTTCATTGGCTATGAAAATCCAAATTTCAATAGCTGGATCAATTACAATTGGATTGGCCATTCAAGTGCAATTGAAACCTGAAAATCAAAGCTTGAGTGGCTATTGATTTTCAGGGGATAATCCTCCAGATAGAAAAGACACGTTCTATGCATCTCTCAGAAGAAGAGGTAAGGGCAGGCTCACGGAAGGAGAAGAGACAGAGCCAGGTGCTCTGTTCTTCTCCTGGGAGCTCAGAAGA
>JAOTRH010000018.1:11742307-11753267 GCA_034768845.1 Heliamphora exappendiculata | reverse complement strand
GAAAGTTTAATAAAGATGTATTTTCTGGATCCCCGAGCATGTATTTTATGTCGGCGTTGGAAATTCTCCCAACAAGTACATTGCGTCCAAACAAAAAGCCTGAAAATAACTCGTAGTATTGCTTACGTAATACTTTTGACAAATACTATCTACCCAATAAAAATAAACGGAATAATTGCTCTACAAACCTGTCTTCCTTATGCAATTTCACAGGGCAATCTTGATAACAGGCTTATCTTGCATACAAATTATAAGGGGTCCCAAGTCTTGCTAAGAACATTGACCCTCAAGCTAGAGAGAGCGATAAAAAGAGAAAGTCATTCATCAACATAGGCATTGTTGGTCAACCAAATTATCCTTTGTACCCAAGAGCCAGAATTTCAAAATTTAGCCAGTAAAATTGGTATAAGTTAATTGATTCTCTCGGGTGACAAAATGAAGTCAGAACTCAACTTCAAATAATCATTTTCCAAACATAGCATCTCAGATGAGATGAGTTCACCTAATGACATGGAAAAAGGACAGAAAACAAGAGGCAGTATACAACAAATCTCTATATCTTGCACCAAAAACAAAAAACTCTCGGCATTACGCTCAATTTTATTGGAATTTTAAATGGCATTATCAAATACTGTCATTGATGGTAGCAAAGAAGAACAAAATATGACAAGCCGCACAAGATGATATTACCCTAATAAGTACAGCCCTAACATAACAGTCAACCACTGCCTAAAATGTTCAGAATTTAAACAAGAAAATTGACAGAAGTTTAAAATGGGTATACAATTTTTAAATAAGCAGAGAGAAAAACTAAATGAAGGCATTGCTACAAAGCAACAGGCAACCCGAATCAATTCTGTGTCGTTCTCTCCATCTCTCGAACAAAAGATCTTCCTCTCTTTCAAGTTTAACGTACCTGTCCATGTCAAAATGTGACATATGGTGACTTCCTACTTTGAGCATGCTTCCAGTATCTTCACTAGCACTCAATGAAGGGCCGTCAAGTCCCAGGTTCCAGCTCCCACGACTGCTAGTGGAATGATCGCTAGGGTCTTGTGCTGGAATCAATTCCTGTACAAAACAAGAGTTCGAGCAGAAATTGAGAAAACGAGTGAAGAGGCAAAGACAAGAAATTCAATGTTAACAATGCGCTGTATGCTTCCGCTAATAATAAGGCACCAAAATGCCTTTAGAAAGCATAAACCACCAAAAACCAAGCAGCTTCAAAAGTAGGTTAATAGTGCAACAGAATTGGATCACCTATATGAATGCCAAACGCGAAATCTCAATTGAATATTCTGTTGCTCCGACTGATATTAAAGTGAGTTCTAAAGAAGATGCTATACGTCACATCATTTGGAGATTTTTGATGTGATCATTCCACAAACATATGTCGTCACCCCCAGACAGTGCACACAGAAGGGGGTAGCCTGGTTAGGTCTGTGCTAAGTCACTAAATATGTGTGAATATATGTAGGCACTTGGTTCACTTTACATATTTTTTCCCAGCTTACAACCAAGCGGCCTCTAGTCAGGGCATGATCATATGGCCGCACTGAGGTGACTTGGTTGATGCTTAGTGAGACAATGCTAGTCCTGGCCGAGCTTTGAACCGCATTATCAAAGGCCTTATTAACAGGATGTTGTGCTCCAAAATGGCCATGGTAGAACTACCTTGATATTACCGATGCCTACAAATGGTGGAAGTAGGGCCAGGAAACCTAAGCTCAACATCCATAAAAAGACCACAGCAGTTCAACACATGCCTGACGGGATCCACTCGGTATTGTGGAAGTAACTGACAGCGGAGCAGGAGCAAGCAAGAAAGCATCTTTTGGAAAATTATCTTCAGAGCACTGTGTGACTATTGATATAAATAATCTATCTTGCCATTTCTTCTTTTTGAACTTATATATCATATAATAATCCTATAATAGCAAAAGGAAGTGCGCATGCATGTAGATATTTTAGAACATAGCTTTTATTAATTGATTTAACATGAAAAAACCCAACCATCAAAATTTTGTATTGATACGAAATAGAAGGCATGAGCATGGAAACCTCAGCTACTCTATAAAAATCTCCACCTGTTCACCCAAACTGGCAATCCCACATATGTAATGTTTTACACAGTTTTGGATAAAACTCAATTCTAAAAGTTAGCTATTAAGCTGAAGGTACCCTCACATTTATATACTGCACATAACTTTTATACTCAGGTAACGTGGAACATAACTTCACACCCTTCATCACGCGTAGTGTGCTTATTTGACAATACCTGCTGCGTGTAGGCCAGGAACACACACCCTACCTATTTTTGGTAATCCAGTTCTAATACCATGTTTTACGGTCTTGGATAGAATCAAACCACAAAAGCTAACTATTGAAATGGGTGCCCTCACGCTTATGTACAACACATTACTTTTGTACTTAGGTAATGTGGGAGTTCGCTTCACATAATAAACAAAAACCCATTTCTTCTGTAAAAGTCTTACATCGCCAGCGTTGCTGTCACTATCACTACTGCTCACAAGAGCAATCAAGCATAGCTTTACAAAGTTGTACATGCGCCACTTGGCTCAATTAACTGTTCTGGCCACTTGATAAGATAAGTAAAGGCAGTGCATTAAATACACTTATGTGATGTGCTGTTACGAGGCATGTGTCACATTATATGGTTAAATGGGTAATTCGCAAATTTGTGTGATAAGCAAATCTCAAATGTTTCCTACCTTCCCCAAAATGTATCTATCTCAGCAGATTCTACAACACAAAAACCCTGGCAAATTTATGGATGCACATTCACTCAGTTAACAAGTTCCCATCAGCCAACCAGGACAGGTGGCTATTGTAGCTTTACACATTTCCCCAGCCCTGCCAATTAACTTCTAGACAACCAAACCTCTAAATATAAAGGCTAGTCTAACCCATTTGAAGAACTTAAATAACAAGAGCATCTCAATCTATGCCCTGGCATCAAGTTGGATTAAAAATCATTCTCCTGTACCCACTATTCCCACTAAGGTCTGAGCTCCTCAGATCCTACCTCATTTCCACATATTCATATACTTATCCCTTGTGTTTTCTATTTTTGGGTGACATTCCTTGCATTTGCTTCAAGTTGATGACATTAATTTCTTGCAGAAATGTCATGCACTGGATGCACATCTTCATGCTGTCCTCATCTTTTTTTTGCCAATTCTGATCAACAGAACCCCTACATATATATTCATTTGAGGCTAGCAAAAGGCCAAAGGTCAACCCAGTTATTAGGTCTGTTGAACTGTGAAACAATGAAGCCATCTTTTCACAGGTTGATAGATGGTTTGATTTGAACACATTGGCTTTAACAAGCAACAACTTTTACACACACACACACAAATAAGTAAATGAATGTGACAATATCATGATTGCCTGTATATTTTCCATTTAAACAATTCTGCTAACAAAGTAAACTCATATATAATCAGACGAATAAATGACAACAGTTGGCAGACACGAGTACAAAACTGTTTTCACTAAACAATTCACTATCAAATTTCAATCTTTAAAATCTCCTTACTGATTGTTCAACCCTTAGTTTAAAATTAACCTGCTGATGCCATTCTGTAAGCCTTACCATATCACAAAGTGAGATGCATTTCTTTTGAGCCAGTAAAGCAGTCAGCTTGTAACTGAATCAAAACATGATATATGCAAATTACTTGCTAGTTCGTTGCAAGCAATACGTTGACAGCACGTTAATAATGAAGGGATGATTATACTATACATACATGTTACAGTATGAAGATTACCTGAGATCCGTCCCACAATATACTTTCTGGAGTCACAGGAAGCACTCTCTTAATCCTGGATGGAAGAGGCGAACCATCATTACTAGTCTCCCATTTCAACCAAGGCAGAATGACTCCATCCATTTCAACAGGAAGAGAATTAGATCCTGCAGGACTTTGAAAAATCTCTGTTTCCCCATAATGTAAAACTGAATCTGTAGCCTTCGTCACTCCTAAAGTAGAACTAGCATCACTCCTTTCTCCATCGAAAGAAGAAAGATCTGTATCTTCAACATTTGAAATGAAATCTTCAAAATATTTCTCTGCCTCTTCAGTTAATCGCTTTGACACCGTATTTCTGTCATTACCCCTCTGGAGATTTGTGAAAACATTGAAGCAAACATAACTATAAATTATTACCACCCTCAGATAAGATTACGACCACCACTGTCATACTAGGAGTCTAGGAACAAGCAAAGACCAAAGTCAGATCATGCTGTTGAACACCACAGGAGATTAAGAACCATACCTTTTTAGATCGTGATGGTTTTTCTACAATGGTGGAGCTCTTTGGATCAGAATGCAATTCTCTCACAATCTTTGACAGCTCCCTACCACGTTGCTCCTCCAACACTATCTCCGCTAATAGGTCTTGCTTACGCTTCTCCGACTGGAAATTTTGAGGCAACTTGATATTTACTACTACAAGTTCTTAGAAAGAACAGCATAACAACAAAACACACGAGTTATCTTTCAAAGTTGCTCACTGGTTGGTAGCTTTCCAAAATTTGGGAAGTCACAAGTAACCTCAATAAACATAGCAATCCTCATTCACCTTAGTTTCACAAGATGGTGTAGCCCATGAGCAAATGCAGTTAGAAGCTATATCATCATTAGTTTGTTTTTGGCCAAAAACATTTATGGGCAAACATTTTGGGCATTTTCTGGTATTTGGTACCGAACACGAAAATCAATATAACACATCTTTCATGGTCAACAGAAAATGAGTTTTGGCAAAAACCAATTTTCAATTTCTAAAGGTGGAAAATACTTTCCAGTGATGCATTTTCAAGTATTGGTACAGAATGTGAAAATTAATGTAACACATCTTTCATGGTCAAAGAAAAATGAGTTGATTTGGCATAAAAACATTTTCAATTTCTAAAGGTGGAAAATGTTTTTCCAGTGATAAAGAGACAGAACACCATCACCCATAATCATCACAACTGCCAACCCAACACATCCACACTGTCGCCACCATCTCTATCCCGTAGGTGTCACTGCCACCACAACTATAGCCACCCCACTACCATTTCCACTGTTACCACCATCATCGCCACCACAATCGCCAACATTATCGTCGTCACTACATCACACTGCTAACACAACCACCACCAACTCATGCAACACGTGGAGGAACAAGAGATAGAAGACAAGTAGCACAAAACAATCAAAACTTTAACACAAAGCCCTAATTAAAAGATAATTTAGAATCCTAAACTAAGCCATGTTTGGAATGTCTAAAAAACCTTGGCTTTTAAGGGGTTTAGCTTTTTTCAGGAAAAAAGCAAAAGAAAAAAAATTAGTGTTTGGAAAATTTTGTTTAGAGTAGCTTTTTTTTTTTTTTTTTTGTAAAAATGTCTAATTTGTTCTTACTTTTTGATTTTAAGTTGTAGTGTTTAGGATATTGACACATGTTTTATTATGGGAGTAAAGTTAATTTTTTAATTGAAAGTATTATAGTCATTTTACTCAAAAAAAAATGTTTGGGATATGTATAAGTTTTTTTTAAGAAAAAAAAGAGACGAAAAAAATTAGTACGCTTTTTTGAAATACCAAACATTATAGCTTAAAATATGGCTTTTTAACACAAAAAAGGGAAAAAAAACCAACTTTTTAGTGATCATAAACATGGGCTAAGTGGAAGCAAAATATAAAATAATAAAATACAATAATAAATAAATTCAAAAATTGATTCTTTATGTCTTTTATATTATGCATTATTCTCCTCCACGGAGAAAAAAGGACTCGACCTCAAGTTTGCCTTGAAATAGTAAATTCTACCATGCTAAATAATAAAGTATTTTAAATAGACGGGTTGCATTAGTTTCCCTTCGTCCTGTCCGAACTGACTTTAATCTTGAGACTATTGACAAAGTTCACTAAACATGGATTGAACACTCAATCAACATCTTCAATACTAATAAAATCAATCAGCTCTGGATTGATGAAATCCCCTCTTGGTGGACAATCAAGAGAATGGGACAAGCCGAGCATACCCTTATGTTCAGAAAACTTGTCATTTGGTAAAGCCATTTATTATATAGAAAGTTCTTGTTCTTCAATGTCTGGAGGAGGAATAGGATCATTTACTTCGTGAAATGAAGTAAAATCAAACTTCACTTGGTCCGAAATTGGCTACTGAGTAGGCACTAAAGGAGAAGACCCCTTAGTTGACATCTCATATTTCTTTCGAATTGCAGCCTTGAGCAAAATAATTTTTCCCTTGCATATGAAACTAGGTTGCACAAAATTCATCCATCTATAGATAATCAAATAACACATGGATAATATGTAGGAAGAACATCACACTATATCTTATCAAAATAATCACATCTAAATAGGAACCAAACACCTTTAAGAAAATAAAAGATGGGTCCAATCAGTTTAAAATAATTGATACGGTTGCAGATAGGGCTCAAGCTTAAGTCTCATCTTAGTGGCTTTCGAAATAACAAATTCATTCGATATCGTTCATCAATGAAAATTTTACAAATTTGTTGGCGCACTAAAGAAATATATGAAAATTATTGGTGCGTTGTCACTCCATTGAATAATTTTTTTCTTGAAGCAGGGTTTTTTTGTGGGGTGGGGGGAGGGCTGTTTCTTTTGTTGTTGGGTGGACGTGGGCTAGTTTGTGGGTTGGAGTGAGTATAATAATAGAACTAGGAGGTGGGCTAGTTTATAGACTGGTTGTGGGCTAGTTTGTGGGCTTGGATTGGCCTTTTTCTGTTTTGGGCCGAGCGTGGAGTATTGTTAAGTTAATAATTTGAAGGGTGTTATTGTACTTCGATCTCATTACATATGAATAATAGTGGTGAATGAGAGAATTCTAAATTATTCTCTCATTTTCTACCATGTTCATTCTCTCTTTAATTTTCTACTCTATTTTTATTTCTCTACAGTAATCTTAACATGGTATTAAAATACGATCTCATGTAAGGAAAATTTAATCATTTTTTTCGTTTCTTTCTTCTTACCCATCATTGTTCTACCAACAAAAGAAGAAAAGCACCCCTGAATGATCAACCAGCCTTGCAGATGGGAGTGGTGACTTTTTCTTTTTCCTAAATTGTTGATGTGGCTTCCAATTTTTTTCTAATTTCGGAGCATTTAGTATCCATTTTTGCAATCTGTGATTAAAGATGGCTGGACTTGGATCGATGGATGAAAAGTCTCCATGGGTGCTAACTAGGGTTCCAGAAGGCTTGACCAAGCTTGGTTGTGAATTTTGATTTTGGCTCACAACCAATGTTTATTTTTGCATTTTTTTTTCTATAGTAGTCGCAACTAGGGCTTGCAACATGCGATTGGGTTTCGACTAGTGCCGACTAGGGCTCCAAAGGACTCAATCGGGCTTGTTTGTTGATCCGTGGTTGTTTTGGACTCCCATAAGTGGTAGCTAGGGTTTGTTTTGTGTTTTTGTGAATCTACTGATGGTGATTAGGGTTTCCAGCAGCTTAGTTGGTTCTATTTTGGGTTGTATTGATATAGTATGAATTGATTTGCATGTACTGAGTATTCTCGGTTCTCTCGTATTTCAGTTCTCCTTTGATTTGAGTCCATTGCAGAGTTCATTGTTCCATGTTCATTCTTTTGGCCTGTTACTACTTGTTCTTGGCATCCACAACCATGTCTAAAATTTGTAAGCCTTCAAGTGGTAATGAAGACACAATGTTGAGTCGTTTTGAGACTCATAATGATCGTCCATCTCTTTAGATTAGCTCTGTCAAGTTGGATGCCAGCAATTATTTTATTTGGTCTCTTGTTTATAGTTTAGCCATTGTTGCTCGCAGTGTATCTGGATATACCATTGGTGAAACTAAACAACCAATTGTTGTAGAACCTTCTCGCACACGGTGGATTAAGAACAATGCTCTTGTCATGTTATGATTGCTACAATCTATGCAGCCTTCCATTAGTTGCAATTTTTTATTTTTGGATATTGCACGTAAAATTTGGCCAACAGCCACTAAAACTTACTCTCAAACTGGCAATGATGCTCAGCTCTATGAGTTACAGAAGATTTGTGGATTGGATCATAAAAACCAGGCCTAGTATTACGCCGAGCTGACTAGTCTGTGGAATGAAAATGATTATTATCAGGACTTTCAAGTAATTTGTATTACTGATGTTGCTACTTTTCAGAAGATAGTGAAAAATGAGCATGTTTATGATTTTTTGGCTAGCCTACTGGCTAAATGTTGAGTACGATTCGTTCCATGCTCATATTTTGGGCTAACATCCATTTCCTACCTTGAAGCAAGCATATGCCCATGTTCAACAGAAGGAGAGCAGCGTTATGTTATGGTGCATCTTTTTAGTCAAGAGAGTTCTGTATTAATTGTCACTTCTATCACACGGGCTAGCAAGCCTAATCATTCCAAGTCTAGGGAGAAGAGTGGATGAGTAGCTCGTGATCAGTTGCAATGTGAGCACTAAGGTAATAAGCCCCGTCATGCTATTGAGCCATATTTAAGTGACGGGTTAGATTTTGATTGATGGGTTGGGTTTGGGTTGTGTTCATAAGAAATAGCAATCAGCTCAGGGGTTATATTTAAGTGATGGGTTAGATGTTGCTCCCGGTGTATTTGGGTATATCTTTAGTGAAATTAAACAGCCAACTATTGTAGGGCTTTCTCACACATTGCGGATTGAGAACAATGCTCTTGTCATGTTATGGTTACTACAATCTATGCTGCCTTCCATTAATCGCAATTTTTTACTTTTGGATACTGCACATAAGATTTGGTCAACAGCCGCCCAAACTCTCAAACTGGCAATGATGCGCAGCTCTATGGCCATGTTTAGAGTCTCGAATTGAATTAGCACGGATTCACATTCCAAGGGAAATCAAATCCTTCGAATTAAAAGTCCCTACTTTTGTCTAGTGTTGTGTTTGTTTACTCCAGAGGATAAATATTTATCCCGTGGCCTTAGTCCAATCATTTACTTGTTTTCATAAAGGATTAGATCAGAATAATAATGGTGTGCCAAAAATGCCCTTGGATAAAAATATCATAAACACACCTATTTGGTTAAAAATCATTTGCTTGTTTAGCCAACACATCCATTACATTTGCAAAAATAACGGAGAAGTAAAGACAAATTTAGATTGATGACTTATTTATTTTATGTTGTTTATTTTTATTTATAATATTTTTTATATTTTTAGATCAAAAGATGTTTTACGTTATTAATTTTCCTAATCAAGATGAATAAAAAATAAATAATAACTAATAACTAATTAATAAATTAATAAATTATTTTGTACTTGAATGTTGAGGGTAAATTTGTCATTTCCCAATTAATCAAAATTCCATGACTTCTAATCCTACTTCCCCTTCTCCCTTGGTTATCCCTTATTTATGGGATAATAAGTTCGACCGGATAAATAGTCCAGATAAATTTTATGAAAACAAACATAGGATTATTCCATGCTTCGGATTAATAGTCCAATCAGACCTTGTTGTCTGCCACTCCCAACATGGCCTATGAGTTACAAAAGATATGTGGATTGGATCGTAAAGACCCGTCCTTGGCCTAGTATTACGTCAAGTTAACTAATCCTTGAAATGAAATTAATTACTATCATGATTTTCACATAGTTTGTATTACTAATAACACAGTTTTTTAGAAGATAGTGAAAAAAAGAGTGTGTTTATGATTTTTGACTTTTTGCTAGCCTAATGGCTAAATGTTGAGTTTGACCCAATCCGTGCTCAAATTTTGGACTAAGATTTGTTTCCTACCTTAAGGCAGGCATATTCCCATGTTTAGCTGAAGGAGAGTAGTGTAATGCTACGATGCCTCTTTCTAGTCAGGAGAATTCTGAGTTAACTGTCACTTCTATCACAAAGACTGGCAAGCCTAGTCATTCCAAGTCTGGGATAAATAATAGATGAATAGCTTGTGACCAATTGCGATGTGAACACTAAGGTAAGCACCGTCATACCATTGGGCCATATTTAAGTGATGGGTTAGATTTGATTGATGGATTGGTTTTGGGCTGTGTTTCATAAGACATAGCAATCAACTCAAGGGCCCAGGTTGTCTTATTCTTCCAATGTGAGAAATAGAAAGACGGGATTAGGGTTTTTCTGTCGCAGCACACGCAGTAGAAAAGGGAGGGAGAGATTTACAATTCAACAAGAAAGGGACGACAAGGAAGAGAGATCAAGCTTCAAAGGAGAGAACACTAAACCTGATCAACAATGGTGTCAGCGGCAATCAATAGTGGAAGCAGGCAGATTGGTTGCGATTTGCGACATGGAAGTGATCGTCGATGGGTGACTCAGCAATGCGATGGCGACAACAAGTGTAGGAGAGGTTGATCGACGGCAAATGCATGATCGATCGCGATGGGTGGGTCGCAATGGCTGACAATGATTGTGTGTTTGCAATGTTCGACAATAATGGCAACCTAATGCAAAATCAAAACACTAGGGTACCAATTGTACAAAGAGGTTGAAATGAGAATAAGGGTTCAACTATGACTCAGTAAAAGAGGAAGAGAGAGGTGCAGAATCTCAAGCCTCTAATACCCAATTGATGCAGCACATGGAGAGACAATAAATGGAAAAAAAAGTAGCTCAAAGGATCAAAACCCTAACACAAGACTACAAGTTCAAATGCTACATTGCGTGATTCCCTTCTTCATAGATCGAACTAGACTAAAAAGCTTCATTAACTTGAATTGAAAAGCAACATGAATTTGAGCTCTTGTGAATTAAAGAATAAACTCAAGAGTCAAGTTTTTATTAATCAACTTTACATAATAAATTAAGAAATCCTTGTATTTATAGACCTAAAACTCTAATTCTAAAAAAGAAATAAATTCTAAATTAAAAGATAATTAGAATTCTATACTAAAAAGAAGCAAAACATAAAATAATAAAATATATCGC
>JAOTRH010000018.1:11718202-11730529 GCA_034768845.1 Heliamphora exappendiculata | reverse complement strand
GCAACAAATCATAAAACATAAAATAGGATAAAATTAAATTGGAATTCAATTTTATCCCTAAAGTGTGTCATTGTAAAATATTTTACATGTAAAATAATTTTATAAAAATAATTTTTTTTACTTATATTTTTTGGTGTTTGGTTAAAATTTTAAAAATAAGAATAAGAGATGAGAGTGACCAAAAGCGGGAAGAATTTTTGAAAAAGAATTTTAAATTTTTTTTGAAAGGATTCATGTGGGAAGAATCTGCTTCTCATTCTCTCATTCTTATTTGCTATGAGAATGACTAAATACGATAAAAATTAGATGAAGGTTCCGAAGAAATATTTTAAAATTAATTTACGTGTTAATTTTTTGTAAGTCAAATTTAATTTAATGTGGTAAAATATTTTACTGAAAAAACATATTTTACATAAAATTATCAGCCAAATAATAAAAATTAAGTAAAATATTTTATCTAAAAATATTCTAAATCAAAACAAAGAGAGGTTTAATGCCTATAAAGTCATTTTCTCCTTATTTGGTTACCTCAACTACTTGAGTATTTTTGTTATTAGCTTTTAGCTTTTAAATCATTCTTAAAATCTACTAAATAAAGTTTTTCCTTATTTTGAATTAAAGTGACTTAAAATAAAATAATCTAATTTAATTGAAAAAATATTTTTTTACATTTTTAATCAAACTAATAGAAAAATAATATTTTTACGTTTTTAATTAATTTCACGAGTGAAATGCAATAATAACATAATAAAACAAGTAAACTCAACACATAAGATTTTAATAGTGAAAAACCAAACTCAAATAAAAAATCACGGGATTAATTAAAGTTTAAGTAATCAAGCACTATTAATTGAACAGTTACATAACATAACTTACAGATTTTGATCGAATTCTCAATTTAAACATTCTAAGCTAATTTGTCGAATTCACGTACATCGTTTTTCAATAGATCACTGTAGCAACGAATTCTCGAAATTATATAAGTATTGAATCCTTGATATTTTCACATTAACAGAATCCAACGTCAATAAACTTAGAGCGCCTTCTAAATTTGAACACGAACAATTTTCATATATTGGAGAATCACTCCAATTAAGACTTTCAAGCTCTAGAATATTAGTTCTTGAGATGTATTTCATGACTGGTGTATGTTTTATTATATAGGTATAGACAACCCAACCATTAGAGTTTCAAATGGATTGAAATTACGAGGGATCTGTTTGAGCGGACTTGGGATCGTTCAAGCGGTCATGCAGCAATTGCATTGTGTTTTATCTTTAGTTGACGAACTGCTTTATTGGCTTGTACTTTTAGTTTCATTGTATATGCTTCAGTTTTTCTAGTTTGAATAGAATTTTGATCAAAAACTCTTAATTTTTTTAAGACTTACAACTAAATTAAGTGACTCTAGAAAAACTCAAACTAATTAGGATTTTTAGAATTATCCAATTTCAAAAATTTTAAACACATTAGGAGTTTTACAATTATAATAAAACTTGAATAACCACATAAAATTAGGAAATTTAAATTAAAATAGTTAATTAAATTCTTAACAAAAATCAAGTTACCAAACGGAGGCAATCAGAGTTTAATTTTTTTTTATTTTTTTCCAAACAAACTATGTTAGGCTTTTTAATTTTTTCCTTTTTTGACCAAAAAGGCCAAAAAACAGGTTAGGCAATCAGAGTTTTAGTGTTTTTTTTTTAAATTTTAAATTGAATTTTTTGATTTTTCGATCCATTTCATAAAGATAAATTGAATTTTTTTTAAAAATTTTGATGATTTAAAAAAAACATGAATAAATTTAATGATAAAAAATATATAATATGATTTAATAAATAATTGATAAAAATGACTTTAAAAACACGTTGAAGCCTCTTCTTCGTAACGTAAAGGGCATAAGAGACCTTTAAAAAACATCAAAAATTTTCTTTTCCTTTTGTTTAATTTTCTTGGTCCGGAGGGAGAAGGTTTCAAATTTGCGTTTGGACCGTTCGGTAAAAGTTCCCATCATTTTTATTTTTTCCCCCACTGAGAATTCTGACAATTCAGAATTTGAATTCAGTGAGTTTCTTTACGTGGGAAGAAGGTAAAACATTTTTGGCCCATCATCTACAAAACCATATCTTATGCGAATTATGGCGATCGATTTTTATTTTTAAATTTAAATTTTTTTAATATATTTTAATAATAATTTTTTTTTGCGTAGAGATTTATGATGCTTTTTTAAGTTTAGTTACTTTTTTGTGTGAAGTTTTTTTTTTTCACATTGCGTGAAGATTTTTTATCTTCGTTGAAGAGTTGCTTTGTATTTGCACTCCGTTTATTTCGGTATAAAATATTTTACATGTAAAATAATTTAATAAATATAATTTTTTTTATTTGTATTTTTTAGTGTTTGATTAAAATTTAAAAAATAAAAATAAAAGACGAGAGAAAGAATTTGAGAAAAGAATTCTATAGAATTCATGTGAAGAGGATTTGCCTATCATTCTCTCATTTTTATTTGTTACGAGAATGACCAAATACAGCAAGAATTGGGTGAAGGTTTCGAAAGTGCATTTTAAAATTTAACTTACGAGTTAATTTTTTGTAAGTTAAATTTTGATTAATAAAGTAAAATATTTTGCTAAAAAATATATTTTATATAGATATTATTAGTCAAACAATAAAAATTAAATAAAATAATTTATTTAAAAATATTTTACATCAAAACAAACAAAGCCTAAATGTACCTTTTTATTCAATTTTACGTCAGATGTACAGTGCATTTATGTCTGGGGCCTTTCTTATTAGCACAAAAACTTAAATAAAAAATAAACTCAAAACATGTTGGACCCGCTTGTAAGTTGTAACAGCCAAATAATTGAAATTGGAAGGGAAAAGTTGTAACCATGGTGTTTTTGAAAATATTTTTAACTAAACTTTATGTAAAAAGCTTCAATACACATTGTGTTTTTTTTTTAATTTATGATATACACTTAGGAGATTTTGTTTTTAAAATTATAAATGTTTTGAAATGACAAATTAAAAATTATGGATTATGAATTATGTGGTTTTGTTTTGAATTTTTTTGACTTTAATTTATGAATTTTTGTGATCGTTGATTTTTGAATCAGTGTAATTTTTAATATAAATTTGTGTAGAATAGTTAGGAATTTATATGCATCGTAAAATTTATTGCCCTCTCCTTTAACAAATAAGCAGATCCAAATTTCAAAAAAGAAAATACAACTTTTTCCAATAAGTTTTGACCGGCAAACCTCATTTCATTCGGTAGTTTTGTTAAAATAAAAGGGCATTTTATTACAACATAATATGAAAATAGAAACAAATACAGAAATATTACAAAAAAGTACATATGAATGGCTAAGATGATTTTTTTAATTTTGTGATATATATATATATAGCATTAAATAGTCCATTTGGGCTATTTTTTAATTTTTTTTTGTTTTTTTAAAATTTTCCTATTTTTTGGCAACAATTTTATATTTTTTGAATTGTCTCGAAGAGAGGAATCGGAAAATAAAGAATTTAAACTAAAAGATGGAAAATGTTAACTATTGACGAAAATAAATAAAATAAAGTATGATTTGTAGACTTATTTTGACTCATTTTTCTCTTTTATTTAAAAAAAATTCTCTACGGAATTTGATAAAAAAAAAAATTTCCCAACTCATATTAATGAGAAAATTTGAAAAAGTATAACAGTTTAATTGAATAATAAAAAAAAAATTAATACTAATAAAAATAAATAAAATAAAATAAGCAAATAAACTATTATATAATAGAACTCTCTGTCTTGACTCTCCCTCTCTCCTTCTACTATCTAAAGACTTGTGAGTTTGTGAAGTTGTTGAGGCTGAAGAAAATGGTGTCTAAAGTAGAAAAAGCCATGAAGAAGAGGCACCAAGAGCAGCAGCAATATCACCACCATCACCAGCTGCAAAGGCAGATACCAATTCCATGGCACAAGGGGAAAGCAAGAAAGTTCAAGAGAATTGGTTCATGTCTTGAAGAAGATGGTGCTTCTTCTGCTATTCTTCTACTTGCTTGCTTAGCCTTTGCTCCTTCCTCTACATAAAATTCAATCTGTGCCCCCCCACCCCTCTGTCAATTTTTTTTTCCGGATCAATTTATGCGTATCTCTCGATTAATTTCCCGTGTTTAATATCAGTGATCTTTTCGATCATCTTCCCCCTTCTTGTGAGGTCTTTCTGATCGTCTTCCCTCCTCCGCTTTCTTGTGAGGATTCAACTGTTTGCATGTTGCTCGAATTTAAATTTTTATTAATCTCGGACTTTTGAAGTTAGTTAATGACCGAACAAATCTCCAGTAACTCTAAAGAGCTGTTTCTCTCTTTCTCTCTAATTAAGTTTCGACATGTTTAATATCAGTGATCTCCCCCCCTTCTTGTGAGGGTTCAATTGTTGGCATGTTGCTTGAATTTAACATTGACATAATATATTTAGTAGCTTTCAGCTCTCAAGGTAGTTCTGCTTCTACATATTAATTGCAGTATGCTCGAAGGCTTTCTTGGCCTTAAGCATGGAGGATGCCCAGTATGCTTCTACTGTATGTATATATTCATATTTCATATATATATATATATTCATATAAGGAAATGATTCTTAAATACTTACACTCCCCTTTTATACAAAAATATATTTGTTTAGCATTTAATTTTTTGCTGTAAAAACAGTCATTAATTTTGCAAATTGACATGATAAAAGATAAAAAAGAAAATAATTTTGTACCAAAAGATAGTATGAAAATTATTCTTTTATATATATATCTTATTAAACAAGAGGATGGCCATGTGCACGTGCACTCTTATGCATATTTCAATTTTATTTATATGCTAGTTTTTAAATTTTTTTTTGAGAACTAAATGTCCAGATTAATTTGTACATACCTCGACTAATTTCAGAATCCTAAAGTTAACAGCCAGACAAATCTTCAATGGCCTTGAGAGGATTTAAACTAGTGAATATTTATATCCTATTTAAGTAGCTTACATTGCTTTAGCATCAAATGTCTAATTTTGGTTGAGATGAATCAAATTGAAGACTTGTTGATTAATTACAAACATGTGGGAAGCATTACAAATTGAAGAATACTTGACTCATTGGATCTAAATTAATAACAAATTTTCTATTTTAATCTTCAATTGAAAGGATGTTATTGGATTTGTTAATTTAGATAAGTACTGAACTCAAAGTTGATGATTTGTTTATGTAAATCTTAGACTGTGGGCTTGATTAGTAACTAGCTTAAATTTTTTTAAAAATATTTTTAGCTAAAAAATTAAATTGGTTTAAAAATAGATTGTTTGGTAAAATAACTTTTAAGGTAACTTTTTGAAATTGATTGATTAGATAAAAAGTTAATTTTTTTTACTTTTTATTCAAATTTGACAGTATTTCCTTCTTATATAATTGTTATAACAATTATACATAGTTAGCATTACTAGTAAATAAGTTATTAATATGAATGTTATTGTGTTTTAGCATCATGTGGAAGTCTAAGTGAAGTATTCTAGGTATTAGGTTTTTTTTTTTTTTTTTGGCACTTTTAGTCTAAAAGCCAAAAAAATGGGTTTACCAATCAAGGCCTTATATATTGCAGGTCATCATAATAGAGGTTTTTGTACTTTTTCTTTGTTCAAAATATAATAAATTCGTATGAACCCATGTCGAATCACGTATATTTTTGTGTGGTAATTTTCTTGTACGTATTCGATTCATTGCCCAACAAATACATTGAGAAAAATAAAACTACAATCACCAAAAAGGACCATACACTCAAGTGAATTTGATCCATTCAATTTTGAACTTGAGCCATTCAATTCAAAATTTTAGGACAATTCTAGATTGTTTTCATGAATCCTAACTTTTCTTCATTGAGAATAGATCAAATTAAACAATTAATTGGATTCATCATTACTACATCAACATTGACTCTCACTTGTTTTCGCATAAAAAAATTATTAACTATCCCAAAGACATAGTATTTAGAGCCCCAAAACACTTAAAAGTCATACAATTACCCGAACCATTGTATTTAAAGACGAGACCCACATAATTATGTCTCTCAAGATATTTTTGGGCACCATGTATCTCACCATGCTCTTGCGCAGCAACAATTACACTCCTTCCACATTGTTAACAACCATTAAAGCAGTAGACTCAAACATCACCTTGTCCATTTGAATTTTTATACCTTTTATATTAATCTTAAATGCAATATTTTTTAAAAAAATTTTTTGACAAAAACCAAAGAAACGTTTTAGCGAAAACGTGTTTTTTTTTTTTTTTTTTGCCTTTGCTGCGGCACAATTTGTTGTATATGATATAGAAAAACACTGCAGAATCTTCAGCGCAAAGCTCAATTTTGAGATTGGGTAATTGTTAGAGAAATTACAAGGAATGACTCATAAATTGATTTCAGATAACATATTGATAGGATTGTTTGATTTCCATAAAAAGCTTGTAATAAATGAACTTTCACAACAATTATTCACGATGACTTTTTATATTTTAAAATTATTGCATAATAATTTTGCTATTAATATTATCAGACACGTGCATCCTTTTTAGTGTAAGTAATCAAACAATTATTCACGCAATCAATTCTTTATAACTTTTATTGTTGAAAATGCTTTTTTCTACAATTGCAGTTATTACTAGTAGAAGTAATGCTAACATCACAAGTAAATAGATCAACAGATACATGATGTTTGTGGGTTGAGCTCTTTTAATTCAAATAACGTAATATTTTTAAAAAAAATTTAAATTTTTTTTATGCAAATATTAAAATAATTTAGTGGGTTGAACTCTTTTACTCTTGTGTCAAATATGGATGGGATTAAAATTGTATTAGTTGGGTATTTAAATATTTGGATTAATTTTTAAAATATATAGTTAAGTGTTCGGGTATTTAGTTAGGGTGCTCAAACATTTTACGTGAGTGTTTGGATATATATATATATATATATATATATATATATACCAGCACTTGGGGCAAATGCTATAGGTGTGCAATTCTTAATTTTAAGAAAAAAAGGAGGGGATTAACATTTGTTGTTGGGTAATTTTTAAAATTAAAAGTCTGATGGAGAAAGAATAGAAAAAATGTGTAATGCCAAATTTTCTTTTTTCTTTATTTGTCATTGCAGTTAAGGAGGTTAACATTAATAAAATTAAATAATGTTATTTGTTGGTAATTTTAAAAATTAAAATGGTGAGTGGACTTCACTATTAAGTTCACATCAAAATGGGTGTTTTTTTTTTATAAATAATTTATACTATCATTAAAAGAAAACACTCTTTTTGGTGTATACTTAATTTTTTTTAAAAAAAAATTACATATCAACAATTAACATATTACAATTTTATTAATGTTAATAATTGCAGTGACAAATGTACAAAATTGACACTCACTCACCCTTATAATTTTTAAAATTATGCACAACAAATAACATCTTTTCAATTTGTTTAATGTTAATTCCATTAACTACGAGGGTAAATAAAGAAAAAAACCACACATAAGTGAAATTTTTTATTATTTGGTCTAAAGTTAATTCTTTAATTGAGACGAATTAACAAGTAAAAAACTTCGATTAAATTTTTTTTAAAATATAAAAATACAAAAAATAAAATAAACCAACAACCCAATTTTTTTGTTCATTTCCATTTTTAGTAATATTTTATTAGGACGAACTTAAAACAATATTTTTTTGTTAAAAAGATTTTTTTTAAAAAAATCTAATTCTCATTGCTAATTTTTATTTTAATATTGTATCCCTAAACTTGGGAGAGGGGGTGCTTGCATGAAAAACGAGCAAATATAATAATATTAATTCCAATCCCAACTTTTTATAAAAATACGTTAATTGAAATACATATACGGTCTCAACTATCATATGTATTTTCTTGAGTGCATATAGTAATAGTTTAAATTTGTATAATTAAAAAATAAAATTAACACAATTGAATTATTAAAATAAAATAAATAGATATTTGCACCTAAATTTGCACAGCTAAAATAAAAATAAAAACAATCAAAATAGGACAAATTATTAGGTACTCCCGAAGCACCATGTTGGCAATGTCACATGCTATTTTCGACAAATAAATTATCATAACCTACACAATGTAGATAACTTTTTGTCTCTTAACTATCCAACAAAGACAAACCATTATATTTTTATCGTAAAATTTATTACCATCATATTGATTGAAAGTACCACGCGAACTTATTACATATTATTTAAAAATCACTTAAAATGTTGAGGGCAATCCAATAAAAAGTTTAGTACTATCTAATTGAAGCTCTAAAAGCTTGTGTTTATAAGATTAATAAATTGTGAAATAGCATTATAAGGCATAATGATCGTATATTTAACGAGGTTGGAGTGTTGAGAATGGAATGTTCACTTTTTCTAAACATGTTGGAACTTTTAATAATATGAAACCACAACACAAAAAACTCAAAATGAATGTGACATTTACTTATGTTACACTTTTAACAAATGAAAACTTTGAATCTTTTATTTTTTTACCTAACCAATAATAAAAGTATAATAACATTGTCTTACTTATAATATTTTTTGCTACCTTGATTATTTATTATGGTTAATTAATTATTACTTCTATTTGAAAGAATTGGATAAGTATATATGGATTCTATTACTAAGATTTTTAAAAATGTAGTACCATTTTTAAATTCAAATATTGAATATGACAAATTTGTCCTCATTTATGGATAGAATCCCATTTATTAAAAAATTCTATTGTAAATTTTATAATATATAACCTTCAGTACATAGGTTAATTCTTAATAATATTAATATTTTTAAAATTTACTAATCGAGACTTATCAAACAAGATCTATATTGAATATAAAAGTAGTAAAATTAATAAAAATTAAGATTTTGATAAATTTCTCATTTCTTTTGAAACTGAAAAATTTTCCAGTTAAAAAAAAGAAATTTCTCTGTTTTTTCTTTTATTTTTTTCTGAATGTTAAAAATAATTTCTCACTTTCAAAACTGAGAAATTTATGAATTCTAATTTCTCATTTTCAAAACTAAGAAATTTTTGAAATTAAATTTATCAATTTCAAAACTGAAATTTTTTTCAATAATAATTAATAAATTTCTTAATTTTAAAACTAAATTCCTTAGTTTTAAATTGAGTAATTTCTTAATGGTTACAATTATTTTTATTTATAAAAGAATAATAAAAATTTCTATTCGCATGAAAAATAACCAAAGATGGTTGATATCTAAACAATTAATAATGATTATTTTAATAGAATTAAGAGTATATTAGATAGATAAAATGATAATAGGACCTAAATTTGAAAACAAAGAGACATGAGACTAATTCTTTTATGATTTTTAGATACGAGACTCTCCTAAAAAAATCTCTATTTATTAAAAATACCACGTAAAGAGAAATTTAAAGATTAGTCATTTTTTAGGGTATCATAAGAGATTTAGCCTCATAAGTTTTTTTTTAAAGAGATTTAGTTATTTTTAATTTGAAATAATTTTTTTATGTCTAATATACCCTTATTTAAAATATGATTCTTTCCATTTTTAAAATATAAGCAATTGATTGTGTGGGTTGTCAATCGAAATTTTAGGAGTTTCAAAGTCATAAAAGTAATATCAAAGCCAATTCCATAAAAATTTAAGATTTTAGGATTTCCAAATACTAAATTTTAGGAGTTTCAAATTTTAGAATTTTCAATTTCCCCTCTCTCTCTCTCTCTCAAACCAAGGAAAGTTTCAGGTTTGAACAAATTTTTTGAAGTGAAAATATCCGACGAGAATCTCCTGGAGGTGAGAATCTCCAGCGACACGAGCTGGTTCCCTTACTCGAACCGACAGGAGCATCGGTCGGCGACACGAAGGCCTCCCGAAGGTGAAGACGAAATGAGGTGAAAGCAGGATGAAATGAGTGGCGTGGCGTGGCTGGACAAAGCGGTGAACACGAACCCCGACGAGGGCCTCTCGGAGGTGAGAATCTCTGGCAACACGAACCGATTCCCTTACTTGAACTGACAGGGGCACCGGCCAATGATTTGAATCTCGTGAATTATTTGGAAAACATTCCAGGTGGAGATAGAGGAGGTGAGGTAGTCCGTGATGGTGGACAACGACGTAGTTTTCGTGTCGGACACCCTCGTAAGGGTTCTGTTAAGATTCGATAATTTTTTTTGATAAATATTCTCTATATGATCAGTGTGCAACTGATACAATTATCAGTTGCAAATTATGTGTTGAACAATTTTGAAAGTACTTATCTGTTGAATACTAATACAATTATCAGTTGCATATTATTACTAAATGCACACAACTCACCTAAACTACTGATACATTTTATCAATTTAAAATTATATTATAAGAAGATATTACAACAGATACTTAATACTGATAAATGTATCAGTTGCATATGCGTAGTGAACTGGAGTATATTTATATTATATTTAATACTGATAAATGTATTAGTGGCATATACTGATAAATGTATTAGTGGTCACATTTGGTTGCGATGAGTTGAAACATATATCAAAATTAATGATTTTGTAAATTAAAAAATGTATCAAATTTATGTGTATAGTAAAATAGTTTTGAAAATGTATCGTTTGTATGTAACTGTGTATCGTTTGTATGTGTTATGGCGACGAGTGATTTCGTCCAGCAGAGAGAGAGATTGCTTAATTAAATGGATGTGGAAAAAAAGAGATAGAGAGAGAGATGCTGTCTAATTTAAGGGATGTGCAAAAATAGAATATTGAGGGCATTTTCGTCAGTTAGTTATTGTATGTGACTAAATCTATAAAAAAAATTATAAGACTAACACTCTATTATTAATTAATAATAGAACATTTACTTAAATTTCTTTAAAAAATATCATATAATACTTCGATACAAGTTAATAGTTATTCACAAACAAATGTTGAAAGATTTTAACAAACAGAATGATGGAGAGCTGGCCAACTAACTAATGTCTTTAATTTTTAAGTTAATTTTTTAAAGAGCCTTTGTTGTATTTAGTGATTTTTTAAAAATTTTCTTAAGATTATTTACTTTTTTATGTTCATGTTGATTAAGGGAAGCTTTAAATATAAAAAAAACGTATCTTAAAAAAGGTGACAATTAATTACACAAAAAGAAAAGACTTAATTACTTTAATTAGAAACAATTTTTAAAAAGTTCACGATTACAAAAACGGTTATTGAGTAATTTATCGTTTAGAATTATAATTAATTTTGGGTAATTTTATTTACATCATAAAATCATTTAAGCACACTTATCTCTTCAAATTTTTTTTCATGCTCTCCAAATTTCAAACTTTGTTCCACCACATTTTTTATCTATGCTCATTAACGTTGTCAACTCTTCTATGTCTTCCCTTCGTCATTGCAACCATCTCCCTTCTCTCTCTTGCGCCATTTATGATCTCTTTTGTCATCTCCCTTTTTCTTTCTTTCTCTATTATATGATACTTATTTTTTTTCTCACGTGGACTCTTTCATTATTTTTTCGTAAATTCTAAATCCCCCTCTTCTTTTCTTGCGCATTGAGAGCAAGGGAAGAGGAGGCAGCGACATGAAGCCACAAAGAGAGGGTGCCGTGAGGGAGGAAAGAAGGCGGCGCTATACGCAAGGGGAGGAAAGGAGTTTGGGAAAGTTAGTAGAGTGTTTGCGACAACAAGAAGAAGAAAAAAGAAGATTTGCAAGCAGCGAGTAATAGCGATCAGTGATGAAAACGCGGTAAAAGATAGTTTAAGATTTTGGAGCAATTTAATAATTTTATATTAAAAATAAAAAAATTAATTGTAAACACATACAATTTTTTTGTACATTTATACATTGTATTAATACTTAGCTTATGCTTGACTTAATTTTTTTTAAAATTTTTTTTTGTTTAGAAGTCTTTAAAAATTCCACTAGTTTCGTCTCAGTTAATTTTTTTCACATTTATTCTTTTATAAAAAAAATTAAAAATTCAATAAACTTATAAAAAAAACTAGTAAAAATACAAGCTTATATATATTATGTGTTAAAAAAAAAAAAAGAAGTGAGAATTTAAAATCACATAAGGGGCAAGTGTTGCTCAATATTCTGTGTATAAAGAAAATTGGAATTTTATTACGTTTACCAGCACCGAACTCAATTCCTAAGACACCGAACACAAATTATTCTTTAATCCTTGTGTGGCGAACAGAGGGAGGGAGAGGAGAGAATGGACGCTGTAGCTATGTTTGCAGGAGGCCCATGCGCTTCGTCGTCATCATCATCATCATCATCATC
>JAOTRH010000018.1:11698202-11713202 GCA_034768845.1 Heliamphora exappendiculata | reverse complement strand
TATTGACTGTCAAACAATGATTTAATTTCAGAATGTTGTTTTATTTATAACAATTCTATATTATATTATTAATTAGATAGTTTTTTTCTTTTCCTTTTTAACTTTATGGGTAAAAACTATATTAAAAAAAGTTGTAGTTGTATGTTAATGCTTGTTTATTAATATTATATTTTTTCAACCCGTTTAAACTACTGAAACAATTGGTTCAAAATTGACAAAATATTCAACCAATTCATCGATTTTTAAAGATGGGCAGATTGGGAAAATTGAAAATTTCTCAATTCTAAATATATCTTTGATTTTTTGATTTTTTTGTTTAACAAAAACCCACACCCCTAGTGTGATGGGTACAAAGTGCAGTTCATCTTTCAATAGAAACCCAATTCAACCCTATACAACATCCAAAAACACCTCTTCAGAACCCTTCTAATTTGAATAGGAGTATTAGAAAATAATCCTCGGTTCTATTTTAAATCAATCTTATGGGTGTTTGACAAAGCTATACTAACAGCTTTTAACTTTATGTTATTAATTTTAGTTATAAGTTATAAATTTTTTTAAATACTCACAATTTTGGTTAGAGTTTATAATTATTATTTTTTAATTTCATCTGCAAGCTACAATCTTTACTAAATACTCACAACTTCTGCTACAAGTTACAATTTATAAATTACTAATTTTAGTAATAGCAAACACCATTTTATTATCTTTTAGAGAATTGAAAGAATGAAGATGCTTTGGAAATCAATGCAAGCCGTGGTATCTATGACTCTATTATACATCATATGATCCAAGCTACAAGAGCTTGTGGTAATGAATAAGGAATGCCATTCAGCTATACAGACAGAGCACAATTACAAACAGATATGTGCTAGTTCCAAAAGAAGGAAAAAAGAAGAAGAAGATGGATTCAATTACTTGCAAATTTTCCATCAAACCAATAGCAAATTACCGATCCGAACAATATCAGACAACCAAGAATGATTAATGCTGACTTCCACGTCGACTCGAGCCTACATTTTCAGTCTTCACGAACTCACCGCTCCCCCAAATATTCTTTTGAAGAAACCACATTTGCATCTGCTACTCTTGAAATCCTCACCTGAAACAGTACCATATTTGAAAATTTCCTAACAATAATTGAAGATTGCTTCATAGATAAGGGAGGATTTGAACGTTTCATTGAGTACATTTCAATGAAATGAAGCATGGGTAGTTAAGTGGTATCAGTTGATCTACTCAGTATAAGTTGTCGACGCAGTTGATCATGATGATAGGTATTTCATAGCTACATCAGAGGGAAAATACACAAATCCAACACAGATGCACGGATGAATAGAGAAAAAAATGAGAAAATGGGGAAAACAAATACAGTAAATTGAGCCAATTTCAATTGCCATGTCAATTACAACATATATATGCATAATTTCATTTTCTGGTGACGTATTGGCTTCTCATGATTCAACACCAAAAGTAAAAGTAACCTTTTAGTCTGCCCGCAAGATATAGTGCTTTTTCTGCAATCGGTCTCCACTGCTCGGCACATGAGTAGTTGATTCCTAGACCAACACTAAGCCTCTTTGGGATGTCTAAAGGCTGGTTTTTAAAAAGTTTAACTTTTTTAGAAAAAAAAAAAAGAAATATAAGAAAGTTTGATTGTTTAGAATAATTTTTTATAGTAATTTTTTGTATTTTTATTAAAATATTTAAAATGTTCTTATTTTAGTTTTTAAGTTGTAGTGTTTAGTTATTCACACGATTTTTACTTTTGCGAGTGTGGTTGACTTTTTTATTTAAATGTATTATAATAATTTTGTTTGAAAAAAAATTAAAATGTTTAAAATATGTATTGATTTTTTTTTACAAAGAATTGTCATTTTTATAGATACGTTATTTTTTCTTGGAAATATTAACTTACTTGAGGACTTTTAATTCTGATTAAAATTTGAATATGGAAACAATTTGAAAATTATTAAACTGAAATTGATAACTTATCTATGGATTGTTTTTGCCAAGATCATAAAGTCGTGAAGTGTAATTCGTATTGCATGTGCTATTTAAAATCTTCGTCTATTGAAAATGCAAGATTACCACTATGTTTCGATTTTGTAAATTTAATGCCTTCGTCGTACATAATTGTCATTGTCTTCCATTCATGGCATAGTTCTCCCGTGATAAATCATGCAGCTTAGTGTGGTTAGGTAGTTCGGCATCAATCTTTCAGTGCTCTCTCTCTCTCTCTCTCTCTCTCTCTCTCTCTGCATTGACATCTTCACTCCTGATCATTCGAAGGTAGTTCGGCGCACAAGGCCGTCCCCGCAGAGAGCGATACTTAGGTCTGATCATCGCCTCACCTTCCTCAGCCCCAGACGTCGACGATGATGCCATAGCTCCCGTCGATGACGATACCGTTGCTCTTCAACGAAGATGCCGTCGCTCTCTTCAACGAAGACGCCGTCGCACGTATAGATTGAGAACGAGTACGGTGGGCTGAGGCAGGCTTCTTCGCGTGAGAGAAGATAAAACAGAGGATCAGAGTCGACAGAGCAGCATCGAACACGGAGAGCCTTTGCTCCGCCTTTTTTTAGGGTTCGGCGGCTCAAAACCCTGTTATGCACAATCTTTTTGTTTATCCTGTTTTTTTGAACTGTTTTGCTATATTGGCTGGCAAATAAGCTAAATTTTATTTAAGCAAGGTTGTTTGGATGGCTTGTGATTTATTTATTTATTTAATTTATAAGTCATTTTGTTTGGTTTATAAGTTAACTTATTTAGCTTATTTTGACTTATTTAGCTATCCAAACGAGTTTATTTAACTTATTTGTTTTTTTTTTTTGACTTATTTAATTTTTTTTTGACTTATAAGCCAAATAAGCAAATTACCCAAACAGGGCCATTGAGTGATTTTAATGGGTAAGAAATCTTCAAAGAAATTAAAAAGTTCAAGAGAACCTCCTTAAGAGATTTTCATGAACAAGTGGAAGATAAAGTAAGAGATATATCTCTTCGTCGTTCTTTTCGTCTTCTAGGTCTTCCAAAATTCTTATCAGATAGAAATTTTACTGTTTCATGGCTCAAACCAAATTCCATTCATGTTGTTAACAAATGTATGACATCGGAGTGCCTAAACCAGTCGGATGAAGTGGATGTTGAAAATAATTGTATTTGTATGGGTATTTGTTCGTGCAGAATCTCTAGCTCCTCACAGTTAGATACTAATGTCGAGAAACTTAATGCTTGGAACACTCCCATTAGAACTTTGATGAATGCTGAAGAATGGCCGATTTTGAGTACTAGTAGTAAAGCTACTACAAACGGGTTTATGATAAACAATTTCTTGGAAAAAGAAAGCCTTTTTGTACATTTTTCTAAGATTTTCTTCTGATCAAGGTAGAGACATTCACTTGCTTAATCTTAATGCCAGTGAAGTGTTGATAGATAAAAGTGGCAGTGCGAAGAATGGGAGGAATTGTTCTCCGTTAATTCTTTCATTCCAAGAACCTAATAAGTGTGGAGTAACTTTGATTAAAAATACTGTGCCTTCTCTTGGCCATCTATCGTTTGTGAAAAATGATTAATTGTTAAATCAAAACGATTAATTGTTAAATCAAAATATCGAATCAAGAAGTATGATGTAGACCCTATGGTGGATGGCGTGTATGTTATTCCTTTGGATATATCTAAGTTAGGCTTTTCTCTTTGGGATCATGCTTTGGTTGGTTATTTCTTTGATAAGAGAGTGTCTTTCCATTATATCAAAACTTAGTCAAAAAGAATATGAAAAGATACTATTAAAAATGTAATATCTATTAAAAATAGATACTTTATCTTTAAATTTAAAAATGATAAGGTTCTTGATGAGATTCTTAAGAATGGTTTATACCATTGTTGATGGAGATATGTTGTGCTGAAAAAATAGGAGCCGGGTATATAGCTCTCCAAAAATAGGTTTTTAAGTGTGCCATTGTAGGTAAATTTATATAATGTTCCTCTTGAATTGTGGACAGAAGAGGGGATATGATACTTGGCAAGGATTCCTGAGAAGCCTTTGTATGTGGATGATCTGACGCATTCTCGAAGTAGGCTCACATTTATCCGAATTTTCATTAAGGTACAAGCTAATAAAGAGATTCCGAAATTATTTTCTATAAATTTAGGATATAGAGATCCTTATGTTATTCGGGTAAAAACTTCTTGAGTTCTTTTAAGATTGCACTAAATGTAATATATTTGGTCATAATCTTAATAATTGTGTGAATGCGCAAGAGGGCGTAACAATTTCTAAACAAATTTAGAAGAGAAAAGACGAGAATGACAACAAAAACTCAAATGAGGAATGGATTGATGCGAAGAAAATAAAGAAAAATGCTAATCAAGTTTATCATGGAAAAGCAAATGGATTCGACACTCAACCACTGAGGAAGCTTGGTGAGGCTTCCACTTCTAATATTTCGAGATTTTCAAATGTTTATGACATTCTTTCGTTCTGTGAGCTCAGGAGAGAAGATATCTGTGAATATGAGTAAAATATTGTTGATAATATCGCATCTTCTCCAATTGTGTCTACCATGAAGACCATTTTTTCTAATAAAGAGGTTAATAAGATAAAATTCAAAGAGAAAGATAATTCAAAGTTAACATCTAGGGCGGAGAACACAAGGAAGTTTGATCAAAAGATCAAACACCTTTCAATTAATCGAAAAAATGATCTTTGGTAATTTTGGGCAGTGTTTTAGGTTTTGAGAGTTTATCTTTTGACTCTAGTTGCTCTTGTATTTTTTATAGTTGTCTTTTTTGATACGTGTGGATTTTTGTGTTGCTACGATCTTTCTTTGTCTTTCGGATTGTGAGAGTTTTTTTTTGTTCTGTTTGTTAGTTAGGGTGCGATTTCTGTTCTTTATTGTAAAATCATTTTTTAGTATAATATTTAATTACTTATCTAAAAAACAAAAAAATTCATGTGGCTTGAATCAAAGCAGTCTTTCATTTGCAGCAAGTATCTTTTTACCTCCAAAATCATGGGCTTAGTATATTTCATTTCTTCCGTTACGAATTCCATCGAAGTTAATCATGGGCTTGTATCAAAACACTCTTGCATATCCTACTACTGTTGAAAGCTATTTGAAATAAATCATTTGTGTCTTGTTGGTTGGTTGATTATTTTTCTTAGTTGGTAGTCCGTGCACTCTGTAGTTGGAGCCTACAAAGCTACTATAAGCGACAATTCAGAAAAAAAAAACGAACCACCACAAGATCACCAGACTTCGCATGCAAAGAGACTGGTCTGACAGTAACAAAGCTTGTGAAAACAAAAAAACATGACAATAGATAAAACACAGTTGGGTGAACTACTCCTATTTATGATTATGAAAATGAAATTTTTTGGTGCGTTTATATGTTGAATTGTTACTACAAATTAAGAGTCAGAAAAAAAAGAAAACCAGAATTGAAATTTGTAGGAGCAATACATGGAAAATAACCTTAAGTCATCCAAATTTATTGGCCTCGAGATTACAATTAACCATAGAAGAAGAAAGATGATTTTGTAACCTCATCTTACTGATATGAATTACTGTTAAGTTTGTACACGATAAATACACTCCCAGGTTGGATTTGCTCCCTAGGTGTTGCCCGATTTGTTTGTTGTTGCTTACAACACCTTCAGATATGTTTTGATGGATTTAGCTCCTTTGTTTTTGGGTTTCTTCGAGATTACTTTGCAAATTCTGATATTAGTTGTTCAAGTTCTTAAAATGTGGAATTGTCTTGCTAGAGTTAATGGTGCTTATTTTTCTAGCAATGTTTCCTTTTCTGTTTTACAGAAAAAATCTCTTAGGTAAAATTAAATTACTTGCTCTTCCATTTTTAGATTTAAATGTGCAAGTTCCGAGCATACTTATGCTTGTTCTAGAATTACAAAACAATACTATTGTACCACGTTTACATGCCAATTTTACCGAATAGTACGATGTCGCACTGGAACCATAGGAGTATATACTGCTTTTTCCATTGAGCTTTACTCAAATTCTAATCCTTCTAATATGTCCAATCCAGGTGTTTCGTACAACGGAAAATAAGACTCTCAACAGGCATTTAACTTACAATCTGGTTAGCAAAAGATGTTGGAAAGAAAAAAGAAAAAAAAAAAGAAACATTTTCTTGTGATGTAATCACTAAACAACACTCACTGGTTTAACTCTGTGGTTTTTGAGTTTGATGGTTTAACTGTTGGTGGGTTTTTGAGGATTTTCATCTAATTGATCATAAAAAAGGTGGTTCATACTTTCTGTTGTTTTGTTATATATATCGATATATGTTGTGGTTTATGTGATCAATGGTTTTGATGTTGTGCCTAATGAGGATTCCGATTAAAGTGATTATAGGAAACTAGTTGTATTTTATTTATTTGGTTAGGTTAATGGTCGATGTATACTTTAATACAAATTTTATGGTCAATATTGATTTCTAAAAAAATATGTTCTTTCAACTCTTTCATGGTTGAGATGTATTTTGATTTAAATTTTATGATTTATAAAATTATATTCTTTTCTGCCTTTCTCTATTTACTTTTTCCATATCTATGTAAAACTATTCTTTTTTGACTTTCACTCATTTATTTTTCTTATTGAAAATACACTGAGATTTAATAAATGGTCAAATCAATTATTAAGGAAAGTAATCTTACTTTTTAAAATATAAAAATAATTTTTTAACTTTCACTTAATTAATCAAAAAATCAATATAATAAAAATAAAAAACTAAAGTTTTATTTATATATCTTTTTTTTTTTAATTTTGAAAGTTTCTATTTATTGACAAAAGTCTTAATACGATCGAATTAATTTAAAATTATTGTCTAGTTGTCTGCATATTATACTGAAATCATATAGAAAATATTATTTAATATATCTTAAATAATAAATTTTAATGTTGAATGACAACTATGTGCTTAAGATATTTTTAAAGTATATGCAATGTAAAAAAAACCTATGCATGCGGTGGGCGATTTAAATTACAAATGTACTTTAATTTGCGTATAAATTGTGGTATTAATGATTAAATTTTCGTATGGACCTATACTTAGACAAAAGATAATGATATCAATCCAAAAGATAATGATATCAATTCAATTTATACGTTAGTCTATTAGGAGGGTCACTAAATAAAATTATTTTAGTGTTAGGGTTTTTATTGAAAGTAGACTCTTATATGTATTATTATGTCTACTCACTTTCTATGTATTGATTTTATCAATTTTATACATCATTATTTTGTTGACCTTTTTTTGTATGCATTGGTTGTAAAAGTTGGTGATTGAATTGATTTTTTATTATATTTTTACTCTTAAAATTTATGTATTTTTAATTGATATTCAAAATAATTTGCTAGTGTGTGTATATATATATATATATATGACTTATTTGAGAATACATTCCTCATAAGTTTCTTATTTTTTAATTTAAAGTTTGCCTCAACATTTCATTGAGTGATGTGAAGATTGTGTTTGATTTATGTGTGATTATGACTTATGGAGAGATTTATCAGAAAGAAGAAAAATAGGAAGAAAACATATGCAACAACAATATATGAATTGGGATAATTATACATGAGTTAATAAATAAAATTTGCTAAAGATATAATCGGGACTGAAATAATAGAACAAAATTATAAATTTTTTAAAAATGAAGCGTAAAGGAGAAACCATGTCTTCTTCTGGCTTTCTATGCAGTAATTAAGGGTAAATTTGTAATTTTATGTAAAACCATAGAAGGAGAAGAAACCGTGGCTTCTTCAGGGATATAGTATTAAGGGTAAATTTGCAATTTAATGTAAAAATCTATAAGATCAGTCATTCTTTATTTCTTCCTAAAGTCCAGGGCAGAACTGCACTTCTAGGAACAGCAGCATCGACCCAATGGAACAATCCGTGAAGAAGAGAAGGTCCCCTAGGTTCCCGGATTTAGTTGCTTGGTTGTTGACAGAACCAACGCTTAACAAGCGGCGACGACAACTCCAAAGTTATGGAAGAAAATAAAAACAACATCAATGAGGATAATAACACAATTGCACAAATACAAAGTTTCCGTAATTTACTCAAAACTAAGGCTACGTCCACGGTACTGCAACAATTTCTCTAAAAATCCATTAAACTTGGTACAAAATCATAGTCGAAAGCAACAAATATATATACCCAAACCGGGCCATAAGGGAAAAACGGTCCAATCCTCCACTCTATAGACTGTCTCACAAAAAAAACAAATTCGTTAAAACTGTAGCGCCTGATCGAGTCACGATCGAACTCTCCAACAGACTTAGGATCTACACACCTTCCACCCAAATAAGATTTCCTACATTCATTGTCATTATGGTCAACAATAAGGGAGTTCTACATCGACAAAATCCCAGTTATCATCATCCTCATTGCACCCTTCCTTCTTCGAGGCACCTTGCTTATCCAATTGAGGAGCTTTTGGTTGTGGCCGTCTGTTATTATGAAATGAAACCGATGAGTAGAGTAGCAAAACATTCTTAAGTTACAAAAGGCAATCTCAATCATCACTTGTATTAGATACAAGCTTTCAAATTGGAGGTGACAAAACTAGGGCGGAGGGAGAGAGAGATCATCACAGGCGCACAAGCAGCATGGTGGATACTAGATAAAGCAGATACTTAAAATCTGACAATCAAATTGAGCCTATGTTTGGACTAAAAAGCCATGTGGCTTTTTTTCATCTTTTATAAACTTTTTTTATATTTTAGTTTAGATTTTTTATTTTTCTGGTTCCTTGTGATGAGAAAATTCTAAAAAATATACCCATTAGGGTTAATTTTGAAAAAAACTCAATAAAGACAAAAAAAAAACTAGAAAAAAGCTAAAAAGCATGTTAAGTTGGCTTTTTTTCGTCTTATATTAACTTTTTTTAAGTTTTAATAAAAAAATCTTACTTTTTCATTTTCTCATAACAAGACGAATCTAGAGAGTACACTTATTTAGGCTAATGCTAAAAAAAAGTTCACCAAAGATGAAAAAAAGCCGCAGAAAAAAAGTTAGTTCAAATACAAGCTGAACAAATACAAAAATATTTTCTTTTCATTATATGAGAATATCCAATTATCACGATTTTCAATCAGCATCTATGTTGCATGGATTTTGATACGTGTATTAGGTACTGATATGTATTTAAATGTCAAATTCATCTTATTTTAATATCAAGAACACTGGAATATGATAAAATATTCATATTCCTTAACATATTCCTTTTATTTTCTGGGATAAAAATTTACAAAGTTTCGTAGAGCATTTTTAGATGTTCTAATTCTATAATAAATTCGAATTATTAAATATATTTTTTAGGTGTGTGTACAACTAAAAATATAAAACACATCCTACACTCTAATTTAAATGTCAAGTGCTAGATACGGATACATTATAAATTGAGAAAAATCAATGTAAATAGCATGGGGACCATGAGAGAGGGACAGACACGGGAAGAGAAGGATGTTTAATTATTGAGCCCTTGTTTAGGATGTCCAAAAAGTTTAGTTTTTAAGAGATTTAACTTTCTTAGAAAAATAAAAAGAGAAAAAGAAAGTTAAAATTTTTTGGGATAATTTGTTTAGAATAGCTTCTTCTTTTTTTTTTTTTTTGTTAAAATGTCTAATTTACTATAACTTTTTAGTTTTAAATTATAGTACTTGAGATATTGACACGAATTTTTTATTGTTGGGAGTATAACTGACTTTTTAATTGAGGATATTATAGTTATTTTACTCAAAAAAATTCGTGTGTTTGAGATGTGTATGGATTTTTCTTTTGAAAAAGGAGATGAAGAAAATTTAGTGGGCATTTTGAAGAACCAAACGCTATAGCATAAAAGCTGGTTTTCTTACCAAAAAAAAAAAAACTTTTTAGTGATCCCAAACAGGGACTAAAACAAAAGAGAAACATGAAAGAATAAGCGGTTGCCGAGCTTACAATATTCCTAAATAGCATCTAATACTCCTTGCATTAGTGGCAAACCTCATTGATGCCAAACTCCAAATGAGAAAAAAAAAATGATTAGTATACTTGTTTCCTGAAACTATGGTTATTCAAGGGAGGGAACCCTAGAGGCAAATATTCAGGTATGGAAATTGAAATGCTCTATGTTTTATGCAATTAAAGGCTATCTTTTGGTTGCATAGGTGGTGTTCAAAGTTTCTTTTTAGTATCTTGTTTTGTTACTCTAATTAGGTCGAGGTAAAGAAAATTAACATGTCTGCACTCATCTAGAAATCTTATTCAGAGTTCACCCCTTTGCAAAATAAATCTTAGGTTTATTGATCATTTGAGCTTCAGGGAGACTTGGCTGCAACCTTCACTAAGTTTTGTACATCCATCGTATCTTATTCTTTCCCAAAGGCAGGCCCTTTCCTTTTCCTTTCATGTGGCTTGACAAACTAAAGAGGTATGGTTGTTTGTGACAGCAAGATCTTATTCACTAAAGTGGTGTTCAAAGTTAGTCTTTTTAGTATCTTGTTTTGTTACTCTAATTAGGTCGAAGTAAAGAAAATTAACATGTCTGCACTCATCTAGAAATCTTATTCAGAGTTCACCCCTTTGCAAAATAAATCTTGGGTTTATTGATCATTTGAGCTTCAGGGAGACTTGGCTGCAACCTTCACTAAGTTTTGCACGTCCATCGTATCTTATTCTTTCCCAAAGGTGGGTCCTTTCCTTTTGCTTTCATGTGGCTTGACAAACTAAAGAGGTTTGGTTGTTTGTGACAGCAAGATCTGTTGTCATAAGCCAGGTAGCAAGATATCCAGTAAAAAAAAATTGTATGCATAGCAGCAGCCTATCGGAGGCCAACAACGCTCAGATACTAGCAGGTGCATTTCAGATACCTCCTAGACATACCTTTTGATTTCAAGTGCATCTACAACACCTCTAAGATACTTTGAGATATGTTTTGAAAAAATGCCTCTGCCACTGATATCCAGCTTTTTTAATAAAAACTAGAGTCAAGCATAAAAACAATAAAAAAATCATACTTATAATACCATATTTCTTTAATAGAAAGTAAATATTTAATCACCAAAGAAGTGAGGTATAACAAAGGTGAATCGTTTCAAATTCACCAAAAATTAGTTGATACTTTTTCTTTGACCTCTCTACTCCTAACTGAGAATGGGTTGCAAAGTATGTGGAGCAGTTGAATGAAGTTCAACAACCACTAGTCTTTTACATCACGTAGTAGATCTCAAATGTTGGAACTTGGAACTATTAATGACAATTAAGAACTAAACATGATTACCTATGCTTTCTGGATTAAAACCATCATCACAATTGCTGTCCGAATTAACTAGAGATGTACCTCAGTAGCTTCTATTGAGAGTGAACATCATACAATAGCTTTTTTCAGACAAAAATGCTCTTGCAGTTTTTAAAATTACAAACTTTCCTCGTCTACTTCATCCCTTTTCTGTTTCCCTCCCACTTTTCCCACGTCATTACCCCCTTCCTCCCTCCCTGCCACCACCTCCCTACTCCCTCGCTACCCCTCCCTCCTCCCCTTCGATAGAGGCAACAATCAACCACAAGATATAATATACTGAGCCCAAAAATTTCCCCTCCAATTTCCTTGATTTACCACCGATCTATGAAAACTCACACACAATCAAAAAGGTTGATGAAATTTATCATTCACAAATAGAGATAGTGAGTTAAGGCTTTGGGTTTGCAAGACTAAATAAGTGTTAGTTATGAAAGAAATGAAAGGGAAGGGAAGGGAAGGTAAAGGGTGAGAGTTATCCCTTCTCTTGTTTGGTTATTCAAAAGATACAGGAGAGTGTTATTTTTTTTCTCTTGTTTGTTTGATACTAATTAATAAATGGAAGTGAGGTATTTGATACTTATTTATTTTTATAACCTTTTAATATTAACTTAAATTATTACTTTCAATATAGACATGAAAGGTTATAATTAGAATTATAAAAATAACCGTATCCCTCCCTTCACTTCTCTTTCGTTTCCTCTTAATTTTGAAGAGATAAAAAACCTCTTAAAATAGACCATTTTCTCCCTCACTTTCCCCTCCATTTACTTTCTTTCCCCTTCTTAAAAATTACCCAAACAACATTATAACTAACTCTTTTCTTTCAAACCCTTCACTTTCCAACCAAACCCTTCAATCCAAACGAAAGCTAAAGTTTCCCATCTTGCACATGGGGTATTATTGGACTTCTATAGTCCTGTTATCATGACTAGTTCACTATGGCCATATTTGTTTGAGCAAGTAGGTTGAGAGATTAAAATGGTGGATTCCATATGTTCTCCAATATGGTGTTTCTTTGCTGGATAAGGAAAGAGAAAGAGGGTTGGAAGATAAATGGGATCTAATTTTTTGTAATCCATTTGTTTATTTGTGGAATTATTGTTGTGAAATTAGGGTACTTGGATAAGTTGTTTTGAATATGTGAGGTTAAATGGGGAATAACTAATACTATGGAAATGGTGAGATTATCATAATTAAGTTCTTCTAAGTTATTTTTAAACTACATTCCATTGTCAGAAATAATTATATAACTTTATTTAACATTTTTTCCTAGTTATCAATCATAGTAAAACAGAACTCTATAAGTTATCCTCCATAGTGTTCTAACCAAAATAACATAGCATAGCATATCCCTCATAATTTTACCCACATCCTTGTATATCAAATCCTTTATCCCATAGTATAGCATGTTCCCTTTATGCTAACAATAATACAATCCTCATAAAAATATTTTAGCAATCAAACCAGCACTGCGTGCTTATATTTGAACTTCAATTTTTACCGTTAGAGTGCATGAACCAAACCACTGTCACCATAGAAATGGTTGAGACAGTATAGTTTCCTACAACAATCCGCCTATCCGACTACGAGCAATGCATATTTCACCACATAAACTAACACATATTTACAACTACAAGTGTGGTGGGTGGAGACTTGGTATGGAGTTCACCACACTTGTTAGTATATATAGTGGTTTAGGTAATAATACAAAAAAAAATACTAACTACCACCCAGTAGACGGTAGATAACAATGGGTAAAAGTTGAACTCTGACTACTCAGAGTTCAACTCTTATTGTTATTATTCACCATCTAATGGGCAGTGGTTTACAGGACTGTAATATGAATTGTCTCTAGAGTTTTTGTTCCTACAAATGTTGTTCCAATTCTCCTTCAATTCTCGACCATCCTTCCAAGAAATTTGAGAGGAAAAGTTTAATTTGACTACTCAGAGTTTAAGCTCTGACTACTCAGAGTTCAACTCTTATTATTCACAGACTATTGGGCGGTAGTTAGCAGGACTGTAATATAAATTGTCTCTAGAGTTTTTGTTCCTACAAATACTGTTCCAATCTCTTTCAATTCTCGACCATCCTTGCAAGAAATGCAAGAGGAAAAGTTTAACTCTAACTACTCAAAGTTCAACTCTTATTGTTATTATCCACGGCCCAACGGTAGTTAGCAGGACTGTAACACGAATTGTCTCTAGAGTTTTTGTCCCTACAAATACTGTTCCAAATCTCTTTCAATTCTCGACCATCCCTCCAAGAAATGTGAAAGGAAGACTCAAAGCAAGACCAACAAGCCCAAACCTCCAAAAAAAGGGAATCATGCGGCATAGAAATACACTTTCTTTATACAATATATATATATATATATATATATTAAATGAATATAGCGAGATAGCCCTAACCTTCTGCTATTGCGCTTGGCAGCATCTCGGGCCTTGCGCTTTTTCTCGTCCTGCTTGCTCTCGAAGAACCTCCGACGCTTACATTCTTGGATGATGCCAGCCCTCAAGACGTCCCTACGGAACCGATTAATCAGCTTCTCTTCGGGCTCGGTCTCCCCGACGATCACCTGAACATTGTAACCCGATTTGAAGAAGATCATGTTTGCGAAAACAAGCGAAGGACAAACCACTGATAACGAATCATCAGAAGATTGGGAAAGTCGAGATGATTGTTTTTGGGGCGTTATTGGGGCCAATCGATCTCTGAATTGGAGATTCAGAGACGACGAGGGAGGACCTGTTGGCGAATAAGAGGAAAGAGAGGAGAGAGGGAAGGTGAGTTGGGGTGGTGGGGGTTTGGAAAGTGGGTTTGGAGGAGAGGGGAAAGAGAGAGATGGGGAAGCTGCCATTGATTTGGATGGCCCACTCCTCTGGGGTTTTAAGATTTTGGATGGGTTTGCTGTTTGAGATAATTCGTTATAAGTTTAATTTTTAATTAAAATTTTGTATTAAGTCTAGTTATTATTATTATTTTTAAAAAATTTATTATTTTATTAATTTTAAAATTTGAAGTCTTCTAAATTAAAATTTTATAATTTTATAAATAAAATCAACCTTTTCAATAAATTACTTGCGCTTGAAGAGAAATGTTGAGGGGAGGAGACTGAAGAGAAATGTTGCTTTTGTTGGGATCGAAGGTTTTAGAAAAGAAGTGAAGAGTTTGAAAGGAAAAAAAAATAGTTATAGTGATATTTGGATTATTTTTAAGAAGGGACGGAAAAATAGATGAAAGGTTAGTGAAGGGACAAAATGGTTTGCTTTGAGAGGTTTTATTCCTCTCCAAAATTAGGAAGATATGGAGGAGAAGTGAGGTAATAAATATATTTAATTTTTATAATATTAAAATTACACCTCTAAAAATGCCGAACATATTAATTTTTTTTATTGAAATTTTATTTTCCAAACAACTCTTTCAAAAAAATGCCAACTTTATAAAGATGGTTGTGTGATCTTTGGTGGGATTGATTTTAAATAAATTTACAATTTGTACTCTTAATTTTATAGTTTTTATTAAATATATTACTTATATAAAATTTTTGAATTAAGTAAATATTAGTAGTAATTTAATCAAACTAGTATTTATGTTTATGCGATGCGTGTGTAATATTAGTTATTATACAAAAATACTAAAAGAAAACCTATATAATAAAAATAATTACAAAATAAATTATA
>JAOTRH010000018.1:11670646-11691358 GCA_034768845.1 Heliamphora exappendiculata | reverse complement strand
CTGATAACAACTCCCAAGCCTGCTTCTCCCGCCTTTGTATTGCACGCCCCGTCAACATTGATTTTATAAGAGCCAAAGCAGGTGAGGTCCAAGGTGGCCTTATCCTATTGAAAGGGATATGCTCATCAAAAGACGCATTGGTATTTGCTGCAGAATATTGAGAGAGCAAGTCTTTTGCTCTATGAACTAGAAGCTCGACAGTAGTTCGATGACCCGTGAAAATCGCTAAGTTCCTTGCGTTTAAGATTGTCTAGGCAACAACCCCAAACCAGCTACATGCACCCTTGTCCCGAGTCAGGATTATCTCTCTTACCCAATCCTGAAAAGTTCCCATTTAATAATATAGGAGGTGTGACAGATTTGTCCCATACCAAAATTCCTTAGCCTTTTCGCATTCCATAAAAACATGCTCAATAGTCTCATCTGCCTCTCCACATTGACAGCATATCGTTTGTACCGGTAGATTTCTACTAGCCAGTATCGTAGCAGTAGGTAAAGCCTCAGAACATGCCCGCTATATGAATATTTTGATTTTTGCCGAAATTTTGAGATTCCACATTTTTGTCCACCAACCCATCTGTGAAACATTGCCTGGTTCTGCTTTAGCGCTTACCCGAGTGTGTACTTCTTCCATAGCCTTAGCCACCCAATAGCCAGTCTTCACTAAATAAACTCCATTTCTTGAGTGGAACCAAATTTGCTTGTCTTCCCCTGGTCTATGACAGAGAGGCAAAGTTAAAATAATCTCAACATCATTAGGAAGAAAGTTTGCCCTGATCTTATCCTCATTCCATCTCTCGTAAGTATCCATTAGATCACTGACCTTGGCATCCCACCCCAAGTTTGGAAGAGAATATATTTTAAACGTCGATAGTCGAGGGATCCATCTATCCAAGTAGACTTTAACATTTGTGCCCTTTATTATCCGCCACATTAAACCTTTTCCAGGATATCCCTTCCATGAAGTAAACTTCTCCACACAAAGGATGGTTGGGATCCCAATTGTGCTTCCATAAAGGATTTGGAGGGGAAATATTTTGCTTTAAAAACCCGAGCCACCAGCGAAGAGGAGAATTGAAGGAAACGCCAGCCTTGTTTGGTAAGCATAGCCAGGTTAAAGTCTCAATAGAACGAAAGCCCAGCTCACCATCTCTCGTAGATGTGCATAATTTGTCCCATGCCAGCAAGTGGATCTTGCGCTTTGCTGCTTCAGAACCCCACCAAAACTGACTGATCATGGAATTTAGTGCTCCAATCAACACATGCGGGAGCTTAAAACAGCTCATTGTATATGTGGGGATAGCTTGGGTGACTGCCTTAATAAGAACTTCCTTGTCAGCCTTAGAGAGGAGTTTCTCCTTCCAGCCTTGAAGTTTCTTCCATACCCGTTCTCGAATGGAGCGAAACAACCTTTTTTTGTCCCTGCCAATAAGCGTTGGGAGCCCCAGATACTTATCATGGTATTGTACCTTTGAGACATTCAACACTTGTGTGATCCTATCCCTCGTGACTTCTGGTAAGCTTGGACTGAACACAACCGAGGATTTCTCATAATTGATATGTTGGCCGGATACTTGTTCATAACAGGACAGGATATCCTTAAGTAGCTGAGCCTCATCAACTATTGCTTTAGCAAAGAGCAAGTTATCATCCGCAAAGAAAAGATGAGAGATCGAGGGACTATGGTGTGCTGCCTTGATACCATGCAAGGTCCCATCATATGATGCCTTAGTCAAGAGACTGGATAAACCTTCAGTACATATGAGAAACAGATAGGGCGACAAAAGGGTCCCCTTGTCTTAGGCCTCTGGATGGCTTTATGTACCCAATTGGTTCTCCGTTGAGGAGCACAGAGAATGAGACAGAAGATAGGCATGCCATAATTTTGTAAACCCAAGAAGTGCTAAAACCCATCATTTTCATTATCCGTTCAAGAAAAGTCCACTCTACCCTATCATAGGCTTTGCTCATATCCAGCTTGAGGGCCAAATTTCCTTTCAACCCTTGTTGCTTTTTCATAGTATGTAGCGTTTCAAAAGCAACCATAACATTATCGGTGATCGGCCTTCCAGGGACAAAAGCACTTTGCGCTGGGTCAATAATGTCAGGGAGAATGATTTTGAGACGATTTGCCATGGTTTTTGCAATTAATTTATAGATCACATTACATAGGCTAATCGGACGATAGTCAAAAACCTTCTTGGGGTCTTGCACCTTTGGGATCAGAGCAATGTAGATAGAATTGATTAAAGCAAGTGAGCCTCCGTTATTTAAAAAATTTAGACACAAAGAAAGAACATCTTTACTGACAACATCCCAATAATACTGATAGAACAAGGCTGGTAAACCGTCAAGTCCAGGGGCCTTCTACGGATGCATCTGATTTAGAGCCGACACCACTTCCTCCGCCGTGAAAGGTCGATCAAGATCTAGATTCATGGCCTCTGAAACACACTCGGTAGCATGAGAAATCATGGGATCTGTGTTTAGAGTTTGGTCTGTGGAGAAGATTTGGTGAAAATAATCGATAAAAATCTGCTTAACGAAAGCAGGGCCCGATACCCAAAAACCTACGGAAGTTTCCACTCCAGTAATGGTATTTCGCTTTCGTCTTTGACTGGCCTTTGAGTGAATTTTTTTGTATTTCTGCCCCCTTGAGTCAGCCAAACTGCTCGGGATCGTTGCCGCCAATCGATTTCCTCCTTTGCAAGAAGATCATTAATATCCTTTTCCAAGTCATGAATATGTTGCACCAAATCTGGTAACTGGGAGCACGTCTGAAGCTTTCCCCAATTCATGAGAGCCTGCGACGTACTTTGGATCCGTTTACATACATTTCTGTCTGGATGCTCAGTAGAATTTCCTATCCAGGCCTGTTGGACAATAGATCTGCTAGCCTTATCAGTGGTCCATAGAGCTTCGAAATGAAAACGTTTTTGCTGCTGTGGCCAACCCAGATATCGCTTCGTAGGCTTGAGGATAATCAAACGGTAATCCGAAACTGAGGAAGCGAGATGAAAGATCCCATAATTTGGAAACAAATCGCTCCAATCCCTCGTGCAGAAACCTCTGTCAAGTTTTTCCCAGACACAATCTTGCCATGTTCGTCTATTGCACCAAGTGAACATTGGTCCATTAAAACCCACATCTTTAAGAAGACAATCGTTAATTGTTTTGCGAAATTCCTCCATGTGCCTTTCGAATTTGAGAATTCTACCATCTTTTTCCTCAGAATACATCACCTCATTAAAGTCTCCAATGATCAGCTAAGGGAGAGTGAGAGCTCTGCTAGCCTGTGCAGGAGAGTTCACGAGTGCACCCGCTCTTGTGTTTCTAGGTGCCCATAGAAGCCCGTAATACGTCGTAGGGAATTGCCATTCGGATTGCATACCACGCAATCAATGTGAAATGAAGAGAAAGACTTTATGGTAACTGTGATATTGTCTTGCCAGAGCAGTGAGAGGCCCCCACCCAGACCCCTCCTATTAACATGGAATCCATTTGTGAACTTCAATCTACGCTGTAGCCAATCTGCCTGAAAATCCTCCAATTTTGTTTCTATAAAAAAAACATATCGGGAGCTTGATTCTTCACTAGGTTGTGAAGAGCACGAACAGAACGAGGGTTCCCAAGCCCTCGAACATTCCAGCTTAAGAGACTCATGATGATTGGCAGGGCTGCTCCGCAGCCGCCGCTGTTTGGGAAAAGGTATGTGAGCCATGGATCGCCAAAGTGTCCTCTGCTGCGTCCATTGTGAGGACGACTTTGGACCTCTTTGATACTGTCAGTAATTCAGCATTTTCGACCGCCTCAAGAGAACGTTTTAATTGTAAACATTGTAGAGGGCCAGTGTCAATTACTTGACGAACTCTCCTTGCCCATGATTTCCTCTTACGTAAAGAAATTTTTGAAACCTTACAAATCCGGATTTGGGCGCCATCCGTATCCCTTTCCATAGTTATGCAGGTCTGATTCTTCTAACCCGAATTTACCTCAGTGGCAGCACATTCCATGTTGGGATAATTGCTCCAAAACACTCCAGTATTCTCCATTTCCATGTCAGCAAAAGATTCCATATGTAAACCTTTCCCGGTATTGCATGGAGTTGGAAGAGGCATCTCCGCTCCTTCCTTTAATTGTGGCAAAGAAATTTCCATATTATCTTGATAGACAGCAATCTCCGAGCTTGACAGACTGTCCATATCAGGGGTGTCAGTTATTATAGCTGAGCAGTCCCTTCCAATAAAAATTGGATGCGCCCCTAATTCCGCCATAAAAGCCGAACTGTCCTCCTTCACTAAAGGAAGCAGTGGGATTTGATTTTTCAGAGAAAACGCATGCGATGGCGGTGGGATTTGATTTTCCGTTAACAGCGTAAGAGATGATCCAGTATTGCCATGCAGATGGGCAATCACATCCCCATTATCCTAAAAAGGTGGGATTTGGCAGGCAGCTCATGTTTGGTGCGTAATGGGGGCCAAGACAGGTTGCATCACCCCCACTAGTGAGTCTGGCATGTGGGAGGGAGCCTAACCCAAAGATGGCGCTGCTAGAGGATAGTGCGGTATAGCCAGCGCCGCTCCATCCTGCGAAAATCCTGGCCGGAATCTTGTATCTGGTGAGCTCCCAACTCTCCTTCGGGATTAGTCGAATTAACCGGGGAGGATGACTCCGAGGTTTGATCCTGTGAATCACTTTTATTTCTTCCCACCATCCTACCGCTTTGGAAGCCGCCATTATCCTTTACCGCACGCTTTGAAAACATGACCAAGACAACCACACCAGAAGCATAAGTCAGGGAGCCTTTCATAAGTGAACGAAATCCACATTGCACCCGCCGATGGAAGATTCAATTTTATACCTCGCCGTAACGGCTTAGACACATCAAGCCTAACTTTGATACGTAAAAATTTCCCCCAGTAAGAGCCTCCTTCGCTAATATCCAAATCTTCGAATGTTCCTACTTTGTCACCAATAAGCTTGGCCACTTCCCTCATCATGCAGATGAGAGGGAGATTATGAACATGTAACCAGAAAGATGAAAACAATAGCTTAATGGTAGATGGCTTGGAAACACTATCGAACTTATCTAAAATGACCAAATATTTATCGAAATTCCAGGGACCTAACAGGAGGACCTTTTTCAGATCCGCACAAAGATCAAATTGGAAAACAAAAAGGTTGTTGCCCACCTCCTTGATTGTAACCTTTCGAGCTAGCTTCCATGCCGAGATCATCGGTGTCTCAAAAGCCAAACACGGCATTACAAAATCCACTAACAACCGCTGGTTTGAGGGTCTAAGGGCTACTGCAGTATTTCTTCTTTTTTAGAGATGAGTTGACAGTATGATTTGCGGCCCATATATGAATGATTAAAAGTGTGGATCCGTCCTTTTGCTTGTTAGTAACCAGGAATAAGAAAGGTGAACTTCAATATTTCCTCGGTATTGAAGTAACCAGGAATAAGAAATGTGTGTTCATTTCTCAGCGAAATTATGTTCTTGACATTGTAGAGCGTGCAGAATATATGAATGCTAAAGGGGTGGACTCACCTATGAAGTCTAGTGTCAAACTAGAACCGAAGGGATGAGTGCCTTTGTCTGATCCTGACCAGTATCGCTAAACAGTGAGACAACTGAATTATCTTACTACTATGACTCGTCCGGATAGTGCTTATCCAGTGAGTGTAGTCAGTTAGTTTTTGTCTAATCCCCGGGTTCCCCATTGGTAAGCAGTATTACGCATCCTACGGTACTTGCTCAAAAACCCAGGAAAGAGTATCTAGTTTTCTGATCATGGTCATATGGGAATGAAATGATACTCTGATGCTGATTGGGCTAGATGTACATTTGACAGGAGATCCACATCTAGTTATTATATTTTTGTTGGTGAGAACTTGATTTTTTGGAAGAGCAAGAAGCAGAATGTGGTCTCTCGATCTAGTGCTGAGGTCGAATACCGAGCTATGACTTTAGCGACTGCTGAGATTATGTGGTTACAACAGATTTTGACAGAGTTACACTTTTCTCTTCGAGGATCTGCCAAACTCTGAGTTGATAATATCTCAGCTATTTATATTACCACAAATTCAGTATTTCACGAGAAAACAAAGCACATTGAGATTGATTGCCATTTTGTCCGTGCAAAAAATCCAAACACAACATTACAAAATCCACTAACAACTGGGATGAGGGTGTTCTACACGCTGTGTTGGTGTTTCCGTTCTGATTTCAAATATATTTTTATGAAAGTTAACCCCATATCTATGACTATGTACTATGTAATTAGACTAATATGTACTTACATTTATTTTCAAAATTCGTTATTCATGTAAAAATAAAATTAATTTGATATTTGTAGCTATATAATTAGATTATAATTGTTTGAAAATAAATATATTCTTTTTAAAAATAATTAAATAAATATTTTTCAATCACATGACTACAAATATCAAATAAACGCTATTTTTGTATGGGCATCAAATTTTGTTAGGGGGCATCAAATTTTGTTAGGGGCATCAATATCAGCAATCATAAAAAATACCTGAGAAACCAAGCTCCTGAGAGTGCGTTTGTTCAGGGCAGAGGGATCCCTGCTTTGACCTACTCACACAAAGAGATGTTTTGAGCTAAAATGTGTTTTATTTAGAATCACAAATTTTAATCAAAATCGTTTAAAATCGTCGATAGTTAATTTTTTTAAAAATTAGCTCAATCGAACATTAATAATCATATAATTAAAATACATTTGTTAAATAATTTATTCTCAAAATATTATAAGTTAATTAAATTTTTCAAAATAAATATACTCTGATCACATAAATAATATATCCAATTGAACTGATTTTTAATAAAGATTAACTACTCCACAATTTGAACATAACCATGCTGTGAACTAGTCATAGTCACAGCAGGACCCCACTCTTCACCTCACGACCTCAACCCTTGCTTGGCATATCTAAAAGCTGTATTTTTTTCTTTTGGCAAAAAAATATTAAGATAGTGTTTGGCATCTCTAAAAAGACCATTAGTTTTTTCACCTTCTTTTTCAAAAACCTATACACATTTCAAAAAAATCAAATAAAATAACTATAATACACTAAATTTAAAAAATAACTCTACTAAAAAAATACCAAAAACAAAAAAAGAGTTATCAGTATTCCAAATACTACAAGCTTAAAAACAAAATGTAAAAACATTAAAAATTTCAAACCAAAAACAAAATACAAAAAAACTACTGTAAAAGCTACTACCACAGATTTAGTTTCTCAATTCAAAAGGAAAATTTATCGAAAAGTGATATGGAGGGTGTTTAGTTAAGTTTCTGTTACTAATTTTTAACCTTCTGCTCTTGATTTTAGTTATAAGTTACAATTTTTTTCGAACACTCATAATTTTCGCTACAATTTTTAATTATTTTTTTATTTTATTTCTACTACAAGTTACAATATTTACCAAACACGTACAACTTTTACTATAAACTACAATTTATAAACTACTAACAGTAGTATTTCCAAATACCCCATGATACGGCCATACGATTGTCGAGCAAGTTTGCATTAACAGCCACATCTGCCCGAATCAAAATGGCTTTCCTTCCTCTGCCTATTGCCATATATCACTGTCAGTCTAAATTTTCAGTAACACGCAAAGTTAACCCAAGAAGATGATTAAAAATCCGTTCATGTTGTGAGGTATGTTGAAAATATTATTCGTAAAAAAATCAAATTTATTATATGAGTAGTTACGTTATCAAAACACATTTATCTTGGAAACATAGCCGGTCTAATCTGAAAAATATGACTTTTAACAGATGCCATTTGATAGTGTATAGCTACAAATGTCTAATCAATCTAATCTTTTGCATGAATAATTTTCTTAATAATCCTTACAAGATGAACGATTCAAATCATAAATATAAGCTCGAAATGGAACCCCAACAGTCTCAAAAAAGTTGAGATCACAGCTTAACATAGCATATTTAATAACACTCCAAAATAATCACATGGGGCATGCTAAGGAAACCGATCCAGTATTCTGCAACAGAAGTTCAATATCTCCTTGACCCAAGTGTGATAGAAGTTAAACAACTTCTTGATAAATCCAAAGAACAATAAGAATACATTGCAGTCAGTTGTGCATTTGTTGCATGATCGCAAGAAACATAAAGTCCTGTGCTCAACTTTGGGCATTGTTTTCCAAAAATAAGAAATTCTTACCTACTTTCAAAGATCAATCACACGAGAAAGCTTTTGGATCCGGTTTAATAGGAAGTCCCCTTGCTTGATAGTTGCTTGGTAAAGAGCATTCTTTGCATCTGGACGATTAGTTTCCATAACACCTGCAACTTTATCAATCTTGCAGTGAAGTTTCCCAGCCGCAATAAAACGTGACAATTCCCTGAAGACAATAAAGAGCTCAATTAAAACACATCAGTGATTCACAACAGAGAAAAAGTACCCTGTTACTGAGAATATCGAAAGGCATAGAGTAAAAGTATATAGGAAAATGAGAATACTTACAAATCAATGAACTCCACTGTTACTCCAAATGCCTTTGCCATTGCCTCAATGGTGACACTTTTATAAGACTCCAAGAACTGGGAATAAACAACAGTCCTGACCTCCCTCATGTAATACCGCAAGTGAGGATGCAAATAGCGATCCAATTTTATTTGCTCCGTCAGGCCAGCTGAAAGTCAATATATATATGAATTTCAAATAACGATGAAACATCAAAGTTACATATTCAAAATCAAAATGTGATGGATTTAATAAAGCAAACAGTAACAGCTACTAACCATCAACCAACTAGTGGACTGTACGTACTATTCAAGTTGACAGGCTCGTGTCATGGGTAAACTAGTTTAACATTGATTCGTAGGGCAGTGTACAGAGATATGTAAATACTTAAAACATTCATGCAAATTTAACACTTAATCCTTAAAAGTTGAATTTATTTTTCTTTTTATTTCTTAAATATGTGGGATTATCCAATATTTGGTCAATTCTGCTAGCCCATTAGATGCCAATATTGGACACAAGATGCAAACGGAATGCAGACAATTTAAATAATTAAAATGACTTATAGTTGCTATACCCCCAGTTATTAATGAAAAAATACCTTAGACAAAAATCATAAAAAGGTGATAACTACACCAAAAAAAGGACCATATAACAAAACCCATGAAAAAAGCACGAGGTAATAATATAAAGTGAAAATGAGCCAGCTCTATAGCAACGGTTGGATGAAATCATCCAATGTTATCTCTTCATGTATACATCAGTGCACAAACAAGTAAATAACAGTACAAAACTGTAAAAACATCATATATATATATATATAGAAAAAATATGTGTCACACAACTAATGCTTACCAAATGCAGAGAAAAATGACTTGTATTGGCAATCATATAAAGAGTTCAAAAATTCGGACAGATGTGGAATTTTCCCAATCACCGTCAAGATCTCAGGAGCATCAACTACCTGCCACAGTAAATATTATAAAGAAGAAGAAGAAGAAGAAACTACCAATCAAGCAAGCGTTGCGAGAACCATCACACCAACACACCAAACTATCCCAATCTCTCTACAGAAGAATAATGAGAAGAAAAAGCAAGCAAAGCGATGCGAGAACCATCACACCAACACACCAACACACCAAACTATCCCAATCTCTCTAGAAAAGAATAATGAGAAGAAAAGGCAAGCGATGCGAGAACCATCACACCAAACTATGCCTACCTTCTGTTTCAAGGAAACTCTATCCAATGATATGACACTGGTAAGGACTGTATAGAATATGAAGGTGTCATAAGGGAAGAGTTCATAAGTTGTGAAAGTTGAGATGGAATCAAGAAACAGATCGGCAGCGCTCTTGAAATTTCGAGTAGACAGGAAGAACAAGCCTTCATACACCTTCAGGCGGTTCTTCCTTTCCCAGTCACCTCCCTCCTCAAACAAGCTGTCATCAGCAGGTTATTAGTTAAATAATCAAAGGCTCAAGTGCAGTACTTCAAATAAAAGATACAGCAGAAGGTAATTAAGCAACCTAAAAACTCTGCACATCTCCTTACTTTTTTGCTTTATCAATGCTCTTAGAAATAAGATCAAAATCCATGTAGAAAAAACCAAGCAGCAACGTATAGAAAACCAAGTCCATCTTCTGCCCAACTGCAACTGTCTTGCTCTCTGTTACCTTGAGTTGTTCCAGAGCTTTCTCCTGGGTTTATACAAGGAAGACAAGTTAGGTGTGGCAGTTCCTAGAGATGAATATAAGCCAAATCGACAACTAGAGCATTGAAGGTCGCAGTTGTTATATACCTTGTCACCTATTCGTATGTAAAACAAGGACTTGGCTAAATGAGCTTCTCTAACTTCACTTTCACCTAAGTTTTCTTCAGCATCAGCAATCCTAATAAAAAATGCCACCAGATTATTAGTATGCCAGAGATCAATCACCTGGAACATCATAAATACTACTCAGTGAAGACCAAGTGGTCGAGTGTTGGTAAACAGTTCAAACTAAAACGCAATTGATTACAACATCAAACAGCAGACCCTTTCTAGAAGGTATCCAGCATTCACTATGTATGGTAGGTTAAGAGTAAAATACACACAAGGTAATGGTCGCATACCACGTCACCGAACGAATTTACGAAGACAGAAAAGGAATTAAAGAAAAGAGAAAGAATAGGGTTGAAAATCAATTGACTACAATAGTACAGCTGGATAACTTAAGTCTTAGGAAAGCAAAAAAGAGAAATGTACCAAAGAAAATTATGATAAGTCACCCAAAGAGTAAAGACGGCAAAGCCATCAACTCAAAGCAAGCAGAATGAAGCACAAAGATACAGTTAGATCATTATCAGATCAAAACTCTTAAAGTATCAAATGGGCAGGCAAGTTCCGTAGCATAAATAGTTGGATTAAATGAAACAACATACGTAAAGCCAGATTGTAACAGAAGAAAAAAGAAAGAAAGAAAGAAAGCATCTTAATAAAGTTGAATGGCTAAACTAGACACAACAGGATTCAGGATAAGATAAGAACATAACGAACCTGGAGTAAGCTAAACAATTCTGTTTTGCCCCCCATGAAGGCCAAAAGAAAAAAAGGTTATTTACTATCGATACAAGGCTTGCTGATTTGAGTTGAATTTTATTTTTTTATTGTGTATGAACATTTCGGCACATAATTCAACACATTTAAACTCGTTAGAATCGAAAACGTATTTCAAAGTTCAGGGCCTCTCCCCAAAAACAGAACTTTCAACTCCCTAAGGCTCCAATCTAACAATAGAACCGAAAAAACTTTCGCAACATTACATAATTGCAAATAATCCCTGTTTGGACATAGAGTCCCCTAGTAGAATTCAGCAATCCCAATTGAAAAACACTTCATTTATTGAGTTGTACTCCTTTTTCAATCGAATTGTATGTAACTTAGGTTATGTAAAGTTCATTTCTGTGTTCGAGAGTCAAATCCCATCCATGAAACTTATGTTTCAAGAAGCCAGGCTTTATTGGAAGAGGTCCAAGTGGTTTCAACTATTTGGAGCAGCTCAGTAGTTTTTGCCAGCAATGAAAACTGGCCTTCAGCAGTTCAGTGACTTCAGTCCCTACAATCAAGGATCTGAGCATTACAGTTCACCACGAGAGTGATTGAGATGGGTCACAGCTGAATATATATAGTGGGAAGGAAGTCATTCAGAACTAACGATGCGCAATTCTCACATAAAGTGCGAAATAGTTAGACATAAATGGACTCAGAGGGGGCAGATAGGGGGCGGCACTCCCCACTAAATTTCCAAAAATCCTGTTGTTATAGTGGCATCAGTCCTAAATACTTCAAGATTATATAGGCTTGCCACCCCATGGTTTTTCTGGAAAAATAGCATCCACTCCCTTAAGATTTTTTTTTAAATCATTCGCCCCCTATTAAAAACCTGCATCCAATTCCTGGATACAGAAACATCTAGAGTGCACCCATTATAGAATGAATTAAATATCTACAAGGCAGATTTCATTTTATTCCATTTTATTCCTATGGTGGATTCCGGAGGCATGAGTTGAGCTCAAGGATTCAAGGCAACGTTGTTCAAACATAGGTAGTGATGTATGTGGATTCGAGAAGCTTAGATACATGGAGTGTTGATCCATATATGGTAATGTAAGAACCTCTTATAAGTTACCACCACTTGATTATTTAGTGCTTAAATTTCTGGACCAGGTTCCTTGGGTTTTAGCCACAACTGGGGTTATCGACATCAAAATCACAAGTCTCCCTTTCGTGTATTTGAATTTCTTTGATTACATGCGATATGTGTTAGATCCACTCATTTGATTGTGATTTAAACAATTAATTGTTGAAGTGGCCAATAGGTGTTTGATATATTGCCTAGCTAGTCATACTTGTTAGTTGTAAATCAACCAAGGCATTTATCGATCCTTTTTGCAACTGGAACTAAGTGATCATCTTACAAAGTCAAACAATATATGTGTGTGAGTGAGAGGGTGAAAGGCATGTTTGCAACATACTAAAACTACTCCCTTTCAAGGCAATAGCTTCTGTTGTGATTCTTCTGATCAGCTTTCAGCCTCAAGCACTCTCCTTTGAACTCCATCAATTAATTATTCCCCAAGAGATATTACAATTCTGAATTTCCTTCACAGAAGAAACACCTAAAAAAACAATTCAAGGTTGACAAGTTCACTCTGTTGCTCGACCTTCTAACCAAGGCAATAATGTCACATAAAATCCCTTATAACTCCCCTATGTACAGGATATCGTCAAATGGGGATTAACCCTCATTTGAAATGTGGGGTTGAATGATAAACAAGGCCTCCGTACTTTGCTGCAGAATGTCAACGACACAATAAACCAGTCCAACTCAGTGGGATGAAAGCCAATCCTCCCCCATTTTATCATTTCAAATTCTACATTCTCTTGCATGCTGATTTTCCCGACAATTTAAGAACAAATCCAGTAATACACAACACTTCATTTTCATCTTACTTGCCCCATAGTTTAAGGAATTACCTCTTAACTAATTTACACATGCACGCTCATAATAGAGAGACAATGAACTCACTTTTCATCAAGCTTCTTAAGCTGGTCATCTATGTTGGCACGCATCGAGGCCAAGACAGACTGGTCCAAATCCAGCACCGAATTTCCGGCTAGGGTTTCGTAGAGCGGAGCCATATCTGCAGCAATGCAATTAAAAAAAACCCTGAATCAGAGAGCAAACACGTATAGAAAAAGCTCAGAGAAAATCAATCATCGAGCAGTGGTGGAAGTTGTGGCGGTAAAATTTACCGTCGGCGATGATGGAGTCCAAGACCTCTTGGCGGAGGCGGACTTTCTCGATGTCAGGGACGTCGGAGTGGGTGAGAAGGAATAACTTATGAGCCAGAACCAGATGAGGTTGCTGCGGACCTTCTTGACCTTCCATGGCTTCTCTCTCGCTCGCTCGCTCGCTCGCTCTGTGATGCGGATTTCGCAGGAGGCCCGTGTTTGTATCGCACTTTGCTTGCAGAGGGAGGAACTTGCATAGTAGAGGAGAAACCAGGAGAAAGAAATCACATGCGACCAGGGTGTATCGTGCTTCAATGGGCTTCGTTGTGATGGAGCACTCGCCAGCCGTTTGATTTTGGTAACAACTAAAGGGTGGGTGCACACGATATGCGTTGTGCGGATAAAATAGTAAAAAGAATGGTAAATTACACTGGCGCATCAGATTTTTGATAAAAATAAAAAAAATTTATAATTTCAAAAATTACATTAATTTTCTTTTAAATTTAATTTTAATATCAAATAAATTCAACAATTAAAATTATTAACGAAAATTACTATCACCCCTCCAAAATCACCCAACACCTCCAACCCCTCAACCTCACCCCACTCCCAAAACCACTGCCCTCTCTCTCTCTTCCTCTGCCGTCTCTCTCTCCTCTCTACAGTCTCTCTCCCTCAATGCGAGATCAGCGATATGGGAATCGACGATCGATAATCGGTGACACTGACAGTGAAAAATTAGTGACGGCACCAATCACATCTCATATATATATATATATATATATATATATAACGAGGACGTCTCTCTCTCTCCACCACTAACTCTTTATCGTCGTCGATCCCTTTATTGCCGCCACCTCGCAACTCTCACACGGAGAGAGATAAATGGCATAAAGGAGAGAGAGATGGAGTTTGGGTAGTGATTTGAGAGCATTAGGAGGGTAGTTTTCAGGTGGTTTCGGGTGATTTTGGGTTTAGGTGGTTTTGATAAATGGCATAAAGGAGAGAGAGATGGAGTTTGGGTAGTGATTTGGGAGCATTAGGAGGGTAGTTTTCAGGTGGTTTCGGGGTGATTTTGGGCTTAGGTGGTTTTGAGATGGTTTTCGTTAAGTATAATAAAAATTTTAATAGTTGAGTTCATTTGATGTTAAAATTAAATCTGAGTGGAGGTTAGTATAATTTTTGAAACTATATGAAATTTTTTATTTTTTATTAGAAACTTCATGGGGTCAGTGTAATTTACCTGTAATTTACCCTAAAAAGAATAAAAAATTGCTAAGGTAGTTTAAAGATAATTATTATTATTTTTACAAATTTATTCTCACCAATTAAAAAATATTTTGTTTCGTTTTGGTCCCTTATTTTATTGAAGCAGAATAAAAAATATTAGAATAGCAAAGGAAGCGGGGTAGGCACATAGACATATAACAAATAATTAGTAAATTATAAAAATAATAATATTAATAAGAGTTAAAAATAATATGATACAAATAATAATTGATGAATAATTAAAATTAAAATAATAAAAAAAATAGGTGATAGAATGAGATAAAAATGTAATATGTTTCTATATTTTATTCTTATATTTTTTAAAAATTAAACTTTATATATGTATTATAAATATAAAAATATTTAATCTATATAATTGGAACGAGTTGAGAAAAATTAGGACAGAAGAAACAAATATCGTCCAAGCCTCATTTGTAATTGAGAGCAGAGAAAATTAATAAAATTCAAAATCAATTGGGGTGAAAAAAATTATTGTCTCTGCTAATGAAAACTAGAAAAGATTGGGGGTAAATTTTTTAGACTCCCCTCGTCAAAACAAATTTATAAAGTTAATATTTTAATTAAAATATGAAAAAAAATTAAAATGCAAAATAAATTAAAATAAATTAATAAGTTAAATTTTATATTATTAAATTTTATTTTTACTAAACTTTCTTTTATATTTTGATAAAAAAATTTACTTTTTTTTATTTCTAATCGATATAATTCAAAAAATCAAAAAAATAAAAAAAGATTGAAAAGAATAAATAAACAAAAAATAGTAAATCACACAAATTAACTAAACATAGCCAATATCCATATGCAAATTATTAGGTATATTATGATAAACAAATGTTGCAATTCATACTAAGTGAGTTATTTTTTATTTTTTAATTAATTAATAAATGTGAATCATTATACTACTATTGTAAAATTTATTTTTACGATATTAAATATAAATACTACGTAAAATTGTTATATGGTGTTCTAGAGCACCAAATAATTATTCATATATGCATGGAGCCAAACTCTTTTTAATTTACCTAGTTAGTACTCTTTTTTTCTCTCATGGTTCAACACTAAAAACTTGGGATAACCTCAAAACACTTAACAATTCAAAAGGAAAATGAGAAAATCACTAGGTTTTTTAACTTCTCTACCCTTGCCTTCACTTAGAAAAAAGTTGATTTTAAACTATATTAGAAAAAACAATATCTCGAACACTGTTTAAAATAATTTTTTTGAGCTAGACAAACAAGTGTTACCCTCGGTATTTGGCTGAAGGCCTTTGCAGCTCTTTGTGATGAAGTAGCTATGGCATCTCTATTGGCTAGCAAGCTAGCCAAGCCAAGCTCAAAACGGCATAATTAAATGATTGTTTTGTCAATCATAGATTTTGCACCATAGAATGAATTGAGAAACTAAGAACGTTTTTATTATTGATAGTATCTTTTGCTAAAGCAATTGTAGTCCAATCGGAGTAATTTTGGTACTCAAAAAAGAAAAAGCAAAGATGAAAAACGTAACAAATTATCTACATTTAAGATGGAATCAAATATTGATTTCGGTCCAGTGGTCTACAGAAGGTTGACATCCGGTATTACATCTAGGATATAATCAAATCATTTGGATTTCGATCGAGAGAAGGCCGACAATTAATATTATCTTTCTTTTAGTTTATGTGAATGATATTATTTTTCTACGATAATGACTTAACTTTGATAAATGAGCTTAAGAAGAAGTTAGAAACACAAACTGAGCGCATCGTTTGGCTTGACTAAGCCCATCATTTGTCTTTACATTCGGGGGTGTTAAAAGAATAGAGAAAACTAATAAATCACTTCAAAGCGATCCAAATTGTATGTTTTTTTTTTTGATAGTTTGATTCTAGTTCTAATTCTAAATTATTAAGAACCGTTCATTATGTTTCAATTATTGTATTAAGCTTTTGGGTAATCATATAAAGTCGAACCGAATCGTGCCTTAATGTTGTTATATTTATATTATATTATGTTCTATGTAAATAAGAAAATTAGAATATTAACTATTTTCTTTATGCTGTTGCTTTTTTTCTTCATTTCTTCTTTTCTATAATCTAATTTTTACTTTTTTTTCATAACACGGTAATGTTATATAATTCATATATTACTAATAATTAATAAAAAAAATTACAAGAGAATAAAATATAATGCATAATTTTAAAATACGAAAATGTTTTTTTGTAAGTAATATTATAAAATTATAAAACAAAATATAAAGTAAAATTATATAACAAAGAATGAAAAAAATAAATATAAAAAAAATTAACGTAGAATTGTTTTAACAAAAAAAAGCAATAAATTTTTAGTTTCAGAACCACAACGCCAAATCGAACCGAACAGTTCTTATTAATTTTTGGACGGTCAAATTTTATGGTACTTAGGTTTGATTCCAGTTCTTAAATCAAATCAAACTCGGCGTAAACATCCCTATTTTCATCTCTTTGCTATGCACGTGCATACACACTAAAAGTGGCTGCACACCATTCCCGCGTAATTTAATAAATCAAGAGAGAGTAAAGAGAAAATATGAATCGAAACAAGCTTGCTTATATATTTTTTACTTTCAGCTTCTAGTTCTAAATTAACCAACACAAAATAAATTCTACTACTTAAATCTGTAAATTTACAACTTTAAAATTTCAATTACACTAAATACCACATAATAGTAGGGGTGTAAAAATGACCTGAGAACCGACGGGGGCTCGAAACTTGCCATTGTAGAAGTTCGGTCCAGCCTTTCGCCACTGTTCATAGATCGGGTTTGGGCCGCCCGTCAAAGCCCGATGGGTCCTGCAGGCCCAGTCCGATTCTAGCCCGCCCAAAAAAATCTGAGATCCGCCCAAATGAAGCCCGTCACAAAGTCCGGGTCGAGCTAGCCGTTGGGCCCGGCCCGACCATCTCCCCCTCCAACGGTAAGTTTTTGGGATTAACGACTGAGATTAGATTTTTTAAAAATTTGACGGCTGTGATTATTTGACCGTTGGGCCCGGCCCGGCCTGACCAACTGCTAATTTTTTTTTTAAACACAATTTTTTCCTATAAATAGGGAGTTTCCTTTCATGTTTTTCTCATCCAAACAGCTCTCTTCTCTCTAATTTTTCTCTCTAATTACTCGGTAGTATTCAGGTTCGGTAATATTCGGGTTCGGAGCGAACCATTCGGTGCAATTGTGGGCAAATTAAGAAGTAAAGATCAAGAATCGAGATCAAGATTAAAATACAAATCAATCGATATCAAGATTAAAGATCAGAGTTCCTTAATTCGGTTTACTTTATTTTTTACAATTTAATTTATTTTTTGTAATTTTATTCAATTTTTTTAAATTCTAGTCTCTATCTCTAAAAAATTAAATTTTGTTTGTAATTTAAATTCTAGTCTCTAAAAAAATTAATTTATTTGTTGCAATATTTAATTAAATTTTGAATACATTTTAAAAAAATTTAATTAATTTTTAAAAAAAATTAAATTTTATTTCATTTTCAATTTTTTTAAATTCTAGTATCTATTCTCTAAAAAATTATTTTTTTTTCAATTTAAATTCTAGCCCCTAATTTATTTATTTGTTGCAATTTAAATTGTAGTTTCTAATTTATTTGTTATAATTAAAAATCTAGTCTCTAAAAAAAGTAATTTATTTGTTGATTTAAAATTTAATAATTTTTAAAAAAAATTCGATGGATCCAAATATTTTTTCCGTTAATGAATAAGAAGATATTTTTACATTTTCACCTACTGGTTTTAATCTCACTCCCTATGTCCCTATTCCACCCACTGCTTCATCTGCATCTGTATCTGTATCTGTAGGTTCATATAGTAAAAAAGTTTTGAATGCGTGAGAATTTTTTAAATTTTTTTTTGAAAAAAATAATGATGGCACCGTTACTGTTAAAGCAAAATGTAAAGTTTATAATAAACTTCTTTCGGAGAACGCATCGAGTGGCACTAGCCACTTCCGTAGACATACTGAAATTTACCGTAAAAATTCACCACTTAATGTCATTTCACAAATACAAACAGGTATAGATACAACTGGTAATATTACAAATTTTTCGTGAGAACAAACCCGCGCACAAAATATTGTTGTTGATTATATAATAAAATAAGAATAACCATTTTCAATAAGTGAACAACCGGCATTTGAAGAAATGATACAAACCGGATTTGTTTTGCAATTTTAATATTTTTCTAGAAATACTACAAAAATAAGATTTTACGTAGATTTGATCAAATTAAAATCGAGTTAATGGATTTATTTACAAATTTAAAAGAAAAAATTAATTTAACTTCTGATTTATTAACTGCTAAAAATAAACAAGAATTTCAATATATTACAGCACATTTTATAGATAATGATTGGAATTTATGTAAAAGAATTTTTTTATTTAAAACAATAGAATTTTCCTATACTGGTCAATCTTTAGGTATAGTTATTAGACAATAACTAGGTATGTGGGGTATTACAAATAAAATATTTTTTATTACTTTAAATAATACTTCTTATAATAATGAATGTGTACATTATTTAAAACGTCATTTACAGCTTCCATTATTTAGTGGTTTATTTCATTTCGTTGTTCCACACATATTTTAAATTCAATTGTGAAAGAAAGATTTAAATATTACAATGAGTCTCTTGAAAGAGTTAGGGTAGCAGTAAGATGTATAAATAGTAGTGCTAGAAGAGTTGATTTGAATAGAAAAATATGTCAACAAGAAAATATAAAATATAAAAAATTACAACATAATGTAGACACTAGATGAAACTCGACATATCAAATATTAGCACTAGTAATAAAATAAAAAAAAGTAATTGATTTATACTATGAAATAAATACATATATTAATTTTGAACCTTCAATGTTTAGTGATTGGGATAATTTAAATATATATAAAAAAATTTATAAAGTTTTTGATTAAGTAACAAAATTATTTTCTTTTATTTACACTTCTACAACTCCATTAGTTTTACTGCAATTAAAACAAATTTGCGCAGTATTTGATAAATTTTTACTCAATCCAAATTATTATCAAATGATATTTAATATGAAGATAAATTTAATAAATATTATAATAAAATAATACATATTTTTAGAATAACCTGCATACTAGATCTTAGGTGTAAAAATATTAGTTTGTATTATTTTTTAGAAAATATTTACGGTAATATAAACCAACAAGAAACAATAAATGAAACACTTAAATATTTATATGATAAATATAAAACTCAAATAATACCACAATCAACACAGTCCCATAGGTCAAGTACTTCGTCTCGAAGTGGTAACGATGATTGGTTTATCATAAAAAATAGACGATTTTTTGAGATTCATGGAAGTTTTATTACAAAATTTCAACGATTTTTTGATACTGTAGAAAATATAGATGAAGATAATTTTGATATTTTAGATTATTGGAAACAACACAAGTTGTCGTGGCCAGTATTGGCCGCGATAGCTCGCGATATACTTGTCATTCCTGTCTCTACAGTTGATTTCGAGTCAACTTTCAATGTAGGTGGACGAGTGCTGAGCGACTACAAATCAAGGCTCACTCCGAAAATAGTTCAAATATTGATGATTACACGAGACACACTTTACGCATCGAAAATGTGTCAAAAAATGGATAAGAAAGAAATAATCGAATCAGACATAGAAAATGTCATGTCTGGAACGCCTGAAAAATTATCAGACTCAGACTGATTTTTGTAATTATTTGTTATATATGTAAATTTTCTTTCTTTATATTTGTAATTTTATTTTTTATTTTTTATGTATTTTAAATAGAGAATAATGCAAATGATTGTTAGGTTTGTATGTACTAACCTAGTTGGGATGTACTTGACCTATAATGATGCAATTGTTCTATTTTTTTAAAATGTACAATACACTTACAATGTGAAAAATTGTTCACATTTGATTTTTGATTAATAAAATTTATATCGTATTTTATTATTTCAATTGTTCAAGTTTACCTCATTTAATTGATTAATACGCTTATATAATATAATAAATTTGAATACAACAAAAATTTTTATAATAAACTTATATAATATAATAAATTTGAATACAAAAAAAAACTTATATTATTATATAATATAATAAACT
>JAOTRH010000018.1:11647720-11670546 GCA_034768845.1 Heliamphora exappendiculata | reverse complement strand
ATACAAGTCATACCTTTTTGGCTAAGGTGTCAACATTGATTGTTCAAAATGGGTTAGCACTTTCATTTTGAAAATAATAAATATTATCCAATTAAAGACATTTATTTATAGAAAATAAAATATAAAAATCATCAAAATCAATTAAAGAAGCTATGGGGCTAAGAGTCATTTTTCAATTTCTTTCATTATAAAACCCTTCAATACATTTAAATTAGTGCAAAGTCAAGTTTTTATGTGCACAAACAGTTAATGTTATGATCAGTAATTAAAAGGTGAGTATATATATATATTTTTTTATGTTATAATATGTTTTCTTTGCATAAAAAGGAGTTAAAAATTTCACCATAATTAAAAAAATAATAACTTTATTTGCAAAATGAGCGAGAATAACATGATTAGTTTTCATTAATTAAGTAAATAATAATTTTTGATTTGGTTGAATAGATGAAAATTACATAATTAAATGGCGATTGACTTTTAGTCGTTTCTTAGCTTAAAGCCATTTTATGCAAAAAGATAAAAAAAAAATTGTTTGATTAAGACATGCGTAGTATTTAAGCCAAAGACTTAAAACGACTTTAAGTTAAATGATAATTTTTTTTGCTTAAAATTATTATAATTTTTTAAAATTTATTTTTAGATAATTTTATATTTATTATAGTTCTTATTTGGTAGATTTTGAAGAATAAAATTTTAAAATATAAATTTTATAAAAAAATAAATATATATAATAAAAATTATGATATTTTTAAAAAATAAAAAAATATGTAAAAAGAAAAAAAGCTAAAAACTTTTAAGTTGAAAAATAAATTTTTTTGACGTTTTAAGTTTTTAAATAAAAGGGTAAAAAAATTAATTTTAAACTAACTTTATGTCGGTTGCCAAACAATGGTTAAATAAAATTACGAAAAATTAGTTTTAGATACTTAAAATAGCGTCGGTTTTATTTTTCATCTACCACGAAAAATTTTAACACGCGAGATTCAATTTTAATGCGCGAGCTCTAGTTAGCCAATTGAACAGATAAATTTATCTGTGTATTTTTTAAAATATACAGATAAATTTTTCTGTCTTACATAAATAAGTAAGACAGATAAATTTATCTGCATGAAGAACACTGTACTTTTTCAAAACATGTATAAAGTGAACAGATAAATTTATATGTCTTGTATAAATAAACAGACAGATAAATTTATCTATATAAAAAATACTGCGACTTTTTAAAATATGTATAAAACATACAGATAAATTTATCTGTCTTGTATAAATAATAAGATAAATAAATTTATTTGTCAAATTATACTTATTTCATTAAGCAGATAAATTTATCTGTTTAGCATTTTTCAAAGTTAAAAATGAATAGATGAATTTATCTGTCTAACATTTTTCAATAGTAGGAGAAACAGATAAATTTATCTGTTATTTCTGCTTATTTGACTTAACAGATAAATTTATCTGCATAACATTTGTTAATGCTAGAAAAGAACGACAAATAAATTTATCTGTATGCATTACATATAAATTTATTTATTTGTGTTAAATTTATGTATATTGTAAGCGATTAAATCTCACACGTTAAAAATTTTATTGATAAATTTTGTACATTAAAATTTATTTTTTTAAATTTTTCGCTTAAAACCTTATAAAATTAATATATTAGGGATGAAACAGAAAAATTCAGATAGTTTAGAGGATAAAAATGAAATTAACCCCAAAACCAAGAGAATTTGTATTAGAGTAAACGACATCGTCGGTACAAAAGCAATGCGCACGCCATACGATTTCATGCGTCTTCTCCCTCTCCACCCCCCTGTGTTATGGCGACGGCGGTGGTGGCGGAGTCCCGGAAGCTCCCTCGGCCGGGCCGAGGCGGCGTCGTATCCCACGGACTCAGCGAAGAAGAAGCCCGAGTCCGAGCCATAGCCGAGATCGTCAACAACATGGTCGACCTCTCCCGCAGAGGAGAGAAAGTTGACCTAAACGCCCTCAAGTCCGCCGCGTGCCGGAAGTACGGCCTATCTCGCGCTCCCAAGCTGGTGGAGATGATAGCGGCGCTGCCCGAGTCGGAGCGCGAGTCCCTCCTCCCCAAGCTCCGAGCCAAGCCAGTACGTACCGCATCCGGGATCGCCGTCGTGGCCGTCATGTCGAAGCCCCACCGTTGCCCCCACATAGCGACGACAGGGAACATATGTGTGTACTGTCCCGGAGGGCCTGATTCGGATTTTGAGTACAGTACGCAATCGTACACTGGATACGAACCAACCAGTATGCGCGCAATTCGTGCCAGGTAGGTCTATTGGTTAGCTTTGTTGATGCTAGTTGAATGCTGAGACTTTGTTTGGTTGATAAGAAAATTGTACTCAGATTTTCCGTTGTTGGAGCATGAAACGTTTAAACTACCATGCGTGTTAGGCCATCCCAAACCATTCATCCTTTTTTTTTTTGTCTATTTTGCATCAAATTTGAGTAAAAATCTTGGTTAAAAACTTCATTTGATACTACACACGCCAATGGAAATAAGAAAACCATCATTTAATAAATAAATAAAAAAAGGATTCCCCTGCTTATTCTCAAAACACATTTTGACGCATTTTTTATGAAAATTTTGATTGCTTCAAATATTTTATTAAATTCGAGGGGGATCAAGTTCCGACCAGAACCACGTGGATCACATGTGAAAGACCAGAGCACATGGAACGTGCATGGAATGCCGTACAACGCAACAGGCCTTTCAACCACAATGCGCGCCTCGGCATTAAGCTGATATACTCGGATAGCGTACCCGAGGTTTGTCGACCTCGGGGCATATAAATCCGAGCAGCGGTTCTCGGATCTAGGCTTAGAGCCCGACCTTGGACACGAAGTGTTCGGCATCCTGAAAGGGGATGCTCGGCATCCAGGTCCGAGCGGAACGAGTTGTGCAACCTTTAGATCTGAGCTAGAGATTTAGTAGTCGGGTTGATACGCGTATCAGAAAAGTGATATGTGATGATGAGAGATCAGTAATAAATAGGCAAACTCAAGGGTAAGGTCGTCAAATAAGGATGGCTTGGCCCTGGCCCAAATTAGGCATGTGGATTAGCCCAGGCTAGGCCTGAATGCTTATGGACGTCTTGACATGACAAAAGGTACTTGCGAAAAGCTCTTGTAGAGATTTTCAATGATGGCACTGATAGGTCACTATCAAACCATTAATTACTATGTCTTGATCAGAGAGAGGAAGTACAACCCATCCTGCTCGGGTCGGGTCGGACTCCACAAGCGGGTTAAGTATTTTTCTTCCTATAAGTAGCCATCGAATGGGAAGACTGAGATATGCTCTCTTCTACTAAGCCAAAATTCTATCAAAATACTCTTTCAAGTTCTTTCCTCTCTCTAAAATCTCTTACCTGACTTGATCGTCGGAGGGTCCACCGGTATAAAGCCACCGGCGAGCATCTCACCCATTTCTTATGCAGGAAAACACGTGGAGTTCATTCTTGACACCTCAGCCAGCTTGGACGGGACCAGTAGATCTCAATCCTTATCCTCTACAATTTGGCGCCGTCTGTGGTAATGCCTAGAACACCTTTATGGATAGCCGGGGAAACCACGATCATGAAAAGCTGAGAGAACCACGCGCTCCACGCGCAGAAGCATCCCATGCGACTCACCGTAGAAGGGGATACCCAGTGGCCTCTGAAGTTCATGTTGGTGGAGCTAGGCTCAACCAAAGGAGAGATTGGACCCAAGTTGGGGGTTCTCATGAAACAACACCTTCTGCAGGAGGTTATCCTCCGCGTTTCACGATGCAGCAAGTGCTGGAAGGGTACCAGGACGAGCTGAATAAGAGGGACCAGCAGCTACTTAGGCTCCAGCAAGAGCTCCATGAAATGAGGGCTCAAATGGACTGGCAACGCTCACCAGAAGTCCAGTCAAAGCATGAGAGGTCCAACCGGGATGAGAGGAGAGGTGTTGTTCGACCTCAGCCCAGCCGTGGCTCGAGGAGGAGGGAGCCTCGACCCGATCGACATGAATGACATGAGGACCCTGAGAAGAGCCGTGTCTCAGGCTCCAAAAAGGGGAGACAAGGACAAACCCAGACCTCCAGCAGCACCCATGCACCAGCCGTGTGCCGTCATGAGCAGCAACGACAGGCTGGCCAAGACCTCGGGCGTGCGGAGGAGAAGGAAGAGCTCAAGAAATGGCTGAATCTTCAGCTCGAGGGGAGACTACAGCTGACCACAAGGAGGTCGGCTCAGGACGGGGCTCGGAGGGCACTGGAGCAGATATCAGCCTCCCCATTTACAAGGGAGGTGGATGCAGTAGATCCGCCTAGGGAGTTCCAAACCCCCAAATTCAACCTATATGATGGGAAAACTGACCCTATGGGTCATATTTGACACTTCAGACAAATGATGGCACTATGGAGTGGAAACGATGCTCTGATGTGCAGGATTTTTCCGTCCAGCTTGGGCTAAGTAGCTCTACAATGGTTTGACAAACTCCCAGCTGGGTCAGTGGAAAACTGGAGGCAGCTCGCAGAGCTGTCCGCAGCGAGGTTTATTACGAACAGTTGTCAACCAAGAGAGATTGATTCCCTGCTCGGCTTGAGAAAGGCCGAGAATGAAAGCCCGAGGTCTTATGCTCAGCGTTATTGGAAAACTTTTAACGACATCGATGACTGCAATGAGCAGCTTTCCGTAGCCTATTTCAAGCTTGGGTTGGAGAAAACCCACAAGTTGAGGCATTCGCTAACCAAGAGGCCTGCTCAGGGCATGGCCGAGCTGATGTTAAGGATTGAGCAGTACTCCAAAGTCGAGGAGGATATGGGCGGCGTGAATAATGAAACCCCTGCCCTAGAAACGCAGAAGGGAGACCGAACGGAGAAGAATGAGAACAAGAAGGCCAAGAAGAGCCCTGATCGGGAAAAGGAGCGCCAGAGGCCCAACGAGGTATATGAAGTGGCCAACACTGTGTTCAAGGAGACCATTCATAAGCTCATCGACCAGATTAAAGACAAGCCATGGTTCGTCTGGCAGCCCAAGATGTTCACTGACTCGAGCAAACGGGATGAGAAGAAGCACTGCACTTACCATAGAGAGCATGGGCATTATACGGACCGTTGTCGGACCTTTAAGAGGTTCTTGGAGGAACAAGTGAAGGCAGACAACCTCGGGCAATACATCGACAAAGAAAAGACCCGGGCTGAACAACATGCTAAAGCCGAGCAAGATAGAGGAGCAGATGAGCCCGTGGGAATTGTTAACGTTATACACGCTACTCTCAGGCCGGAGACGTCAAACGAGACGAGGGGTCAAAGATGGAAGAGGGCACATCGCGAGGTTATTCAGACCCAGCTCGAGCAGGGTGATCCGGGCAAAATAAAACATCCGAGCAGTGAGTACTTGGCAGGAGATTTGACTTTTACTTATGCCGACCTAGAAGGGGTTGAACACCCTCACAATAACGCGTTTGTTATAACCCTCCGGATAGGAAGGTATGCCGTGAAGCGCATCTTGGTCAACCAAGGAAGCTCGGCGGAGGTAATGTACGCCGACTTCTTCTACAAGTTAGGACTCAAGAAGGAGGGTTTGTAGAAATGTCATACCCCATTGGTCGGGTTCAACAGTCAGCCCGTCCTACCCATAGGAAGAATCACACTGCCGGTCAAGGTAGGCTCCGAGCTCAAAAATATTGAATTTTTGGTGGTAAATGTACCGTCCCCCTACAATGCCATAATGGGGAGGACATGGCTTCATCAGCTCAAAGCTATTCCCTCTCCCTATCATCAAGTCCTGAAATTCCCAACCGCCGGGGGTGTGGAATCCATCAGGGGAGATCAGGCAACGACCAGGTAGTGTTTCATGGTTGCTATCCAAGGAAAAGATGGCTCGTCCGGCGATAAGCAAATGTGCGTGGTTGAAGTTTAAGATAGACCACTCCTTGATGACATTGGGAGAGCACCAACAGAAAAGATTGTGGAGCCCCTGGAAAAGGTCATGCTCGGAGGTGATGACCCGGAACGTTTCTTTTTGCTCGGCTCCAATATGGCCGAGCAGGAGGAGACCAACCTGGTAACATTCCTCAGATCAAATGTGGAGGTATTCGCTTGGACTCCCTATGAGTTGTCGGGCATTGACCCCGAGGTGATGCAGCATAAGTTGAATGTCAATCATACACACAAGCCCATTGTCCAGCGCGGGAGGAGGTCCTCCACTCAACACGTAGAGGCCGTAGCAGAGGAAGTTGAAAAGTTACTCGAGGCAGGGGCAATATGGGAGGTGCAGTACCCCCAATGGCTGTCAAACACTGTGGTCGTGAAGAAGAAGAATGGGAAGTGGAGGGTCTGTATTGATTTCACCGACTTAAATAAAACTTTTCCTAAAGACTCTTTCCCACTTTCCAAGATTGATCAATTAGTGGATTTGGCAGTCGGACACGGAATAATGAGCTTCTTGGACGCGTATAAGGGCTACCAGCTTTGAGCCCGGATAATCAAGAGAAGACCAGTTTCATCACCCCCAGAGGATTGTATTGCTACAAGGTCATGCCCTTTGGCTTGAAAAATGCTGGGGCAACCTACTAGAGACGCGTAACTAAGATATTCCAACTAATGCTAGGTCGGAGTATCAAAGTTTACATAGATGACATGGTAGTGAAAACTGAGCAAGAGCAAGATCATTTGGCCAACCTGAGCAGCGTCTTCGAGGTGCTGAAGACCTACAAACTGAGACTCAACGCGTCAAAGTGTGCATTCAGTGTACAGTTCAGCAAGTTTCTGGGACACTTGATCAGCAGAAGAGGCATCGAGGTAGATCCCGAGTAGATAGCTGCAATTCAGAACATACAACCCCCAAAAACCGTTAGAGAAATACAGCGACTGACAGGAATGACAGCAGCTCTGAACCAATTTATCAGCCGATCATCAGATAAGTGCCCTCATTTTTTTCAATTGTTAAAAAAGGGCAAAAATTTTGTCTGGGGGGAGGAGTGTGATCAGGCGCTCCAAAGTTTGAAGGAGTACCTGACCTCGGCTCCTATTTTCTCCAAGCCCTTGTTTGGGGATGAGCTATATATGTACCTTGCAGTGTTCGAACACGCGGCTAGTGCCGTCCTGCTCAGAATGAACATTGCCGAACAGCTTCCAATCTACTATGTCAGTCACACCTTTCTCGAAGCCGAGATCAGATACTTGCCCTTGGAGAAGCTAGCACTAGCCTTGGTCATGGCATCTCGAAAGCTGACAATACTTTCATGCCCACAAAATCATTGTTTTAACTGCACACCCGCTCAAAGCCTTGCTACGCTGAGTTGATCTCTCCGGAAGAATTGCCAAGTGAGGTATAAAGCTCGGGGAATATGACATCGAGTTCCGGTCAAGAACAGCAATAAAGGGGCAGATCCTAGCAGATTTTATCGCCGAATTCTCCAAGCCGAGTTCTCTACTCAGCTCGGACCCAACCACGCTCGAGTCCTAGTTGGGGGGGAAGGATGACCAGGAAGGAAAGGAAGATGGAGAACCAAATGGGGCATCCAACGCCAATGCCCAGACCCGGCTAACAAAATTGCAAAGGTGGAGGTTATTCACTGATGGTGCTTCAAACCAGAAGGGCTCTGGAGCAGGGGTGGTCCTCATCTCCCCTGACAGATCAGTAATAGAGCACTCCATAAGGCTAGGGTTCCCAGCGTCCAATAATGAAGCCGAGTATGAAGCATTGCTCGCCGGACTCAGAAGCGCCGGCTCCTCGGCATAAAAAAGTTGTGGATATTTTCTGCGATTCCCAGCTGGTGGTGAATCAGATGACTGGACAGTACAATGTGATGGATGACATGATGGTTGTATACCTGTCCATAGCACTCGAGCTAGTCAAGGGCTTCGAAGACGTACAGATTGAGCAGGTCAGCTGAGAAGGGAACTCCTATGCCGATGCTCTGGCAGCCCTAGCCTCAGCAACCGAGCTCGGGCTAAAAAGAACAGTAGAGGTACAGAAGCAGGAGAGCTCGAGCATTGACGCCACTGCTCAGCAGGTATGTGCCATTGAAGAAGATCAATAGCCGAGCTGGATGGATCTAATCGTTAGATTTCTCAACAACGGTGAACTCCTAGAGGACAAGAAGGAAGCACATAAAATCAAACACAAGTCTGCATGTTTTTTGCTATCCCCCAAGGTTCAACTGTACAGAAGATCCTTCTCGGGACCCTATTTGTTATGTGTTCACCCAAACAAAGTCCAAGATTTTCTGTTCGAGCTTCACGAGGGAATATGTGGGGGACACACCGGAGGAAGGTTTATGGCACACCGAGCAATAAGCCAGGGCTATTGGTGGCCCTATATGCAGAAGGATGCTCAAGTGTATTCACAGAAGTGTGAGAAATGCCAGAGGTTTGCTCCCTTGCACAGGCAACCAGCCGAGGAACTCAGCCCGATCACTAGTCCGTGGCCTTTTGCTCAATGGGGACTGGATATTGTTGGGCCATTGCCTAAGGCATGCAATAGAAAGTTCCTAATTGTAGTTACGGATTATTTTTCCAAATGGGTGGAGGCTGAGCCCTTAGCTAACATCAGAGATGTGGACGCAAAGAAGTTTTTTTGGAAAAACATCATCACCAGATTTGGTATTCTGCGTGCCATAGTTGCAGACAATGGGAAGCAGTTCGACAACAATTTGATTAAAACATTCTGCTCGGGCCTGGATATAAAGATTTATTTCTCAACGCCTTCATTTTCCCAGAGCAATGGCCAAGCAGAAATCTCGAACAAGACACTTCTTTCAGGGCTCAAGAGAAGATTAGAGAAGTCCAAAGGAAAGTGGGCAGACGAACTCCCCTCAGTGCTGTGGTCCTACCAAACAACTCCTAGGAGTTCTACTAGGAAGACGCCATTTGCCATGGCCTATGGCTTAGAAGCAGTTATCTCTTTGGAGGTCGATGTGCCTACCATCAGAACGGAAGCTTTCGAGTCTGGGAATAACAGTCTCAGCATTGCTCGGGACCTGGACCTGGTCGAGGAAAGACGAGAGCAGGCCCTGGTCAAGCTGGCGTTCTACCACCAACAACTTGCAAAGTTCTACAACAGACGAGTCAATCAAAGGAGCTTCCAGGCCGGCGAGCTGTTTCTCAGGAAGATCCTCCTTAATACAAAGGACCCCTTTGATGGCAAGCTAGGCCCGACCTGGGAGGGTCCGTACAAAGTAACGTCGGTTTCAGGCACAGGAGCGTACAGACTTGAAGATATGGAAGGAAAGCAAATCCCGAGGCCGTGGAATGCCTAGAATTTACGAAAGTTTTATCATTAAAGTGTCAGCTGTAAATTTGTTCGGGATGATGAATAAAGAGAATTTTTATAGTTTATGTGCGCAATCTTAGAGCATCTCAAGAAAGTCCTGACTCGATTAGGCAACAAAAGTCCCGGTGACTTCGAGTCACGCCTGGGCAAGAAAGCCCTAGTTCGGCTAGGCAACAAAAGTCCCGGTGATTTCGAGTCACGCCTGGGCAAGAAACCCTTAGTTCGGCTAGGCAACAAAAGTCCCGGTGACTTCGAGTCATGCCTGGGCAAAAAAGCCCTAGCTCGGCTAGGCAACAAAAGTCCCGGTGACTTCGAATCACGCTTGGGCAAGAAAATCCTAGCCTGGCTAGGCAAAATAGGTTTCAGATGACTTCCAGTCATGCCTGGCTAGGAAAGACCTAGCTCGATTGGATATCATTGGTACGACCGAGCAGAAAAGACCCAACCGACCCTGAAGGAATTGGTAATTTTGAGATTTCTACATCTCATTGTTGGGTCACAAGTGTTCGGGTATCGTTGCGATGCGAAATGAGCATTAAAACGAGCGGAGTTCTAGCTCGGCTAGAACTATCCAAATCGGACGAATAGTGAAACTCAAGCCGACCTCTGATGACTTGGTAATTTTGAGATTTCTACATCTCATTTCTGGGTCATAAGTGGACTTACTCGGAAAATCGTAAGGTTTTTCCTGACCAGGGGGATTTGCTAAGTTATATACTATATAGCTCGAATTAGTTCGAAGTGCTCGGGTGATCTTGTGAAACTATTAAGCATCTCAATTCGGTACAATCTCAATTTGATCGGAGAATTCCCGATCTCATCAGTAGTGCGAGGCCCAGCTTCGTACAATTGCATAAAAATTTAAAATCAACGGCAAGTGCAAGACTATACGAGAACAACACATGCGAAAGTCTGAACAGGAATACTTTTCATTAATAAAAGGATGCGTATAGGAGAAAGCCATGCCGACCTCACAAACGGATTGAGTTTATGCATGGCATACTTGAAATAAAAAATATAAAAAATTACAAAGATTTACTCAGTGAGTAGAGCCGCTCCCTCCTCACCCAGTGCCTCAGACCCCAACTCGCCCGGAGCCGCACCGTCCACCTCTGTAGCTCGATCGGCCTCCTGCTCTTGATCTGGCTCGTCTTCCTCCAGCGTAAGATCAACCGGGGCATTCGGGCCGGCTACTCTTGCCTCGGGCCAGAGAGGCTCGAGCTCTTCAAACTCATCCTCTTGATCGAGAATGTGCTCTTGCTCGGCCGAAGGAGGAGGATGAGGTATCTGCTCAGTTGAAGGAGGAGGAGGAGGAGGTATCTTTTCAGAAGGAGTTGGGATAGTGGCCATGGAGATCGGACGGACCTCGATAACTTGTCCGGGAGGGATGGCTTAGCCCAGTAGGTTCGCAAACTGTGCGGGAAAAGGTACACTGGGCTGAAGCCAGGGCACCTCCCTGTGCAGTGTGGAATCCGCTGGTACAGCAGCGGCTCTCAGGGCAGCATCCCAACCTATCTTGAAAAGTGGGTTATGCATCATCCTAACCTGGGCCTCGTAGTCGTCCTCGGCCTTGTTGTACCCCTCTTTGAACTTCTTCTGAGCGGTATGAGAGTTCAGTTCTTGGAGGTCGGTATAAACCCTCTGAAGCGCGGCCTCAGACTTTGTGGCCTTCTCCAGCTATGCCAGAACAGAAGCCAGATTGGCCTCATGTTCCTTGACAGCCGCCAGGGCCTTGCTGGCATGGAGCTTGGCCTCCTCCTTGGCCTTGCAGGCCTCCTCGACCCGAGCTTGAACGATCTTCAGGTCGTCCTGCATCTTTATTGCGTCGTTGTGCAGGATGTTGCATTTCTCCTATAACTTGCTGCAGCGCTCGGCTGCTTCGACGCCCATCTGCAAGCCCTGCACAATTAGAGTTGATAATAACTCCGACGAGGAATTGTATATACAGAATTAAACAAGTTAACAAAGCTTGGACTAGAACAACCTACCACAATCACGTGTTGCGCGGCTTGCTTGGCCAGGCTGGTGTCCGGGATCGCCTCGTAGTTGGTCTTGTCTTTGGGCAAGCACAGAGTTTTAGCGAGCGCCCATGCCACATTGTGGCTCTCCTGCACTGAATCCCGTGTAGTCAAGGATCTGCCACGGTAGACGGGGTTGAAGGTGAGGGAAGTTTCTGTTACCTCGAGCTCGGCTGCTGAGCTGTCTGGTTGGGCAGTTGGGGGCGCTTCCTCTACCCGGCGCCTAATCTGGCGGCTCGCAACCTCGGCCGCAGAAGGCCTCTTCCTTGTTGGCTGGGTTGGGGGAGCGGCAGAGGTTCGAGCTGCAGTATGTGGGGCAACGATCGGGGCCTGGACGCCCGATGACGTGGCAGCGGTTTGAACTCCCGTCGATGGGGAGGAGGCAGGGGCCTGATGACCAGATAGGTCCCCTAATAAGAAATTGAGCAGGTTCCTCCTCGACATGCTTGATTCGTCCTGGTCGGTGAGGCTGTGGGAGGTGGAGTTGGAAGATCTGCGACGACTTGCCGCGCTGGATGTGGTTGCTCGGTTGCTCAGGTCCTCTTCAGGTTGAGCTCCTTCAACTGGCTCTAGGCGGTGGCCGAGCTTCTCTGGACGAACAGAAACCCCGTTGAAAAGCCTTGAGAAGCAGCGCACGCCGTGGTCCCCGCCGAGCACCCACCTTATGCGCTCGTAGTTTATACAGCTGTCCCTTCGGTCTTTTCTGCCCCGAGCAGCCGAAGTATTGCAGTAAGCACCTGAGAAAAGTGATATGTGATGATGAGAGATCAGTAATAAATAGGCCAATTCATGGGTAAGGTCGTCAAATAGGGATGGCTTGGCCCTGGCCCAAATTAGGCCTGTGAATTAGCCCAGGCTAGGCCTGAATGCTTATGAACGTCTTGACATGACAAAAGGTACTTGCGGAAAGCTCTTGCAAAAATATCCAATGATGGCACTGATAGGTCACTATCAAACCATTAATTGCTATGTCTTGATCAGAGAGAGGAAGTACAACCCAACCTGCTCGGGTCGGGTCGGACTCCACAAGCAAGCCAAAAGGTTCTTTCACCAAATTTGGTGAAAAACTTTCTTTTTCCTTGATTTGGTATGGGTTTGATGAAAGGATTCAAGCTCAATTTTTAACTCATATTTCATCAAATTTAAATTTGTTGAAAAAAAAAGATGATAGGTTGGAGATGATCGTCACCGGCATTATTATCTACATTAGAAATTAGAAACTGATACTTCTGAGAAAATTAGGAGAAAATTGAGAAGAGGGAAAAACACATAATTAAAGCAAGCCATTGGAATTCCTTCGTCTTCTGTCTCATTGTTCTCTTTTGTTTAAATGGTTTGTGTTTCGCCACAATATGCTAATTGCATCGTTTAGGACCACCTGCAATCGAGCGATCTTGGGAATCATCTCCCAAACTAACACACAAACAGACGCACACACACACTCTAGGGCTAAGTGTGCGACTTGCTTCAATTGCTACAATTTTCTAGTTTTACAAACTAGAAACTGCAAAGCCAACTCCTAATTTACGTATTAACATTGTTTCAGAATTAATGATAAGTATCAGTTCTGATGATTTTAGGATCTAAGATTTTTGGAAGTATGAGACTGAGACAAAAAGGAATTTGTATTCAAGTTACCTATTACATTCTCTTGGGTTGCCTTTTAGTGTTTGTCATAAGAGCAACTTCTTGGAGCCAATGCAAGCATATTTTCCATGATTTTGATGTAGCCTATGTTGTGAGGAATAAGATTACTGAATGCAATCTATCTTCTTAATGGTAAGACTTTGTCCTGCTCTAGAACTGAATCTTTTTATCTCTTAAAAGATTTTACATTATTATTAGCAAGACTTGGACGTGTTTATGGAAATCATCCTGTATAGATGAAACAAGCAAGAGATATGATGATATATTTGTCTACTGACAGTTTCCCACTAGCCAAGTGGAAGAGTAATCTTGTGCATAGTTAAAAACGGCCAGTGTATAGGTACTTAAGGACTGAGCAAGTTCATCAAATCACATGTCGCTTGATCTAGTTAAAGAAATCAAAGGGAAACAGGAGGAGTGAAATGTGCTGCAGATCAAGCAAATTTGGAGAACAATGATCCGGCTTTAGGTTTTATACCTGAACATAGAACAAGTTGTATTCTGACATCAGAAAGACCAAAGATCCAATCACAGCTCAGGAGGATGACAACCCACTCAAAACATGAGCTGGTCAAGTGCGTGCAGTAGTGTCGATATTTTGTTATTGGATAGAGCCATGGCACAGAAAATAATTGCAATGTATCATGATTCTTGGCTTGGGCTGTAGGGATAACTTTTCCCAGCCCTCTTAAGCATTGGGGTATACTTCCCAAAATATCCCAGAAGCGGCGGCAATCATTTAGCAGTTAGCAGTTGCCTTGCCATTCAAAGAAAGCCTAAAAAAGAATTTGAATTCTTTTCTTTCTTGTACAACATTTGCATGAATAATAGGCAATCCGTTGGGTGGCTAAACATGACATTACTAACGGTGTAGAAGGTTTGAGAAAAGTAGAGTCTGTTCCTAAAAGTTGTGTACGAGAAAATACTTATGTCCCTGATCATGCGATGATATACTATATTATCCGCTTACTAGGAATTAATTGAATGATATGTAAGAAATAAAAAAATCTATGAAATAATAAATTTGCTGTACCTCATCAGATGGATGCTGCTTGGACATTTGAAAAGGCAAGCGTTCACATAAATTCTTCCTATAGTCTTTTGCTTGTGTGAAAATGAATAGAGAGATTCTGGATTACAGGGACCTGTCATTCTGAAAAGACTGCTAGAATGATGTATGCCAACTTTTTTGGGGGGTCTGTTCCCTCAGATTTTTTTAAAAAAAATTTTTAGTCTTTCTTTAATAAACCTTTCGGCGTATCTTCTGTTTTCACAAATTTTGATATACTTGAGTTGTTTATTCATAAGCTTGTATATCTTGTAGTCGATGTTTCACAGGTTCATTATCTGTGATCTTCTCATTTCAGATATAACCCATATGTTCAAGCTAGATGCCGGATAGATCAGCTCAAACGGTTGGGTCACAGTGTGGATAAGGTTGGGTGTTTACAATTTTCTTCTGCCTTTTTCCATTTTCGATTGTGCAAATGAGATGATTTTTATATGTGAGTTCATGTTCATATTTTAATGATTGTTCGTTTTGCAGGTTGAATTCATCTTGATGGGAGGTACTTTCATGTCATTGCCATCAGATTACCGTGATTATTTTATAAGGAATCTTCACGATGCTTTATCCGGACACACCTCTGCCAATGTTGAGGAGGCAGTTTCCTACTCCGAGCACAGTTCTATAAAGTGTATTGGGATGACTATTGAAACGTGAGTTACAATTTGAACTGATTCGTAGGAGGGGAAATTCCATTGTGCTCCCGTGGTTCCAAACATGCATTTTAGTTAGACTAACCCTTTGATGTATCCCACTTAAGGAAAAGACTTTTGATGGTTTCCATTTAAGCAACCTGCTTTTTTTTATCAGCAAGTACACATGCATCGACGTCCACACCTACTCTTGACAAGGCTTGAACCCATCACCTTCCATTTGAGAGAATAATGCCCATACCATTGGGACAAAGGCCTCTTGGTATTTACGCAACCTACTTAATTAAAACAATGCACTAAATTAAGTACAAGTCATTTTTTATGCGATAAGATATTCGTGTTTTATATATTCTATCAGATTCTGAATTGCTAACATAGTCACTAACAAGGTTTTATTCAAGTTTGCATCACAGCAGGAGTTCTTGCATCTCTCTCTCTCTCTCTCTCTCTCTCTCTCTCTCTTGCGTTTTGAAGTTTTGTCTTTCTTCTTTATGAAAAGAAGCATGGTGTTAGGGGCATTCTAGATTTTTATTATTTGTCAACCTTGACCTTCTTGGGAAACGATAGAGAAGAAATAATGAGATAATGAAAAAACTTACTATTGTTTCTTCCCTTATTTTTCTAATTGCTGTTTATAATTTTAGTTTATAGATATTTTTCTCATAGCAATGAAATTTTTGATATCAAGATGTAATCTTGAAAATATGGATCTGTATTTTAAGTGTAACGTTATTGTTTTTGTAACTTCTAGGAGGCCCGATTATTGCCTTGGACCACATTTGAGGCAGATGCTTTCTTATGGCTGCACCCGGCTGGAGATTGGAGTTCAAAGCACATACGAGGATGTGGCTCGTGACACCAATAGAGGCCACACAGTAGGTGCTGTCGCCGATTGTTTTTGCTTGGCAAAGGATGCTGGTTTCAAGGTTCTCCACTGTTCTGTCTTGCGTATGTCGTCCTTAAGTCAGATTTCAAATTTTCAATTTAATATTCTGTGCACTTTATTTTTGTTGCAATCTCAGTTATTTCCTTACAAAAACTCATCTCCTAACTACTGGACTCATTAACAAGTTGATTTGGCATTTACATGATCAGCAACTTGAACCTTGAACAAAAAGAATTGTTTCTAGCATAATAGGAGACTCATGTTTCATCGTAGTTGTTACTCTTCTAATCGCATTTAACACCATTCCTCTGAAAACTTGTAAACTGCAACCATTGATGCCTTACTGCTTTAATCATGCATTTTTTTTTCCAGAACCATTCAGTACATTTTGTTTTGGTTTCATGTTACTGAGTTGAATGCATTTCTTCTAGGTCGTTGCTCATATGATGCCTGATCTTCCAAATGTTGGGGTTGAAAGGGACTTGGAAAGTTTTAAGGAATTCTTTGAAAGCCCTTCATTTAGAGCTGATGGGCTTAAAATCTATCCAACGCTTGTTATTCGTGGGACTGGGCTATATGAGCTTTGGAAAACTGGCAGGTATTACAATGTTTTTTTTCTGTTTTGTTTTTAGGTTTTAGTGGTTTCTCTTCCATTTCTAGGGTAGTTTGAAGTGATCCATTTTTTACGACTAATCTTAATATATATGCATCAAAAGTAGCCTCTTAATTTTAAATTACAGTGTTACCTATTCTGACAATTGCATGATTAAATGAGAAGTGGAAATAATTAGTCAATCTCCTGTCCAGGTATAGAAATTATCCACCTGAGCAGCTTGTGGACATAGTAGCTAGGATTCTAGCCATGGTACCCCCTTGGACACGTGTTTATAGAGTTCAGCGGGATATTCCTATGCCTCTAGTTACTTCTGGGGTGGAGAAAGGAAATCTTAGAGAGCTAGCTTTAGCTCGGATGGATGACTTGGGCTTGAAATGCCGAGATGTTCGAACACGTGAAGCTGGAATCCAGGTAAGTGAATTGTCTTCATTTGGACACGCTCTTTGTTATCGACTGCAGTAAATTGTAATTTTTGTAAATTTCCCGTGTATTTAGGACATTCACCACAAAATAAAGCCAGAAGAAGTTGAGCTTGTCCGCCGTGATTATTCAGCAAATGAGGGTTGGGAAACTTTTCTTTCATATGAAGATACACGCCAGGTATCTAGAATCTATGTCTCCAAAAACCCTCAACACTTCCCACCACCCTCTCAGGGAAAAAAGAAACCCACACATGCATGTACCCCAAAGAGCTGCTGCCACTCCTTATGTTTTGGATTTCACACCAATTGAAATGTTAGCATGTTCCATTATTGATCTTAAAGAGAGCACCGGTTTCTAGGCATTTTTTATGGTTACCACTTGTTGGCTCCTGTATTAAATTTATCCCTTTTTTCTGTTGTTGTTGTTGGGTTCGCAATGGTAAGATTCCTCTATCGCGACTTGAGTGTCGTGGGTTTAAACGTGTGATCACACAGATTTGGAGTTTCGCACTAGTGCTTTCATTGGCAAATTCATAGTTCAGATGTCTTCCATATGGTGTCCCTAAATTTGCAACACCTTTACTCATCAACTCTTCAACGTGTCACTATGTCACTGTCCAACATCAATTTTTTTCTAGTTGAAGTATTAAGTATAGTAGAATTGAAAATTCTTTATTTTCAGTTGTTGGCACTGATGTGAGCTCAGTTTTTCAGTGCTTCCAGTTTAAGTGCAATACAACAATTCATCATGACATGGTCAATGAATTGTCGTATTGGACTTACATCGCCTTTTTTTTCCCTCATTCTATTTTTTTTCTTCTTATTATGGATCTTGGTTTTATGCCTTCTTTTCTTTTTTATAGTTTTAATTGGTGACATGCATGGGTTAGTGTGTCCAACTTCCCAAGATTTATTGGAATTTTGTGATTCTTGTAACAGTAATTTTAACCATTCTTGTTTGAAATACATGCATCCTTTTTTAACAACAATTGCTCTTTACAGTGTGTTTTGGTTTTTTTGATGATCTATTAGTTGTTGAAAATTATATATTTTTTCATGCAATTTACTCGTCAAGTCAGTGCAATACTTGCTCATGTGTATGTGCTTTATTATTGAGCAACAAAGGCCTGTCGTAACATTGCCTGCTGCTTTTTTGTATTCACATAGGACATTCTTGTTGGGTTACTGCGCTTACGAAAATGTGGCCGGAACGTAACTTGCCCAGAACTCGTTGGGAAGTGTTCTATTGTTCGTGAACTCCATGTATATGGGACTGCAGTTCCAGTTCATGGACGGGATGCTGATAAGTTGCAACACCAGGTGACATTGAATTCCTTCTGTGCTGACATAAACTTCAAACGACATAAAGTGGAAGTCAAACTAGTCAAGGGCGACGCATTGCACTCATTAGTTACGTGACACCACTGAAAAAGGGGTCAAACCCCTGAACTTAACTCAAAAAGAAACCTAAAAAAAACTTGGAACAGCTTGTAACGTTGCCTGGAGAAATTATTCTTATCATAACCATATTTTGTATGCCTGTGAAAAATCAAAGATTTGGCTCATCAAACTGACATATTTTTTATTTTTTTTATTTTACCCAAGTAGCATGGACGTGGACACGAATACGTCGACTCGTTAATTTTGAAAAAATACAAGACAACACATCTAGGACATGTTAAATATTCAGATTTTTATATATTTATAATATGTCAAATATGTGAATAATTTATTCAGTGGTAGATAAAAATATAAAAAGTCTTATGTTTCTTTTTATAAATGTTTTCAAAATATATTTAGGGCGCATGATTTGGGTTTTGAAGAATTCAAATCATTATTACTATGAAAAAGTTCATCACACAAGACAGTTTGAAGAGTTCAAGAAGTGTAATTGAAGTGTTTATCAAGTGTCGAAAAAGTGTATGAAATGATAAATTTAATTTTTTTATTAGGACACGTATAAAAAGTATCAAATACTAATTTAGGAGTGTCTGAAAAGTGTTTAAGAGAGTGTCGTGTCTGAAAAGTGTTTAAGAGAGTGTCGTGTCTAATACGACACGTCACTTTCATAGAAGTTTTCGCACTTTTTCGGATTTTACCATTATAGAAAAAAATTATGAAAAGAAAATCAATTGTACTGGGAAAAAATCAATATATTAAATCTAGCAGGTTGTTCAACTAAATTTGTCTAATAATATATAACCATAAGCATACAATAAACCCAACAAACATGTAGCTAACTAACGATCACATAGTTAAGAATAATTAAAATCTTTTTGTACTTATCAGAAAGAAAGGTAAATCCTTTTATCTCCTTGTGTTGTATGTTTACTTGGCCAACGGGCATGCTATATTAGATTTTTTCTATGATTTGAGAAGTTTAAATTATAAATTAGTTTGTCACTTTTTTAGAAATAGGTAATGAATATCAGTTCACTATGTATGGATGGTATAAACTGGCTAAACAAGAATTCTTTAACAGTAAACAACCACTTCAGATATTCTTCCTTCTCCTTCCCCTTCAAACTCCAATTCGTATTTTTCAAAGAGAAATCTCTGATCAAGGTTATTTGTAACAAGTAGTTTTGTTGGTTGGTTCATTGGTCACATTTTATTCATGAAATGACTTGAATTGGTATTAGTCTGGATACGAAAAATCCCTTCAATTCCTCATGTGTGCGTGAATTTGTCAGGCCCTATTTTGACCGTAGGGCAGTAACCTCTCCATCTTAATACAATGGTTCCTTTTTTCTTTCTTTCTTGTGTTGTTCCTTACAGGGCTATGGCACACTGCTAATGGAGGAGGCTGAGCGGATTGCTCGTCGGGAGCATAGGTCAACAAAGATGGCTGTTATTTCAGGCGTGGGAACCCGTCATTACTATAGGAAATTGGGCTATGAGCTTGAAGGTCCTTACATGGTCAAATGTCTGGTGTAAGATGAGATGGACACAAATTTTTAATCCATGTTATGCCGTTTGTACCATTTTGACATACAAGTTAATCATAGGAAGTTTCTTTGTAAATTTGAGTTTGTTTATGCATGTTTCCTTTTTCTTTTTCTCCGAGCTTTACTGTACTCTTTATCCGGACAAGCGTGTAATTTAAAACAAAGCAAGGTTTGATTTTTCACTTTGGATTTGGCGGGAATCTTTCTCCTTCTGAGAGGATTTTGATATAGAATTTCTTTCACGATGCATTTGATGCCTGAGCAAATTTTTGGCGGAAAATGTGAATCCGATCATGCATTTAGTTGTCAAAAGAGAACTATAGGGTTGGGGAGATGCTTAAGCAAGGCTGCTTTGATTTTTGTTGCTTTCAATGTTGGAAAGCATAGGATAGGTTGTTGGAACTAGAAATAAAAGAAGCCATCAGAGCCTCATCTTTTGTTGAGGTTTTTATATCACAGCCGCCCCGTTAATTTGGTACCAGATGCCTACTATTTCAGACATATTTGCAAGTCTAGCTGGAGTGGAACCCAAAACTGCTAAGCTACTCTAACGATTTAAGGTCTACCAATCGTAAATTCAAAAATCTTGTGATCAACTCTCAGTGCTAGGGGTGCCATTCATCGGCTTGGCTTGGCTTTGCTTTGCTTTCAACTTATCACATGTATTTAGTTTTTAATTTTATCACTTGGAACTGATTAATAGTTTCGTCGATTTTGAACTCATAGGTTTGATGATTTCATGAATAGGTGCGGTTTAATTTGATAATTTGAGCTTACCTTGTTGAGCTCATTTTAATTTTTATCCAAGGATAGTCTTTTTTTAATTAAAATAAATAAATTTAATAAGTTTAAAGCTCAAAAAATTATGAATTAATCAATTAAACTACACATAGAGTTAAATTACATAAATTTTACACACAAAATATTAAAATAATAAACAATTTAATATTATAATAAATGTAAAAATCTATAAATTTAAATTTTTAATAGTCGGTTTGGATTCAACGAGTTGCTACAATCAAGACATGTAACTCGATCACCACCCAAAAAAAAAAAAAAAAGTTGGAAAAACCCATCACTTGACCACATCATGCTCAAAACTATTCATTCATTTCATTGTCATGTTTGTTGAATTGTTGGACAATTTGAACGGGTTGATCCAATCTATGATCCAATCTATGAGCGCCCCCACTCAGAGCCTATGTTCAGATTAAAAAGCCTAAGTGGCTTTTTTTTGGGTCTTTCTAATAAAAAAATTATATTTTAATTTAAAATTTTTATTTTTTAGTTTTGCGAGAATTCTATAAAATATGCCCGTTACGACCAAATTAAAAAAAGTTTAATAAAGACAATTTTTTAAAAAATAAATAAATAAAAAGCTTGTTGAGTTGACTTTTTTTTGTATTATATGATTTTTTTTAGATTTTCATCAAAAAAATTATTTTTTAATTTATTCATGATAAGAGAAATCTAGAAAATACACTCATTAGGCTAATGCTAAAAAAAAGTTTACTAAAAACGAGAAAAAAATTATAAAAAAAAAAAAACCTCATCTAAACACAGACTCAATCAATACTGATACTTATAATTTGTGGGTGCTGCAAGTATTCAAAATTCTATCCCTCATGAGTGAATCCCAAGAGCCATGTTGTTTGTGAGTGATTGCAAGTATTCATAAGTTTACCCGTTATGCGTTATGATTGGGTCCCAAGAGCCATGCTAGAGGGAGGATCATGCGTTAAGAAAACCAAAACAAAACAAAATTGCCCCATGTAAGAAGATGAGAATCCAGGCATTAGTAATAGAGGTCCTACCACCATTTTGATCCATTGGTTGCAACTGAAACTCTTGAGTCTTGCAAAAATTCAGATGGCCGAACACTAAAACAAGTGCACTATGACTGCTGTAGTAGGAACACGAGGTCAAACAACTTCTATCAAAGAAATACAATCTCGGGGCTTATGAATGCAATTTAGTGCTCCGACAAGCAATTTCAGAAACAAGGGAAGTCAAGTAGAGACCTGACAACCAATTTCAGAAACAAGGGTGCTGCCTGTATTTTCAACAACATACATACTGTAATTTACCCCCCAAAAAGAAGAAAAATTTGCTTTTGGATAGCACCAATGGGCCAAAGCACTATTGATAGTAGGAAATGGTATGTACCTGCTTATCACAACAATGTTTTTAGATGCCTTTTGATGCTCTCCTTGTACAAAAAGAAAAGGCATAGTTTTGAGATGCCGTACTGTAACACCATGCACAATACTAGAGCAAGTTGCCCAAATAAATTTTGGACTCAAGGCTTCCATCGATGATCGCAATTTTAGAGAGGAATGTGTTGGAAGGACATACAACTTGGCAAATCTTCACAATCAGAAATGCCATCAGTGTCCCCTATCTCATCTTGACTGACACTCAAAAGAGCTTAACCTATAAATAGACAAGACTCGAGTTATAACATGTCAAATTCCTTTGTACTCTTACATCAAACAGGTTAACTCAACCCAATTGAAGAAGTTTATCGTCAGTGGGTACCCAGTTGATTCAACTAGTTGTTAGAAGAATTTTCTTAGTCATTAAACCACTGCAATGGTTATAATGCCCATTGCACATCATGCTAGAGCAGACAGGAAGATAAAACTACTCACAAATAAAATATTTAATAGAACCAATGTATATAAGCAGTCAACCTCAGGTGCTTGCATAGCATTATTATATATCCTGAAGCCGAGAACAAATTCGAATAAACATTTTTCAGTGTGTATAAATCTAAACATTCAAACCTTCCAAAATACAATTAGTTGAAAAGAGTGAACTTACTCTCCTTTCTCAAACGCGTGCCAGGGGAAAGAAGGGGATGGGGATGGGAATGGAGGTGGGAGTTGTTAGGAGATAGAGAATAATAGAAAGCCGTACCCTAATGGATAGGCAAACATTCTTATTTATAATAAAACTAAGGACTACTATTACAATTATACACCCACACACGGGATAATAATTATATAATATTAATAATAATAATAATAAACTACTAACACCCCCCCTCAAACTGGAACATATATATCTACTAAGCCCAACTTGTTACATAAATAGGAGACACGCAGACCCGGTAAAAATTTAGTAAACATATCAGCCACTTGTTCTCCGGTAGGAATAGATCCAAATGTAACAACTCTTTTTTGATATTCCTCGCGGATAAAGTGACAATCAACCTCAATGTACTTTGTTCGCTCATGAAACACTGGATTTGTGGCAATATAAATAGCGGAGGTATTATCAACCCAGAGTTTGGCAGAGT
>JAOTRH010000018.1:11634529-11647620 GCA_034768845.1 Heliamphora exappendiculata | reverse complement strand
ATGGCCAATTCAATTGTAATTGAATCTGCTATTGAAATCTGAATTTCAATGGCCAATGAAATTTACAGATTCCAACAAAGGATAATGAAGATATCAATAAAAAAAATTAAAATATTCATTTCTTACCTTTTCTAGCGAAATTACTATTCTCACAAAATGGTGAATAATGAAACTGTTAAGAATTGACATTTTACCATTACTTGTTGAACCAAATAGCAAAAATAGTATTCTAATAAAATGGCAATTTTGTTCCAGATTTCATTCTTTTAAACCAAACAGAACCTTAGTAAATATACCACGAAGCTCTGATAGTTATTTCGAGTTTCGTAAAAAACAAAGGGTAATTTAAGAAATTGGTTTGTTTGTTTGTTTGTTTTTTTTTTTTGTAATCATTTTAATAATATTCTGTTGGTGGAATAAGTGGAGTTAACGTTGAGTTCTACTTTGATAATTTAAAGAGTTTAATTTTTAGACACTAACGTATAGATCATAATTAATTAGATAATCAAAGCCACATAAGTTCAACACATTTTAAAAAAATTGAACGTTTTCTTTTGTAAAAATCATCTGTTTTTACATAGACAAACATGATGAAATTTCTTTTATGAATTATTTGTATACTTATATTTAGAAAATAAATAAATTTAATTATTACATCAGAACTTGAGGTGGACCCCATTTATTGTAACAACACAACACGGTGATGTTGGCAGCAGAGAAATTAAAAATGAAAAAGTGCAGTGAGAGAAGAAATTGAAAAAGTGCAATTGGGGAGGAAACGTTCACGAAAGCTTTTTTAAATTTTTATTTATTTATTTTTCTGAAAAAACAAAAAACAGCTACGGCTATTCCCAAACGCTGATCGAAATGGAACACAACCAAGCTTGTGTTTGGTAACGTCGAACAGAACCAGTTAGATGGCATTTGGTTTTAGTCCCAAATTGTGAAAATTTTTAACCTCTTCGGTGGGGAACAAACGATTCCCTCAAACGTTTGTTAAAAGTGCGCCTAAGGAAGGAGGAGATTGAGTATAGCTTACGCCAAACGGTTCGTCCTTATTCTAAAGCCCAATCCCCCCTCAACACCCCATTTGTATAAAGAACCCTCACTTTCCCTCTCACATACCCACTCCCCTTCCCTCTCTTTCTTTCTTTTCTTCTCGTTTTTGTTTCATGTTCTTCTTGTTCTCCTCGCTGGTTACATACGTATAATTAATTATACGTATGTTCTTTAATTTGATGGGTTCTAAGATGTGTACATAAGGTGCTCGAGAAAAGTTCAAGCTGAATTGGGTTTGAGATTTTGAATTAAATTTTGAAAGGCTGATCATCGGTTTTGGTTGTGAGTGAATTTTTTTTTTTTTTTAAATCTTTTGTTGCTGAGATGGAGAAGCTGAACTTTGTTAAGAATGGGGTGCTGAGATTGCCTCCTGGGTTCCGTTTCCATCCCACGGACGAAGAGCTCGTGGTTCAGTATTTGAAGCGCAAGGTATTTTCGTGCCCTTTGCCGGCTACAATCATCCCGGAGTTTGAAGTCTGCAAATCTGACCCTTGGGACTTGCCAGGTAAATCTTATCAGCTCAGCTGCCCCTCACTTAGTTATCCTCCTGACAACAACTCCAGAACTAATTAGATTTGTTCCTCTGTTTTCAAATTCTAACGAGTTTTTCTAAATTCCGAATCTATGAAGTAGAAGAAGCATATTAAACTTGATTGTCATTTGGCACCGTACTTCAATGCCATATCTCAAAGAATTGGGTGAAGGGATCTCACATTCAACTCAAATATACATACTATAACGTGAAGGAAAATTAATAGAAACTGAAGATCCCAGGAAAGCCTCGTACTTTTGAAACAGCTTGTTCTAATGCGTGAATATTGTTTTTCTTTTTGGCTCAGGTGACTCGGAGCAAGACAGGTACTTTTTTAGCACAAGGGAAGCCAAATACCCAAACGGGAATCGTTCCAACAGAGCAACGGGTTCTGGCTACTGGAAGGCAACTGGAATAGACAAGCAAATTTTTACTTGCAGGGGCAACCAAGTTGTGGGGATGAAAAAGACTCTTGTTTTTTACAGGGGAAAGCCTCCACATGGTTCTAGGACTGATTGGATCATGCACGAATATCGCCTTGTTGGCTCAGAAACTACGGCTGCCGCCACTGCCCCACCGAAAAAGAACTCAACCCAGGTGAGGTTTCATTTCACCAATTATGGACATATGCTTAATTAACCATTGTTATATTTTTATATGTGATTGATTCTAGCTGTTTAATTTTCCTGCAGAGCCCTGTGGAAAATTGGGTTCTTTGCCGCATTTTTTTGAAGAAAAGAAGTACTAAAAAAGAGTGTGAGGTCACAGAGTCCCGCAATTGTAATAGAGTCGGGGCTCCAGGGAAAACTAAGCCTGTGTTCTACGATTTCATGGCGAAGGAAAGGGCTGATTTGAATGTTGCCCCTGCTTCGTCGTCTTCAGGTTCGAGTGGGGTCACTGAGGTGTCTGGCCACGAACCCGAGGATCGTGAGGAAAGCAGCAGTTGTTGCAATAGCTTCTCCTCTTTTAGAAGACAACCTTAGCTGCACCTCCTTCGGTGGTCTCTGGTACCTGTATCAGTAGTTGAGAGCTTCTAAAATGTTTATCAGAATAACCATTTTTAGAGATCTGATGTCTGGTCACTCGGTTTCATTTTATCTTTTTCTTGTCTTTCTTCGGAAAGAGATATAGAGAAGAAATCTAGATAAAAAGAGAGGGGGAGAGAGATTGGCATCAACTGTTATGAGTAATTTGGAGAGCAGAGGAGGTTAACAGATGGTGATACACTGATACTATGTACTCATCAATCCCAAAGTTCTAAAATTAGTGATAATCTTCTCTTCTATGCACCTAGACTTGTTTCCTTAAATAATTATGTGGATTTGAGCACAGATTTGAAGTTGTGAGTGCGCTTGGATTTGTAATCTTTGTCTGTGTACTAAGCATTTTTTTTTTCTTAAAACGTTCTGGTCGATATTGGTCCCTTCACTATCCAATGCTTCTACTTAAAATAAAAAGAAATCAATTTTGAGGGAATAAGTTCAAAGGAGGACACGAGGGGGGAGGGGAGAAAAAAAAATGGAAAGAGAATAAATAGAAAGAATCCTTTTTGTGAAGCACATGAATAAGAATATGATCTTTGCAAGATCATCTCCGCATGAGGTTCTCTTGGCCCTTACTTTCAAACAAGGCAGAAGTTGGAATCTACCTAGGGAGAACCAAACTCCTTTATACTAAATTATGCTACTAGTCTCTAAACCACTATAAGAATCAACTGCGTAGCATCCACATCGAGAATCCAATTTATAAGGCCTGTTTCATAAAGTTGGAACCTTCAGTTATAAGCTTAATAAGTCAAATCCCTTTTGGTTGGCGGCTTTAAACTTGCAAAAAAATATCATTTTAAAGTGCAATAAAAATTAGCTAAAAACCTATTAAAGAAGCCAATCTAAAACCCAAGATTCAAACAAGATGTTTTATTTTTCTTCAAGTTTTTTCCATCATTAAAGCATAACAAACTGGTTTTAAACCAGCAACCAAACACCCACTGCGTATATTCCAATTCTGAACCAGCAACCAAACACCCACTGCGTATATTCCAATTCTGAACCAGCAACCAAACACCCACTACATCTATTCGAATTCTAATTCTGCTTCAGTTAAGAAACATCAGTTATCGTATGCCTAGGAACTTATGCCTCCGTCTTTGAACGAAATGGAAAGCGTCAAAGGGCTCATCCAATATTATAAGTTATGATGAAACAAATAAAACGGGATAAAGAACATATCAAACACACAGTATACAAAGAATTTTCCTAGTTCGAATTGTATACCTACTTCCACAAGCAAAGATTGACAAAAAAATTACTATAAAGAAAGAGAATACAAGAAGCTGATAATATTTTTCACTTTTACACATAATAAACCCTAAAAGCTATATAAACCCTTTTATAGGAAACTTTAAAACGAAATGAGTCGAAAAATACCCAATATATTAAAACGGGTCAAAATCGTATAATCGGGTGGAATGGACCCTGAATAGATTATAGAGTAATACTAGTTAAATTTAAGACACCAAACATTAACACTATACAGTCCAACCATAGCGTGAACAATTAGACATCCGTTACAACAATCAATCATCATCATATTAACAAAAGCTGCAAGAAAAAGATTAGGTAAATATGTTTTCATGGGGAACAAGGTTAACTAAAGTTTGAAATTACAAGATGAGTTGGTGAAACCAAAGAGACTTGAAGATACAAGGGTTTCTTGTGCAAGGATGACACCATTTTGAAAAACAATTAGCTGCTTCCCAAAGTCCTTGTCCGGAAGATTTGTTGCATCTTCTTGCAAGTTTTAAGTAGCTTCCTAATGCCTTAATTGGGTAAGAGTGGGAGAAAAACTCTGCTCCATGGCCCATACCGTGCCGGAGTTCTTATTATCCGAGGTCATAAATTTCCTCACAAAATAAGACTTATTAAGCAGACATATTCTCCCACCATCTTCCAACTACTCTGCAACTTTGACCTAAATTAACAACGTCATCATATATTAATTATCACTAATCTTGCATTTTATACTCTTAGTACTTCTTGATTGTACAAAGCTTTCATGTCTTGTACACGCATCCAACAATCATAAGTTCACGCCCTAACTGTAGTTGGCTCGTCTATTATAATTATTATTATATGGGTTGTGTGCTAATCATTGTTCATTGAGCGGTGAATATACAAACTCTTACTCATAAGAGTTTATTAGTTGGGATGACCAATTATACTAACTTTTTGCAGTGCAACTGTTGTTTTTTCTCATAAAAATTTTAAATAACAAATTTTTGTAACTCTTAATAATAAGAGATACTTATTATCTACTATCAAATGGGTGATATAAAAATACAAATTATAATAAGATCATCATCACATGGTATTTTAAATCATTTTATCTGTTATAACTTATTATAGAAACTTGGTTGAAAGGTAGGTCACATCACATACCCACAAGTTGAGTGCCAAGTGGACGCCGGACCAACAGAAAACGTTATATTGTATAAGAGTAATATTACGTACGTACACAGACAATTAATCACATATTAACCACAGAATTTGAATCATAACCATTTATTTGCACTGAAATTTACGATACTTATCAATTTTAATATAAATAAATGGTCAGGATCAACTTTATGCGGTTTATGTGATTGGTTGTCTATGTACAAAATAATTTTCATTGTATAAAGGTTAATTACCTATTTAATTGTCCATGAATATTATTAACTTAATTGCTTTGCCATGGCCGGGAGGGACAAACAAATTATTGAAAACAATGGAGAATGAAATATATAAAGATAAAAATTGCCGACCAAAGTTTCGTGTGACAATGGGTTAGAATCATCTAAGGCTGTTGGAGTTCTTCACGTCACCATTCTTTACATTTTTCAATTTCCTGACAAAACGACATATCATATCGGGAAAGAAAGAAAAATATACAAAAGAAAGAAAGAAAGAAAGAAAGAAAGAAAAAAGAATTTATGTCTTTTGAAAAAGAAAAAAAGATTTTTTTTGACATTATGTGATTTTAAATTAAAATATCACAATCACACAATAATGTGCAATTTAGTTATGAGTTTTATATAAATATATGGTTGTAAATTTGTAATGGTAGACAATTATATAATTTCGAACCACTTAATAATAATTCATAATTATTATGTGGGCTGGGCCGCATTGTTAGAACATGCACTCAAAGCACCCTTTTGTAGCCCCAACTGATTAGGTCAATCACCTAAGGACATCCCCACAAAAGGCCTACAATAGTACAAGGGCATAAAGGTCTTTCTGTAAATGGACGGGCAATTTTATTAGGGCTTTTTTTCAAATAATTTATTTGTATGTTTTTGAAATATTTTTTCTATTTTTGTTAAAAAAATTTACTTTTTGAATTTCTCTCATTGCAAGAAATTAAAAAGATAAAAAATTTAGATCAAAAAAATAAAAAAAGGCAAAAAAAGATAAAAAATAATCTTCAACCAAAATACAGTATATTTTTATATGTAACGAACTCTTTTCAACATTAATCAAAAAATACTTCTTAGAATTTTTGTAATGAGATAAATTTAAAAAAAATTAAAAATTAACATAAATATTATAATAATAATTAAAAAAAAGCTATTTGGGAGCAATATTGACAATCACCACAATTACAGGAAAGGTTATGCTATCGACAGCTCATTAAGTTGTCGTTAGAGGTTTTTAGAGTTCGATTTGATTTAGTTTTGAATTGAACTAAGAGTCAAATTTTAGAACAATTTTAAGAATTTGATAATCGAAACTGAACTGTAAATACCATATAACTCGGCCAAATTGAACTTATAAAATGATTCAATTCTGGTTTAGAATGATGGTTCTAAAATTAAATACTTATTACATATTTTATTTTTTTCGCTATTCATTCTTATAATGTTTTACTTTATATTTTGTTTTATTATTTATTTCATAAAATTACAAAATGATATTATCGTATCTATAAACTATGCATTATATTTTTTTATTCTTTTATACTAAAGCGTTTCTTATTTATATATAATACATAATTTAATATAAAAATTAAGGATTATTTTGGTTCGATTTTATACCGTTATCTAAAAACTTAATCTAAGAACCACACCATAATGAATAATTTTTAATAATTTAAAATTGGAATCAAATATTCAACCAAAAAAAACGAATCAAACCATACAATTTGGATCGATTTAGACCAATTTACATGTTCTATTTTTTTTTAACACCTCTAACTATTTTAAGAGCTTAATGGATATATACTTTTAGAAAAAAACTCTAATATCAATACACTTTTGGAGATAAATCCTACTACTTTTACAAATATTAATATACTATATACTAATATCAATACATATTGTTTCTTTTTACGTGAGTTTGGCCTAGCTTTTTTTGTTAATTTTTTAACTTTTTTGAAAAATAAATAATGTGAAGGGACGTGAAAAAAACCAATCAATTACAATGACTAAACAAGTGATTTAAGAAGCAAAAAACCTTAACATAGGTTTATTGACCAAGCTGTCATTAGCATATTTCTTATAAGAATATTAACCCACCAGAGAGGGAATGTTATTGTATTATGAATAATGCACATTGTTGACTGATTCCAAAACCAACCACTCTTAAATGCTAGTTTGTTTGGACAAGATAGAGTTTAGAAGGGGTTACTTTGCCCCTCTGCAACAATGACCTCTCTATTTTATTATACTGGACTCCAAGTATTTGATCTAATCAAATATAAACCCGCTTTTTGAAATAAAAATGCAGAGGACCCCCCGGTATTGTAAATTAGGGGCATCTTAAACTGTTTCCCATACCTACTACCATCACATAGGATTACCCACTTGGACACTCTCTACAAATGCTTAGTGCAATAGGAACAATATCTATATAACAACATATCTAGGCTGATGTGACTTTTGTCTTTTAATCCAATGGTTATTATGTCTTCCAAATAATTTAACGCTTGGTAAGCTTGAGATGAGAAAAGAGAAAGAAGAAACATAAAAGGAAAAAACAATTTCATCCATACTTGAGAAGAGAAATAGGAGAAACAATCAAACGGTGCCTCTCTGACTAAAACCCACATACCAGGGAGAGTCCAAAGATCTGAATCCACGACTAAAGCCCCCAAAGAGGAAAAGGCAGTAGCAATCCTGAAGATCAAAGATTAGATCTCCAATTACCCCCAAAAACATCAACTAATCAGCCTCAGTTCTCCCATAAAAGTCCAAAAACAGTGCAGCCACGCATCCATTATTCCAATTAAAAGCAACCCACATACCCAATTGACTCCTAAGCAACCAATAAAACTCTCCGAATTCATGAATAATATTCAAAGAACATCAAACCCGACAAACCCCAGTTCTGCACATGAAAAAATCTATATAACAAGATATCTAGGCTGATGTGACTTTTGTCCTTTTATCCAATGGTTACTATGCCTTCCAAACAATCTAACGCCTGGTAGGCTTGAGAGGAGAAAAGAGTAAGGAGAAATAGAGAAGAGAGAAACAATCTCATCCGTGCCTGAGAAGAGAAATAGGAGAAACAATCCAACGGTTCCTCTCTGACTAAAACCCACATACCACAAAGAGTCTAAAGATCCGAATCCATGACTAAAACCCCCAAAGACGGAAAGGCAGTAGCAACCCTGAAAGTCAAAGATCGAATCTCCAATTACCCCCAAAAACTTCAACTAATTAGCCTCTGTTCTCCTTTAAAAGTTCAAAAACAGTATGGCCACGCATTCATTATTCCAATTAAAAGCAACCCACATACCCAATTGACTCCTAAGCAACCAATAAAACTCTCCGAATTCAAGAATAATATCCAAAGAACATCAAACCCGACAAACCCCAGTTCTGCACATGAAGAAATGATTAGAATACAGCGCTAAATGTAACAGTACTTGGACAAGTAAAAGCTCAAAAGAAATAGATCTCGAATCCTCACACCAACACCTCCAACTCGGTCTCTTTTTCCAACACGGCGTCGTCTTTGCCTCGATTTGTCAAGCAAGCTCTATTTTCTCTGTATGCGCGTCATCTTGATCCATCACTTTCGTAATTATTGGCTTTTGTTCTTCGCCTCATCTTCGCCTCTATTTTCCCTGTATGCAATTTACTTATAACAAAAAAGAAAACAAAAAAATAGTTATTAGATTCACACACATACACACACACCAAAAAAAAAAGCATACATAAAACAAAAAAAAAACACTTTGGATTAAAAAAAATTGTCACAGTTAACAAAGCTTTGCATAGTTTTCAGGTGAGAACACTGCTGCTGAAAGAATATTAAAAAAAATAAAATAATCATTTCCATTGAAAGAGAATTCGTTTGTTTAGTTTACAGTTTACACAAAAATGCAACTTACTTTTTTTTTTTTTCTGATGCGTTGATTTTTTTCTCTCATAACTTATTTGAAATTTTTTTTTTTGGTGAAGTTGTTGATTTTCAAAAATGAGTTAGATATTATAGGAGTCACGGATTGAATTAGAGGATAAGCCTCTTATTGTGAAAAGTACCGCTTACATATATTTGAGTTGAGAGTTGGTTTCATTACTCCATCTTATACTATAATTTTTTGGTTTTTTTATAAGATTAGTTTTAACTTTATGAAATTGCTATGTTATAGGCCTACTAGCAGCTTATGTTCTTTTGTTTCTATCTCCTGTGTTAATTATATAATATTTATGTTGTTTTTTTCAAATGCATGCAACCATTAATGATACCTTAGATTATGTACTGAACTCGTATATTTTTTAGTAAGTAATATCATTGATCTCACAAATTAATTGGTGCAAGCTTCATTGCAGAATCTCTATTGTTGGGTTCCCTGCTTTGGTTCTTGGGCATTGTTTGCCTCGTTCTACCTAGACTGCTCCAGTTGGCTCTAAAAGCAATTCCACCAGAAAATGTGAACAAAAAAAATCAAGAAAGTCTGATTATAAAAAAGGCAAAAAGCAATAAGATATATATAGATCTAGTGGGCAAGAGATGTAAAACTTTAAGGTCAATGATGAAACCAAGTTCCAATAGTCTAGAAGTTTTGACGTGATTTGTGAGGCATTTTTATCATTTGCTTATCGTATTTTATGGTTTTGTTTCCCTCTTACTTTCCTAATAAGTGCACTAGATGAATAGTTTTTTTTAATATTTTTAGTTTTCAGTGCCTGAAATCCATACCCAGTTTGTTTACTGTGGCGTTTACGCTAAACTTTTTGGACTAATTATCTAGATTTAAGATTCTTTCAAATGGTAGGTAATTTTGTTCTTAATTATTAGCAATTAGATAGATATTGCTATTGTTTGTTGAACTTTGTTATTATTTTATATGATTTTTTTTTACATTACTGAAAGAAGAGTGTTGTAAAAGCAAAATAGTATTTTGGCTTCTACGAAACAAGTCACGGTGGAGAATTTACCTACTGTAATTGTTTGCAATTTATATTCTCTCATTGGTTTTGTTTAATTTAAATGTTCAATTTGTTATGTCACTTTGGCGTTAGTGGTTGATCTGTATTAGTTGCATGCATATTCTTATGTTCAGAATTTTTAAATTTGAGGATTTTAACTATGGCTTTATATAGTATATTGTAGCTATTTGATTTGGATACTAAACTTATTCTATTAGTTATATTTTGGGTTGTACTAAATTGACGAACTTTAACTTGAAGACCATTTACTATTTACCATTTATGTTTTGCCATGTTCTTGGAAGCTACGCATTGAGTGTTTTCTCAAGAAAAAAAGAAATTGGACAAAGTAAGCTCTCCAATTTCTTTGTTCAATTTATTAACTAGATTTTTTGAATAAGCTAAAATTTTCAAATTGGAATAAATCTCAGTAGCATGCGTGTCCAAGTGGGTGATTAGTCTATCTAAATGGGACAAAATGTTGGCCAATATATGTATATAAATTACTTTTACAGCAATTTTTTGTACCCAAATTTTATTAATTTTTAAATGTCTTTAAATTTCTAATGGAAGTATTCCTTTTGTAGACAAACCATTGTATGTCATTCTTTTTTTTGTTTTTCTTTTAGTTGAAAATTTGATAAAATCTAAAATTATGTTTTCGAAGAATAATAAGAGTAAAAACTGGTTTTGTTACAAACTATGTTTTCTAACTAAGTAATGCCCGTGCTTAAAGACACTACCATCATTTTTTTTATTTTGAAATTATTCGTGCAGTTTAATAATTTCTCTAAAGTGTCATATTACTATGAATAACCCATACTAAAAAATACTAAATTCGGAAAAGAAATGTGCAATACATAAATAATTATTTTAAGTATTAAACTTTAAAAATAAATTAAAATTTTTTTTTCTATTTTTTGGATAATCTAATAATTTGACCGTTTACCAAATAACCTTTAACAAAATCAATCAATGTATTACCCATGCCTAAAGACACTACCACCATTTTTTTAAAGATTATTTGTGAAGTTTAATAATTTCTCTAAAGCCTCATATTATTATGAATAACCCATACTAAAAAATATGAAATCGAAAAAAAATATGCAATACATAGATAATTATTCTAAGTATTAAACTTTTAAAAAAATTGATAAAATTTCTCCTAATTTTTAGATAATCTAACGGTTTGACCGTTTACCAAATAACGTGTAATAAAATCAATCAAGGCAATATACACAAGTTTTGTCTGGATCCAACAACAAAACCACAACACAATTAAAATCATCATAATTTCTTATGCATGCATTTAAAACATCTAGTTTAAAATCAATAGCATAAACCAATTAAAAAATAGATAATTATTTAAATATTAAACTTTAAACAAAAATTGACAGAATTTTTTCTATTTCTTGAATAATCTAACGGTTTAACCATTTTTCAAATAACCTATAATAAAATTAAGCAACACAATATAAACAGATTCTGCTTGGATCCCAACAATAAAATCACAACTTAAATAAAATCATTCTAACTTCTCATGAATACATTTAAAATTTCAAGTTTGAAATCAATAGTATAAACCAACTAAAAAAAGAATATTTCCTATTTTTTGGATAATTCAACGGTTTAACTATTTTTCAAATAACCTGTAATAAAATCAAGCAATACAATATAAACAGGCTTTGCCTGGATCCCAACAATAAAGCCATAATTCAAATAAAATTATTCTAACTTCTCATGCATACATTTAAAACCTCTAGTTTAAAATCAATAGTATAAACCAATTAAAAAAAGATATAAATAATTATTCTAAATATTAAACTTTAAAGAAAATTTGGCAGAGCTTTTCCTATTTTTTGGATAATTCAACGATTTGATTATTTACCAAATAACCTGTACTAAAATCAAGCAACACAATATACACAGGTTCTGCCTGGATCCCAACAATAAAAGCAGAACTTAAATAAAATTATCATAACTTCTCATGCATACATTTAAAATCTCATCTTCCAAATCAATAATATAAACCAATCAAGACCTATTAATATAGATAAAAAGGTATATGTTTCTAAAATGCATATGTTTCACAAAATGTTATCTTCACAAAAATGCAAATGTGATCAAAATATAATCTTCACAAAAATCATATTATGCAATTCAGCATGTATTCAGTGGCTATCTACATCTTCAAATCTTCTCTTCATCACTTTCCAAAATGCATATGTGTCAATCCAAATGCAGTTCGGTCAAAGAGCAGATTGAGGATTATGCACAACCACCTATATATTTATAAAAGCACGAAACTAAAATGAATCATTCTAAAACATTCAAAGAAAAAAAATCTTAAATTTAAAGCTTGAAATCCATACATACATTGGCCAACATGCTGTAAAAGTTATTTATATATATACATTAGCCAACATTTTGTCTCATTTAGATAGACTAATCACCCACTCGAACACGCATGCTACTGAGAATTATCCAAATTTGGAAAATTTATCTTACTAAAAAAGTCAGTTAAGAAATTGAACAAAGAAATTGCTCTCACGAGTTTATACATGGGCATTGCCATTAGAAAACATAGTTTGTAACAAAACCAGTTTTTACTCTTATTATTCTTCGAAAACATAATTTTGGATTTTATCAAATTTTCAACTAAAAGAAAAACAAAAACACAAAATGACATACAAAAGTTTGTGTACAAAAAGAATACTTCCATTAGAAATTTAAAGACATTGAAAAAATAATAAAGTTTGTGTACAAAAAATTGCTGTAAAAGTAATTTATATACATACATTGGCCAACATTTTGTCCCATTTAGATAGACTAATTACCTACTCGGACACGTATGCTACTGAGATTTATCCCAATTTGAAAATTTTAGCTTACTAAAAAATTCAGTTAATAAATTGAACAAAGAAATTGAAGAACTTATTTTGTTCCATTTCTTTTTTCCTTGAGACGACACTCAATGTGTAGCTTCCGATAACATGGCAAAACATAAATGGTAAATGGTAAATGGTAAATGGTCTCCAAGTTAAAGGTCGTCAAGTTAGTACAATCCAAAATATAACTACT
>JAOTRH010000018.1:11574699-11628473 GCA_034768845.1 Heliamphora exappendiculata | reverse complement strand
GACAACAATTCTTTTGTCACTAATCTTACACGTTTTTATTAGTGGATCAATAAGTTGTTACTATATACTTGTACTTAATGATAATTCTGTGATAATTTTTTTTATTATCACTAAAAACTTTTAGTGAAAAATAATAAATGTTTTATGACAATTTTAATTATCACTAATTATAAACAAAAATTTTACATAACAAAAACTATTTCCCAAATAAAATAATTAAACCAATTAATCACACTAGCTAAAACTATTTTTGAATCAATAAAATAAATATAATGAATCCATTGGGGATCCTCTTCTAGTCTTAGCAAATAAATTTAGAAATTCATAGAGGAGAGAGAATTAAAATTTCTAAAAAAAAAGAGAAAGATGTATAATGATAAAGATGGATACAATCCAAGGTTACCTAATCTATATATATTAGAAGATAACCTAAAGATCTTCTACTTATAATAAGAATCCTATTCTACTAAAATACTATTATTTTTTTAAAATATAATAAAATTCATAATATTAAATAAAGGCCAAAATTATATAGGGTATAACATTCTAAACACTACTATAAAAATCTTCTGTTCTAACTCAAGTTAGGTCCACATTCTTAGAGTAAAGAGCTTTTATTCTCTGTTCTAAGCCATATTCATATATTAAAATTCAATACTTTTCAAATGCCTTCTGAGCTTTAAAATATTACTTCTTAATCTCTAATTTAATTCCTAGGATGAAAAAAATTAATATTAGCACAAAATGAATTATAAAAGCAGGAAATATTAACAAAAGAGTGCAATAAAAACTATGTTAATATATAAAAATATGCACACCTTTGTCACACCCCCCAAATTCCTAACACAAATAAACAGAAAAACCAAAGATAACTAAAACATCTACATCAACTCACTTTGGCAGGAATTGCGATTGCATTTAGCTCATTCAGTATGCTTTGAACCCTTAGGTTATCTCTAATGGACGAGTTATAATCTCGTTAGGGTTTATATACCTACAAACATCCCCAAAAAAATTCCATTAAGGAAAACAAATTTCTCATTCAAATGCATGGTAAAAGTTCAAGAACAAGACATAATTTCAATCACATTAACAAAAAAAAATCAATCAAATGTTATAAAGCTAGCAATGTAAATATATTTCCCAACCTTCAAAGTTCAGAGTGCGTGAAATATTTTTTCACCATAAACACAATCTCGGCTTTAAAGTAAAATATAACTCAAATTTTCATCAGAAATGTGATTTAACTCAAGGCTCACCGAATAATCTACTCAACAAATAAATCACTCTGAGATTGGTGTAGATATATGTGTTTTCAAAATATATCTGAGTGGAAGTATGTAAATCGAATACAAAATAACTCGCATAAACTATAACCGAAAGATGTTGATAAGAAAATAATAATAATCTCATAGAAAGAATGTTAAATACTGAGAATTTAAAAAAATAAAAAAAAAAACACACTATCACTCCATCTAAGGCCGGCGTTAGGGCAAAGCTTACAAGGTAATGGCTTTGGCCCTCAAATTTGTGCAAAAATTAGAGGCTATCAATTTAAAAAAAAATAATATTCAAACACTGATTTATTTTTACATCATATACACACACTTACACAAGTGTAAGCAGCGAAGTGAAAAAATCCTAAATCGCTGGTTGATATCTGAATCATACAATCCTAAGTCGCTGTCTAAATCACCCCTCTTACACAAGTGAGAAAAACCTCAGCCTCAGCGTCGTCGCCGTGTGCCGTGTGCCGTGTGCGTCGTCGCCGTGTGCCTTTCTCTCTGCTGTGCATCTCTCAGTCTCTCTCTCTCTCTCTCTCTGTTGTTGTGCGTGCCTCTCTCTCTCTCTCTCTGGCCTCCGCTGGGTGCATGCGTCTCTCTTTTTATTATATTAATATTATTTTTATATATAATATAATATATGTTTATGTCATTTTAAGTATTTTTTCTGTTTGCTTTTTTAAATATATGTTTATTGTATAATATATGTTAACATATGTTCGCACTCAATTAAATATTTTTTAATTTGTTATTTTTTAATTTTTTAAATTTTTTTTTGTTTGCTATTTTTTTAATTTGTAGAATTTTATAATTATACCTCCTAAAAAAATATATGTCTAGATCAAAAAAAGATTAAAAAAAAGCAAATTGAATATTATTGAATTATTCAAGTGATATTTTGTTGTTGTTGATTTAAATTTTTTTTTTGTTCAGATATTATTATTTTTTATTTTTTTTGTCGTTATTTTGGTTGTAAATTAAATATTATTAAATTGTAAAATAACAAGACAAAAATTTAATTCATTAAAACTTTATAATACCTTTTTCTTTAAATTATTATATATAAAAAATTATAAAAATTTCATTTTAATCTTTCGTTTTAAATCCCAAATCACTCATGCCGACGCTGAACCCATCAATCATGTTCACATCCAAATCATACCAATCCTAAGATCAAATAGGATGTTAACTAGGTTGTAATATAAAATCAAGGTTAAAAAAAAAAAAGAAAAAAGAAAACAAAGTGTGTAAAAATAAAATTATAACCTAGTGTCCGATAATAATTGGGACACCAATGATGTATTAATAGCATTATCCATCACTCTTTTTTTTTTTTTTCAATCTTCTCAATTTTTTGTTCTTTTTTTTTTGTTCTCTTTTTCTTTAATCTCATTTTTTTCAACAAATTTTGTTTTTACCTTTCCTTTTTCAAGTAACATGCCATATATTCAAGATAATCCCAACATATCTCTGAATAAATTGGGTGAAAGATTTTGCATAGAAAAGCTGAATTAAAGGCTCAAACTGATTCTTATGGATTAATAGAAAAAGGAAAAAATGTATAAGGCTCAAATAAATAAATAAATAAATAAATAAGAGCTAAACTCATTTCTCAAGAATTTGTATGATTATTCAACCTTCATGATATTAAGAGAATACTAGTGTGGTAACTACATACTGTGTTCTAAGTATTCAACCAAAATAAAGAAATAATGAGACTGTTCAATAAATTAATGTATTTTCAAATAAAATTTAAGAGTAATTATAATAACCCCTAAATAACATAATAGCTCAAGATCTCACATGTGTTATTAAGTCTCTACGAATTTTTATTTAGATTTCAAGTTGTATTAACTCCTCAATCAAGAAATATATTCATGTGACGTACAAGAGTTCTAAACATGAACACATAAGATACTTTACAAGAAGTTAACAAAATGAACTATAACATAATTTTAGGCTAAGATAACAAAAATCACAACTAAGCTCAACCACTAAAAACATAGAATGAGGAAAAAAAATTGACATTGTGCCGATTTTATTTTTTTTTTTAAATGAACAACTTCTATTATCCCAACCAAAATCATATATTGTCTTCAATGTAGAGAATAGGATATAGAAAGAGCATGTGGTTACCTCAGTTAATGTAATTCAATTTTTACAATTTTTTTGTATGCTCCACACTCTGCAAATGGTTAATAATAATAATAAGAAGAAGAAGAAGAAGAAGAAGAAATAATGCATAAAAAAGTTAAATCTTACATGGAACCCCTTGATTTTTTGAATCTTAGTATTCCAAAGCCAATTTCATTCGCTTTTTTGTAATTTACCAGATACGAATATTTCTAACAAAAATCATTCAACTCAATATTAAGTAGTTTCATTATTTGTTCGATTTAATAAGTCAAAATATTTTTTTCAACAAACTCATGGATAAGACACTGTCAATATAGTCTTAAAGGGACATGTTTCTAAATGGGTCTTTTGCCTCAAGATTAAGGGTCAGACACTGTCAATAGAAATCCTCTCCTTAGTTTAGTTTCACCCTCTCCTCACTCCAACTCGTTAACTTTTTCTTTTCTCTTAACTAGATCAGCGTGTAAAGAATTAATTGCTGATTGAAAAGTTCCCTACAGTGTCTAAATTGAACCATTGAGGTTCAAGCAGTAGAGGTTTCAATTTAGTATCTAATGGTTGACCACTTGACAAAGATGGCATGACATTACAAGAATAATTTTGTTAAAATTGAACTTCCACTTATTAATATCCATCATCAGAACAGACTCTAATAAAAGGTTAACAGAATTAATCATAGAGTCTTCATCAAAACTAGTAAAATGAGCAAGACAAGTTTGCAGAGGATCAACAAAAGATGAAGACAAAACTTGATATTGCACAATACTCTCAATTAAATTTACCTCATGTAATTTATCTTCCTCCGCAGTTGGACTACAAATATTAAAAATATTCAATTCAATAGTCATATTGCCAAAAGATAATTCTAAAAGACCACTCATACAATTAATTAAAGCATTACAAGTTGCAAGATGTAATACCCCGTATTTTTAATTAGTACAGAAAAACTCAAATAAAAGCAATAGTATCTCACTCAGTAAAATTCTAAAATACAAAGTAAGTAGAAGAAATATGTTTTATTGAGAATTTAATGGGGCAAGGCCCAAAACTTTAAATAAAAAAAAAATCCAAAACAAAAAATGACCCAAATTAAAAAAAGACCCAAACATAAAATGGTCCAAATTAAATAAGACCCAAGTCTTTCCAAAAGACCTATTTGGCTCACAATCTAATAAAAATTCCAAGTTTTCTATAAGCCACAATAATAAAAAGCCAAAGTCTTCTACTAGCCCCAAAAATTTATTAAAGCCCAAGATTTAAATATTACCAAAATTAACCAAGACCCAAAGAATAAATGAAACCTAAATAGTAATCAAGGCCCAAGCATTAAATAAGGCCCAAAATATTAATAAGATCCAAATTTAATATAAGTCCAAAATATTTAAACCAAGTCTAACCTAAGCCAATTCCCAATAAAATGCCCATACAACTAAGTCTAAGTCTTTGTGTTGAGCCCATAATTTTTTATTCTTTTGCCCGATCTTTTGTTTCCACCTGTTAAATATACATACATATGTATATATATATATATATATATATATATGTGTGTGTGTGTGTGTGTGTGTGTGTGTGAAAAGAAGAAAAAATGGTGAAGGCCCATTTCATTATGAGAAAATTTAACAACCATCAATCAAGTCTTTTAAAAACAGATTTGTTAAAAATTCTTCATATGTTTTTAGGAATTTTAGATGATTAGGTCTTTTCATGTGAAATTAAAAAGGCTTTTTAGAAAAAAAAATTTAAATAGTTAATATTGTTTTTGAAACCTAATTCACTTCTTTTTTTGGATTGCATATGACTAACAAAAAAAATTAAATTTGAATATTTTTTTAAAAAATCCAAAAAGATTTTTTTATTATATTAATTGGATGGCGTCATAAATTTTGTGTTTAAATTTGCATAATGATAAATTATACCTAGAATTTTATTTAAAAGAAATTTGTATATTTTCTAAAATTAAAGTCATTACACTTTATCAAAAGTGGTGACTTTCATGATTACAATCCTTGTGTGATTCAAGCACATTTGATTTTATTAATAAAAATTATCCGAACATGTGATCAAATTTTTATATGAATCTTTCTTGAATTTTTATAAAAATTACATGTTGGATTAATCGTGGTTATAGAATACCTATATATATATTAATTTTTACAACCACTCATATCTTATATATCTTTTCACTGCTCTTCTTTCAAAAAGTGTATAGTATTGCAATATAAGACTTGAGTAAATAGCTACATACAAGAACTTTGTTTGTTTGTTTTTTTTTATTAGTGTGAAAGTCTTCGATTGAAAGCGAAAGAGAAAAAAAATGATAAAATTCGTTTTAAGGGGGAACACATGTCTTTCTTCAATAATTCAATAGATATAGACGTGAAAAGTTATCCAGTTTGACTTTTAGTGTCTGATAATTTTAAATTTTTGAATGTGATTCAGTAACATCGATCACAACGTGAATTAAACATGGAATTAATAAATATAGAGATAACAAACACACTCACTTAGTTATTTTCATAAATTTCATCATCTTGTGATAAATTGTTCCGAATTTAATATAAGTTTCATGGACATGCTTCAATCTACATATTTGTTGTAGCCATTATTTGATTCATATTATTTTTGCATCAACACTAGTGAAGTTCAGAAAAGTCGCATAATTATTTTTATTTTTGCTTTTATTTTTAAATAAAAATAAAAATTTGATTGTTTGTATTGAGTCAATTGAAGTGTTCCTTAGGGTGTTTGGTGATTCACATCTATTTCTTTTGATTTTTTATTCAATTCGTGACAAAATAGGTTATGTTGCTAGGGGAAAAATATATTGGCTATTTTTTTCTCTGAAACTTGTACTAAGGGGGAGAAATAAAATAAATAACTTGGATATTATTATTATTATTATTATTATTATTTTATACCGCACATGCTTTTCACGTTGTATTTGTTTTATATTTGTTTTGCACCATTACAAAGACAACTCAATTGCCTTTGTGATTTGGAATCTCATTTTTTTGGGTCATTAGTTTTAGTTTTTGTTTTGTTACAGAATTATCAAAAAAAAGAGACGAGATTGTTAGGACTTTTAGTCCATTTAGATTTTAATCATTTTGTTTAATGTAAAATTTTTATGATTGAAAAAATTTAGTTATTTTTATAATTCTGGATGTAAAAATCTTAGTTCGTTTAGGTGTCATAAGATTATTAAAACTCCTATTAAATTTAGTAGTTTCAAAGTATTTAGAGCTTCAATTTAATTAAAAATCTCAAGTCAGAATCTTATTCACATCAGAAGACTAAGTACAACACTTGAAATTCAAGGTACAAGTGATTAAAACAAGTTTGAGCAAGTGCAGTTCACGTAAGATACAAACTGCCATCTAACTGCTTGAGCGGTAGAAAGTTCGCTCGAGCAAATTACTAGTAATTTCAATTTTACTAAAACTCAAACTGCTGAATTTATTTGCTTATAAAATGAGACATATACTAGGCTCAAAAAATATATTTAGAGAACATTGTTCTAGATCATTCAAGTTATATTTTTGAGTGTTGTTTGAGCTCCAAAAAGAACAAATACAATCCATGTTTGACTTAGATAGATTTCTAAGTTTATCGACAAAGGATTCCATCGATGTGAAGTATTGAGAATTTGATATTTGTAAAGTTACGAGAATTCGTTATTGCAGTGATCAAGTGGAGAACGGTATACATGGATTCGGTAAGCAAACTTAAGATGTTCGAATTCAAGATTCGTTCAAAATTTGTAAACGGGTGTCTTGTAATTATTCGTTTGTTTAGTGCTTGATTATCTAAACTTGAATTAGTCTTGTAGCTTTTACCTGAGATGGGATTTTTAATGTAAAAAATTGCGAGTCTCTAATTTGTGTGATTAGTTTATTTTTATTATTTTTTACGATTGTCTAACTTAAAATAAATCAACGATTGACATTATTTTCATTCCACTACACACAAAATAAGTTAAATATTATTTTTTCAATACTAGAAATAGCAATGGGGAGGGACATGGTGGGGTTGTGTTCCCCATCTCTACCTCGTTTATTACCAGGGCGAGCGCGGGAGAATAAAACAAGAATGTTGCGGGGGCACGGTAGGAATGGGGTCATAATGCACAATATTTTTGAACTTTAAAAGAAATTAATAATAATAAAAATTACATGATAGAAAATTAAAATAATAATGTTGATCAATAATTAAAATTAAAAAGATAAAAAATATATAAGAAAGGAAGTAAAATGAAAATTAAATATAATACTTATGTATTTTAGTTTAATTATATTGTTAAAAATAAACTTTTATATACATGAACATTTTCGGCCAAAGATTACTACCATAGAAGAGAGCTAAGGAATAGACACTTTAGCTATGGAAAGTTTGATTGGGAATTTTACAAACTTGTCACTTGAATTTTTAAAACAATAAATGATCAAAAATGTGTTTTTCTTGGATTCATGATGAAGCACATGATTCTGATGAGAAACTTGATTATGAAATCATGGTTATGTTTGTGAAAAGTTTAAAAGATATAAGAAAAATAAAAAGCCCAAAACAAGTTGAAAAAGAGAATTGATCATCAAAAACTTAGTATTGGTTTTAGGTATGAGAAAAATGGAACGAAAGGGTAAATGCAAGTAATAAAATGCATTAAATGCAAATGATATGAACATATCGCTCAAGAATTTTCAAACAAACTCGAAAAAAAAAGAGTAAAAATTGTTCACCATCACATGGGACGATAAAAGTGAAATGGAAATGAATGAGTGAAGAGGGTGGGTTCAATGATGGAGATGGCAATGCTATTACTTTTGTTTCTTTAGTGCAAGATGATTGCACTAAGTCTGATGAAAAAACCATTATTAGCGACTGGTGTGGCTGGCGTGGCAGAATGTGAAGAGGTTAACGACCTTGATGAAGGTAAAGCTCTACAATAAGCTTATGATAAGATTTACGATAAGAATTATATGTTAACCAAGCAACATGTCAAATTGATCATTAAACTCAATTTTTATGTGAAAAAGAGAAAGAAAAGGAATGGAAGGATCTCCTCGTGGCTAAAGATAATACAACTGAAATCAAATCCCAAATGGTTAACTTGTGTGACAAATTCATCCTATGTAAGCAAGAGAGAAATGAAGTCATATCTCTAAATGATGATCAAATGAAGAAGATTATTATGTTAGAAAATGATTTGCATGCCAATTTTTTGAAAGTTGTTGACTTGCAATCTTATGTAGCTAAAGTTGAAGATCATTTATATGGAGTTAATGCCACATTCAAGTGATGAAATACAAGTACAAGAGCCTTAGATGAGATCCTCAAAGAACAAAAGTCCAAGGCAGATAGAATCAAGTTTGGATTCAATGAAACCTCTACGATCACCAAAGAAATAAAAAGATGAAAATAAACTTTATTCGTAAAATAGGCCGTAACATTGCTCCACCGCCTATTGGAAATCTAAAAGGAAAGTTCTCTAATGAATTCAATATTCCACCCCACCATAGCAAAGGTACTCAAATGGTAATGAGACAATTATACATGGTGAGCTCAACAAGCCAAATTTAATCATGTGTCATTATTGTGGAGCTCTTGGGAAAATTCGACCTAATTGTTGAAAATTAAGGAGAATATATGCCCCTTTAAGAAGAATTTGTGCCAAAATGCCATCACTGTGGGGATAAAAGACCATATTCGATCACATTGAACCAAGTTGTATAGATTTTCTTAAAAGAACACTCGAATCCAATTTGACTATCCACATGATTAAAAGAGGAATGTAACGTGAAATCATGCAAACCTAGCACGAACCCAGAGAGATGAGCAAAAGAAAAAATTCGATGAGTTATTTTTACAATGAGGATGTTACCTTCATAGATGTTGACATTGAGGGAGTTAAGCACCTACACAACAATGCACTGGTTGTGACTCTAATGATTGATAGATGTGATGTATACCAAATCTTGGTGAACCAAGGGAGTTCAGCTGAGATAATGTATCTAAACTAGTCACCATGTTGGGTTTTAAATGGTCCTACCGATAAAGGTATCTCAAGCCTTTGGTATGATTTAATGGTCATCTCATAATCTCAATGGGCAAGATTATACTACCAGTCCGAGTCGAAACCCAAACTTTGAACATTAAATTTCGAGTGGCAGATGTGTCATTCCTTATAATGCAATAATGGAAAGGGCATATCTGTACTAGTTAAAAGCTATCCCCTTAGCCTATCATCAGATCCTTGAGTTTTCAATGGATTAAGAAATCAAAACAATCTAAGGAGATCAAAATATGGCCAGGCAATGCTTCATAGGTGCAATCCAAAGAAAGGGAAGCACTTCATCTGACCAAGCTTGCATTATAGGGGTCCATGATAGGCTCATCTTGAAAGATGTTGGCCAATAATCAGCTGAGAAGGCTACTGAGTAACTAAAAAAGATCATATTTGTTAGGGTTGTATATTAAAAACTATATTTAAATTTTTGGTATTATTTTTTATTCATTAATAAAAATAAATTTTTTATTTTAATGAGAATCTTTATGAGTAATGTATGCGTTTTATTATTTATTTAATATTGTGCATGTGTATCTTTTATTTTACATAGTAGTTAATTTGGTATGTACAGTTCAGCTTACACACAGAAGACAAGATTATCAGTTTTTATACAATATAAGTTTTTAACTCATAGCTTAGATAAAATTGGACACACCATCAGTACGGCTATAGCACAGATTTAAAATAAACATGTCTTGATTACGGAGATCATATAATAGCATCGTTTATTATTTCGACTCACTATACTAGTACATTTTGTGTGTATTGAATAGGACCACGTCGGGCAATTAATTTTATACTAACTATATAAATTAATTTGCACCTCATGGTTATTATGAAAGTTTATACTCTTATTCTCAAAATTATTATTATTTTTATATATTTAATATTTATTATTTTGATTCATTAAAGGGTGCGATCTTTTATGGGTCTATAATTTCGACGAATTGGATAACCGTATTAAGTATATGGTGGATATTAATAATTGACGAAATTCAAGTATTGAAAGATCGAAATTAATGATACCCCCTTTAGGAAGCTTATAAGTTTTGACCGAGCTAAACCCTGCAAATGAATTTTATAATCTAGCAGTCAAATAAGTTAAGGAGAAGGGCTTAAGAAATTTTTGAAAAAGTCGATTAAATATAATCGTCAATAATTTAATTTAATCGGTGGGTTTCTGTAATCCTAACATGAGGAGAATAATAAGTATTTAATAATAGGAGCTCAAATAATTGGTTTTGAGAATAAGGTTGGAAGTACAATTATAATTCTTTAGTGGAATAAATTATAATTTATATTTTTATGAAATTGGTTCTGGGTTGAGGCAGAATTTCATAATTTCATTGAAAGCCCATATCTTATTTACTCTACAGGTTCTTATTGTAACCTATTTCTATGTTATTATAATCCTTGTTGCTAGATGATACATTCATATAATTTTTTAGAGTTTTCACATAACATGAGAACCATAACTAGAAGAGGTAGTCAGACATGGTTGGGAGCATGGAGGATCTAAGCCCACACTTAGTTCATGCTTTTCAGTGGTTAGGAATATAGCAGAATATCTGAATGGAGAAAAGATTACCGGTTGATTGCCGTGTTCATCTTTGAATTCAAGTTTAAGAACATAAACGTGATCAAATCAGTGGGATCGATCAGGTGTAATCCCTATTTCACCTTGTGGATGTATCAGGTTTCTATTTTGGGGTTTAGGGTTCAAGTTTGTTCATCCCGTACGGATTTCGTCCAAATAGTTTTCCTTTTCATTCGGACGAAACAGCGCAGTATAGTTTTTTTGTTGTATGATCTTCGCCCCGGGTTACCTTTGATTTGATTCGTATGCACCATCTTAGTTTTCTGAAATTCAGTTCCCTTCAATATTGATAGAGGATGAACCAGAGAGTTACTTTCTAGTCGAGATAATCTTGATCTACTAGGAAAAGGCTGAGTTGGTGGCATTCCTAAAGTCCAGCTTGGAAGCTTTTGTATGGATGCCTTGCAAGATGTCAGGTATAGACATTGACGCCATGCAACACCGCTTGAATTTCAACCTGTGCCACAAACTTGTGATACAACGAGGGAGGAGGTCGGTCACTACATATGGAAGTCATGATATAATATGTTGAAAAAGGTCCATTATCTAATGTTGCTTTTCAACACGGTGGTAGTTAAGAAAATGAATGAAAAGTGGAGGCTTATATAGAATTTACTGGCCTTAATAATGTTTGCCCCAAAGACTGTCTTCCTTTGCCCAAAGTTGATCAACTTTTTGATTATGTAGTGGAGTATAAAAATGATTTTCTGAGATGCTTATAGAAGCTACCACCAGATAGCTCTCAGTCTAGATGACCAGGAGAAAACATCTTTCATAATCCCTAAAAGTCTTTATTGATACAAAGTGATCCATTTTGGGATGAAGAATGCATGAGCAACATATAAAAAATTAGTAACAAAGATGTTATAGCCTCTACTTGGCTAGACTATGGAGATCTACATGCACAATATGGTGGTGAAGAGTAAGGAATGTCCTAACCACTTGGTCGAGCTATAACAGACATTGGAGATTCTAAAAGCCTATACAATAAAGGTTGAGTTGAGTTCGACAAGTTCTAGAGGCATCTAGTTAGCAAGAGGGGAATAATAGTAGATTCCAACCAGATTGTAGCCATGCATAACTTATGGCTGCCCAGAACAATTAGAAAATTTAGAGGCCCATCGACATTGCAGTTGCCCTAAACTGCTTCTTCAAAAAATCTCTAAATAAGTGCACATCCTTTTCCATTTGTTAAAAAAATGGGAAAAAGACTTTGTTTGGGAGAAGAGTGTGATCAAGCGCTCTAAAAACTCAAAAAGTACTTAGTAATAGCTCCTCTCTTGTCCAAATCGACTCCGAAGGAGAATTTATACCTATACTTAGCTACTTTCGAGAACTCGGCAAATGTTGTGCTCATCCAGTTGAAAGGAAAGTGAACAGAAGCCGGTATACCATGTGAGCCACACCTTTATTGATGTAGAGACCAGATAATTACCATTTGAGAAGTTAGCTTTTACGTTAATAATGGCTTTACAGTAGCTCGTCCACTACTTCCAAACTCTTAGGATAATAGTGTTGAAAGCTTATCTATTGAAGGCAATGCTAAGTAGGTAGATTTTTTCTAAAAAGTTAGTTTTTTCATTGATTACGAATTGCATTTCTTCGTTTTCAAAAAGTTAGTTTTTGGAGATAATGTCCTTTTAGGGTGAGTATTGGGTAGTGGAACTTGGCAAATATGGCATGCAGTATCAACCTAGGATTGCCATCAAAGGAAAAATTATGGCTAATTCTATAGCAAAATTCTCGATATCAGATTTTCCAACTAGTTCGATCTCCAACTAATCAAATCCCGAACTGAGGAGGAAGATTGGAGAGGTTATAACCATAGAAGAATGTAAGCTCTATACTAACGTCTCTTCAAATAAAAAAGGCTCAGGAGCTGCAGTTATCTTGATATTGCTAGAGGGAGCTACCATTCATCACTCTACTAAATTGGGCTTCTCACCTTTGAGTAATGAATTCGAGTGTGAGGTACTTATGGCCAATTTTAGAAGCATCGAGTTGCTACAGGTTAAATGACTCAAGATCTTTTGTGATTTTTAGCTAGTAGTGAATCAGCTCTCTTGCCAGTTCTGCGCTTGAGATGTAGAATGACGAATTATCTTGCACAGGCTTTAGAACTACTCAATAAGTTTGAAGTTGTGTAGATAATCCTTTTTTTTTTTGAAAAGAAAACATGCACGCAAATGCTCTGAAAACACTAGTTTCTGCATGCGAGTTAAGCTATAAGAGAATAATAGATACATAAGAGCTGAGCAGGTCGAGCATTAAAAGGGAGCTTGATCGAATCCACGTTGTGTAAGAATAGGAAGAGACGAGCCGAATGGACCTCGTATATAATTTATTGAGAGACAATCAGCTCTCTGAGGATAAGAAGGAAACACATGAGATCAGAAACAAGGCAACAAGATTTTGGCTATTCTCAATTGGATAGTTGCATAAAAAATATTTCCACGGACCATACCTGCTGTGTGTCCACCCAAGCAAGGTTTAAGATTTCTTATACGAACTATATGGGGAGATGTGTGATAGCCACATCGGTGGGTGATCCTAGGCTCACTAGGCTATTAGCCAATGTTATTGATGGCCTTATATGCAGAAAGTTGTACATCTCTATGTCCCAAAAATTGAAAAGTTTCAAAGGTTTGCTCCTTTATACAAGCAACCAGTAGGAGACTTAACCCACATCACAAGTCCTTAGATTTTTGCCCAGTAGGGATTTTACATAGTTGGACCTCTCCGTCGGGCATCGAACAACAAAAAGTTCTTAATTGTTGACACAAACTACTTTACAAAGTAAATTGAAGTCGAACTTTTAGCCAACATTAGGGACGTAAATTTCAATAGATTCGTGTGGAAAAATATATAATTTCAAGATTTGGCATCCCTAGGGTATTAGTGATTGATAACGAGAAGTAGATTGACAACACTCTCTTCAAATATTTATATGCCGAGCTTGGGATTAGAAACTACTTCTCCACCTCGTCTTTCCTTTAGTGCAATAGACAATCGAAACTCTCAAACAAGACAATTTTAGATGGGATCGAGGAATTGGGGCCTCATAATCATAAGCTAATATGCTTTTCTCTCATGCCTCTATTCGTTCATGGTTCGAGAGCTAGTTGGTTCTCCTCGAAATGCGTTGAGGTACTGTCGTCGACTGGACATCTAGGGGTAAAACACTATTTTGGTGCGGGCCACAAGAACTGTACTAAATTGAGGCAAACTTTGAATACTATATATGACCTAAAAATAATAGGAGTCGATGTCAGCCAGTGAGACAATAGGGGATAAGCTTTATTGTTGAGAGGAAAACAGCCAAGATCACCAACTAAGGCCCTTGAATGATCGGTTAGTGATAAAGGAGGTAGAGGTGCAGAGACAGCCTGGAGTTTTTCCTAAAAGCATCCACCTTGGAAATAGTGCGTAATAGCTCACCGATTGAGCGCTCTTGCACTGAATATGAATGGGGCTAAGCAATCTCCGAAGCTATGGGATGTAAAAATACATTGATAGGGGAGCGTTTCACCTTAGAGGGAAGCACCCACGTAAATAGTGGTGGACAAAACGAAAGTGAGAATGTCGACTTGAGCAATGCAAACATTGGTGAGAATCCAATATCCCGAAAGCCTAAGGATTCCTCCAAAAGTTTTGTCCATGGAGGGAGAGTCAAAGCCTAAGATTAGGCCAAAAAACGTAGTCGATGGGTAATAGGTGAATATTCCTATACTACCCTTTGTTGGTTCCAATGGACGAAATAGGTTAGGTTAGTCGAAAAATGGTTATTGGTTTAAGGGGCTAATGAAATATGTGTAAAAGAGCTCCCCGAACATGTCCTAGACTTACTACACCACGCTGATGAGGTCAACGAGAGAAACGCCATTCTCTTTAACATATGGCATTAAGGCATTTATATTGTTGGAGAATGACTTCCCAACTATTAGAACTAAAGCTTTTGAAGTTGGCATAAACAACCTGAACATCACGAGGAACCTAGACTTTACCTAGGAAAGAAGGGACTAAACTATTGGTAAAGTTGGCATTTTATCATCATCAACTCACCAAGTCTTACAAGAAGCGAGTTAGTCTAAGATCATTCCAATTGGGGGAGCTCATCATCAGGAAAGTTTTGCTAAATATAAAGGATCTAACCGATGAAAAGCTAGGGCTGAATTGGGAGGGGCCATACAAAATGGTCACCTTAGCTGCCACTTGTTTGTATCGATTGGAGGATCTCAATTGAAAACCAATTATTGGACCATAAAATGCTCATAACTTAAGAAAAATCTATCATGAACTAAAGCAACGAATGAAGAAATCCCTATGTCTTGAAAAATTTCATACCTTGCACTTTCTGAGTATAAAAATAAAGACCAACTTGACTTGGTACCCCGATGCCAACACCAGCCAGTAACGTTTTGCTCCGGCAAAATAAAAGTCCTATTGAAGGATCTAGAAAAAAATGTGTTAGTTGACTTAATAGTGATATGTCACTACTAGGCCAAATAAAAGGCTTTACTGGTATAGTGCAGAAAACCCTAGTAGAATGAAGAATTCTTAGCTAAGGTTTACCCCAGCTTAGTGGTGAGTAAGGGCATAGTAACTTTAAGGGTGCTAAGCTCAACTCAAACATGGAGCCCAAGCTGGTGTGCCATAATAGCTCGAGACTTGATATGACCAAGCCTGAACTTTGGGGGAAGGTATGGGACTCCTAATAAAGTTCGAGCAATGTTGAAATTGGAGCTCGGGTACGAGTTAAGGGTTATTGAGTCCAAATCTATTCGGCCTTAACTTCACAGGTGTTGGAACCTTGACACGTATCTAAGGGGTAATTTTCTAATGGTGTCCGAGCAATGCTAAAGCTAGAATTCAGTAGAGCTTAAAAAGTTATTGAGTTCAAATTTTATCAAGTGCCAGAGCTCAAGTTCTTGGTTAAATTTCTACAAATGTTAAAGACTCGAGTCACCGACGCATCAAAGTAACCCAGCGTAGTTCCTACTACTTTGGAGCTCATAGGAGCTTAATGTGTTCTTAAGTTCAGATTTTATCAAGTGTTAAGAGCTCAACATAATATACGGGAGCTCAAGCCTTAAATCCACTCAGGCAATGCTAGAGCTCGAGCTCAATCAAGTTGAGAAATCTTAAGATTTAGAGATTTTTACTAGTGTTAGAAGTGCAATAAATGTACAGTAAAGAACATATTAAGGAAGACTTGGAGTTCGGATAAAAGTCATTGCATTAATTGAAGCTAGGAAGTACAGAAATGGGTCAACTTTATAAAAGGAAATAAGGTCCGACACCCCTAAAAGAAACCAAAATTATCAAATAAGAAAAAACAAAAGTCTTACTCGACCACCTTTTCCATGGTTAGGTCCACTATCACGGTGGGGTCCTAGGCTCCTTCCTCGCGGTCTACCCCAACACTGGACTTAACAAGTTCAGTAACTCCAGTAACAGCCATCTCAACACCAACTGTGTTTTTCTTAGCAATGGCTTTGCTTTTAGGTGTGATTGGAGAAATAATGGATGCCGAATCTTTCGAGGCAACAATCTCCATTCTTGGCCTTGGAGGAACTGTTATGCCAGCTAGTGTGACGAAGTCGTCAAGAAGAGGGATCTCAATCTAAGGCTAAAGAACCTCCATGTGGAGCTGAGAGTTCATAGGTGTTAGAACCATGTTTAGTGCAGAGTCCTACCTCTGCTTGAAGATAATTTTGTGGAGCGACGTTATCTTGGTGTACTTGTCCCCGTCCTCTTTATAGACGATATTGAATCGCTCAATGGCCAGCATTTGGTTTTTCACTTACAATGTGGCAACCTCCTTTCTACAGGCATTCAACTTGACGAAGATTGAAGTGAGGTTGTTTTCAGCCTCTATTTGGGACTATAGCATTTAAGTTATCCTCAATTTGATAGCACCTTTAGCATTAGAGATCTCGCCAACCTAAACCTCTAGGATCTTGATCATCTTCTTTAGGGAGGCTAGCTGGCCTCTAACAAAGTGTGCTACTCCTCGAGATCCTTAAACCAAGCAGCCCCTCCAAAGCTATCGAGAACCTATATAGTGGGAGAAATAATATTAGTTAAGGGCCGAAAGCAAAACAAAGCACATAAGTATGAAAGTGGAAGTTTTACGTAACTATGTTTTTAGCAGCTTTTTTTATGATGGTCTAATTTGGAATTTTCTCAAAGGCCTCCTTGTTCTTTGGTAGGCTGAAATTTTTTGCTAAAGCCCACGCCACGTGGTAGCTATTGATTGCGGACTCTGTTTGGCATACGGGGCAACAATGGTAGCGCGGTTAGACCACCAAGGGCTCGCTGCCTTTGGCAATAGCCACATTGAAGAGGTTAGTAGAGTGTTTAGACTCTGGGCCTTTAGTGTCAAGGTCGTATTTTGTGCGTTGAGTGTTCGTTGTTTGTGTCGTCGACGAACTAGTTAAGAGGTAGTTGGTTTGAGGGTGGTCTTCAAGCTTGGGAGAGCCCATGCCTGAGCTTCGAAGGAGGTGATCGATGGGGCATATTAGCTCCCACTCGGCATCTCTTGAGGAAATGACCCTCCATAGATGAAATTAGCTAGTCTATGCTGTGACATCGTCACTGTTATAACGATTAGGAGTGAGAGGTTAGTGTACCATTGTTTAGGTTTCTCGACAAGCAAGGAGAAAACGAATGGGGCACTCGAAGAAGAGGCTCCCATGCTCGAAGGTCGTATTACTAGTTCTAGGCTGATGTCGATCTCCTTAAGAAGAATGAAGTTCCTCGCCAAATAGCCGACAAAACTAGCAAAAGCTACGATCGAAGTCCAATGTCTGTGTCAAGTGGGTATAATTGACTCATCGATCAACCTTGACTTACCGAGAAGAGGTGTTTGCGTTAGAAACTATAAAAAATAGGCTTCACTTGGGAAGATGACTGTTTAAAGATGATGTTGGCTAGTCTATGTGGTGACATCGTCACTACGTGTCCCATTCGTTTCCTAGTAGCAGATCGATAGATTGGTTGCCACTAGGCATCGCTTGGGAAAATTACCCTCCATAGATGAGGTTAGCTAGTCTACACAATGACATCGTCACAACTATAGCGATTGGAAGTGAGAGGTCAGTGTACCATTGTTAGAGTTCCTCAACAAGCAAAGAGGAAATGAATAAGGCACTCAAAGAAGAGGCTCCCATGTTCGGAGGTCATATTATTAGTTCTAACATGATGTCGATCTCATTGGAAGGAATGTGCTTCTCGTTGAATAGCCGACTAAACTAGCAGAAGCTATAGTTGGAGTCCAATGTCTATTTCAAGTGGGTATAGTTGACTCTTCGATCAAGCTTGTCTTGCTGAGAAGAGATGTTTGAATTAAAAACTGCACAAAATAGAATGACATCAATATAAAAATGTATAACGAAACAAAGGTAACTATTGCGAAGAAAAAAGGAGACAACTTCGCTACTTGGGGCTCTAACTCTGATCGGGCACAAATGTGTGTGAGGATCGTAGGGCCTTGGGCAGAGAGCTACCTTTAATTCGACCACGATGAAGTCCTCGTTGTCCTCCTTATGTAAGTATCTCAAATCAAGCATGATATGTGGAGAAGCCTCCTTAGCCCCAGGGTAATATTTGTCGCTCCCCATAATTGTTACTCGAAAGAAGTAGTAGTATCGAGTCTTGCATATTCAATGCTCAGTGCTCAATAGACGATTAGCATGTCCACCCTTATCACAATGAAAAAAATAAGTTAACAGTGAGCTGGGTGGTGCAAAAGGTTATAAAAGCTCATCACTTTGTGCAAGAGGTGTAGAAGAGGGAACCTTACTCTAGTCCTATCCATAGTTACCAGAGGCCATACTGCTGTGCCTAGCTCGTTAATGGTCCAACACTTGCTGATGTTAGATGAATGAACGGTAACATTTGTTTCGTATAGCGAAGCGTAGACAAAACTCTTACAGTGCCTTTAGGGTATCATCGAGCCTTGCAAAATGAACTATGGCTAAAGTAGAAAAATGAAAAGAGGGTGGGTTTTCATGAAAAGAAAAAGGACATTTTTGAAGAAGAAAGGATTGGAAATAAAAAGACACCTAAAAAATGCACTTACAAAAGACGATTAAACTCCAATAGGAATTCCTCTTGTAAAAACTAGGTCCACAGAGCTTCTGAAACGTTGACGATGGTTCTAGGGAAATTATAAATTAGAATGTAGAGAGGACAGTATATACTCAAAGTCTGCACGAAGATGGAAGAAACACTTATGCCTAAGGTATGGGTATATATATAGGAAGAAGAGAGAGGGGGGATGGCCATTGAAACACCAAACAACGCACTTAAAAGGGTGTGCAAACGGCACACACACCTCACATATAATGTGCAATCAAGTCTGGTATAGTGCATCAGATACAAATGATACGCTGTCATGAGATGAAACATTATCCTCGAGTTATCAAAATGCGGTCGAGCTGATTCACCTTCCCAAGCAATGAGATCTATTTATTCGTAGCTCATTGATAGCTCAAAACGTATGGCTAAGCAGCAATAGAGCCCAGATGTTACATGGGGCATACTAACCAAACAGATTGTGATAAGTTCAAATTATTTGAATTTATTGGAAATAATCTATAACAGTATGGATTCCAAGGCCCATGTCCTGTCGTACACATTAAATGGGTGCAAGTCATCATGTCACACACCTACAGTGACCTATTAAGGGCTCGACACATATAAGAACCTATAACTTTACGTGATTGGTATGTCCCACGAGAGAATTATACGTCATCAAAACCTATTTAGGAAGCCATTTAAGCACGCAGGTAGGCGCAATCCCTTCATTCTCCAATTAAATGCAGAATGATTGACGTTTACGCATCCAAGGATGATATGCCAAGTAAGAAACCAACATTTAATGCTGCCTCAAATGTCATAATAAAGAAGGTCGAGAACAACTTCTATTAGCATCCCCTTCCCATTGTTTTTTTAGGTCTGTGCAATGCTAAGGTACTAAAGGTAATTAAGGGACGTTAGAAAATCAATTTGACCTGACATCTATGTCATTGCCACATTAAGGAACTCAATGGGGACCACCATCTTATTTGGGTCCATCTGCTGAGGTGTAAGCTCAAAGATAGCTTAGGCCAATGTACTAGGACTCTTGCCCAAATAGAGGCTTATTTTTCTCTTGCATTGTCTTGGGATCTTGAGTCATTTCTTCTCCCTGACTTATTTTAGTCTGTCTTTTTTCGTCTAAAGGATCTTTAGTTGCTTTTGGACTGGATAAATTTGTTTTTGGAAACTAGATAAAAAAAAGAACAGAATTCAAAAGGGGAGGGTCCCCATGAATAGAGTTGTCGACTGTTAACTAATTGCTCGTAAGTTTGAATCCTACTTGGGGAGATTTAATTCATTCTGAATTAAAGAATTTAGAATGAAAGAGCTCGCTTTAACCGTTAAGAGTAGTGTGCTCGAGGATATAGGAATCGAGTTCACATATTTTGAGGATCTACAATATGAGCTATGCAGACCGTACAATTGAGCCTAATACGAATATCGACAGACTAGAGATTGTTAACTAAATCCCGTATAAAAGCAAAAGCAAAAAGGAGACGACTGACTACACTCCACACCATCATCAGTAAAGTTATAACTTTGCAACTAACTAATGGGTGGAATAAAATACATCACCAGGTCAAACCCATAGTTCATTTATCAGTTGTTACTTTATATATCTTTTTTTTCGTAAGAGCCTAGTTTAACTTGACCGTCAAAATGCCCACTAGTTCAGTTGTCAACCAAGCAACTTTAATCCCATCTTGTGTGTAAAAAGATAAGAACTTTGCTCATCTAATCAACTACCAACAAGGATAGGACTGTGAATTCCAATCTAACCCTCTCCACCTTGCATAAAAAGAGTGTGACACATGAAAAATATATGCTATATAGGACATTTTTAAAGAGTATGAATTATTTTATTATATAAATTTTTTATCAAAATAAAATGGTTACACAAAGTTTGATTCCATAGAAGCTCCTAAGTGGTCTACGGTCTTTGCCTCCCTCCTCCTCTTTTTCTCCCTCTATTTCTCTATTTCTACTTTGCATCTCTATCCTCAAATCGCCCTTGGGCACGTCAGAGACATAAAATTCAACTTATTAAATTATTTTGCTCTATTTGTATTTTTCTATATATATTTTTATATTTTAATCATAATATTTTATTTTATTAACTCATCTTAGTAAAAAGAGTTTAAAAAAATATAATTTGATTAAATTAGAAAACGAGTTTACAGAGCCTGTTTGGATAGTTTTAAGCTTAGCTTTTAAGAGAATTATTTATTTTGAAAAAAATAGGAATAAAAAAACTGAGTGCATTTGGAATAATTTTAAAAAGTAGAAGTTAGAAGAAAAAAAAAGAAAAAGAAAAAAGATTTAACTTTTTTTGAGTTGCCTTGAAAGTCGTAAAAAGATGATATCCCAAATAAGCTAGCTTAAAAGCTAGGCTTTTTAGAAAAAGCCAACTTTTTTAGTCTTGTTTGGGATTCCAACTTAAAAGCTTGGCTTTTTCTAAAAAGCCCAGTTTTTAACCTGACTTATTTGGAATTCCATCTCTGCACGACTTTCAAGGTAACTAAAAAAAGGTTAAATCTTTTTTCTTCTTCTTTCTTTTCTTCTAACATTTAATTTTTTAAATTATTCTAAACACTCTCATTTTTTTTTCTTTTTTGAAAAAAGTTAAAGGTCTTAAAAGTCAAGCTTAAGCCTTTGTTTGGATTGAAGGTTTTAGAAGGGAAATGAAGAATTTGGAAGGAAAAAATGTAATTATAGTGATATTTGGATTTGAAAAAAACCAGTTTTTAGTATGCAATAAAAACCTACTTAACAGATTTTATTTGCAGTAAAGATATAAAAAATCACGTCAACACATGAAACATTCACCCACGATGAGATAGGGGATTTTTACGTGAAAAACCCCTAACAAGGGTAAAAATCACGGTACTAATCCTAGTTTGAGAGAAACAAGTACTAAATAAATATTTGGTTAGAAGAAAATTTTACAACACCAGTTAAATTCTCAACCTAAGGCTACCCATCTTCTTACCGAATTCTCATGAACTAATCATGTGCTTGCTTGCCACAGAAATCCTCCTCTGGACTTTGTCACTTGAGACTCCTCTTAAGTATTGGATGCGATTATCAAGATGATGAATTGACGATGAACGTTAAGTGCATTAAAACTGTCTTCGCATCGTCAATTCTTGTTCACAAGGAACTCCCCCTCAAACCCTACCACAGCAGCTTCTCAGAAACACAATAAAATTCTTGCCTCACTCGAGTTTCCTAAATTGAAAAAATAATCAAATCAACCTAAAATCTGCTAACCCTACTAAACAAACTATCAAGACCCAAGATAAACCGCTCGAGACTGATCTAGCGGTCATGCCAGATACTGAGCAAAAACACAGTTACTAAGAGATTAAGGCTTGGGAACCATCGATAGCATCTTTCTTGACAAATCTACAAAACAACTTCAAAATACCAAAAATTCATCATATCGAGGAATAGTATAAAGATAGATAACTTTAACTAAATGATGAGTCACAGACTTGCCAACACTTGGAGAAAAATCATTAGGAGAAAATATCCTAACAATCTCCCATTTGGCAATTCTATGACAATCACAAGTTAATCCAATAAAAACAAAAATTTCCATAGTCATAAGGCATAGACAACAATGAATAGCAAATTCTGGCAATATAAAGCATATATAACCAAGAGACAAAATAAATACCCAAGTATGCCAACAAACACATTACCAGATATCAAACAGAATAGACATTATAGGCAAAAACCAATGTATCTCAAAGAGAAACCAATTCATCCAACCTATCCAAACTATCAAAAATATCCAACATGTCCAAAAAGAACTAACCAAAAAAAATTATACCAAAAACCAATGAATCTTCATATGCCACAGTATCTTCAAAAAAATAGTCTATCCAAAACAATGTATCCATCCAGTATATCCAAAAAAAAATGTATCCAGCAAAAAAGAGACCAAGACCAATACCAATCTCCCCCTTTGGCAAGGAATTGCCAAGAAGAGTTACTGAGATGGGGGAGCCGAGCACAAACAAATGCCATAAATTCCTGTTGCTTCTGCCATACATCATGCTGATGGTGAATGAGTTTTTTGACAGCTGCACGGAGGAGGTTGACATCGTCGCGGATCAAGGCGACCTCAGCCTCCAATCAAGCCAACCTATCAAGCACCTCTGGCTCCAGAGGAAGATCGACATTTGGACCGATACCCATCCCCTCAGGATCAGCAGCGCCAGCCTCCGAAGTACCTACAAACGGGGAAACTCAGGGAATATGAGAAGAACTCTGTTTCAAGATGGTTTTGGAAATAGGCTTAGGAAAAAACACGAGTTCATCAGGATGAGCCCCGGAATGATACTCGGGGACACGAAGGAACCGCATAAACTGAGTGATCAAGCAATTGAAAGGAAGATCAAGAGAAGATTTGCCTCATATCACTCGCACCAGAGCATAGAACATAATGAGGCTGACATCAACCAACTTGCGATTGGCAATAGCCCACATCAGATAATCGTGAGGCTGGAAAATCTCTGACATGTGGCCTTTAGGTGCTATGTTTGCACAAATGATGAGATTTAGAGTATGATAATCGGGGGTGAGATCCCGTTGAGGGATCAGTACACCCACAACCCATGAACGAGATGACCCACAAATGGCCGAAGTAGTCAGGCCATAATCAAAGGCTTCCTCACGAAAGAAAGAGGAGCGAGGAAATATGGGGTCAAGAGGTCGAGACTCAAAGCCAATCCAATATGCAATAGTATCCAGAGTGATTATGAAATCATCGTCGCGGATATGCCCAGAAAAAGTATCAACATCAGAGGATTGCTCAACTAAAGAGTTATAGAACTCTCGGACCAAAGACAGATTCATCGATAGAGATGACGGAAAAGATAACAAGGATTCCCACTTAAGAGCGAGGAAGGAAGCGATTATGGGGTTATCCGGGAAGTCTCTAAGCACAACACTTTGTTCCAAAAGGACCGAATGCTTGGCGTAGGATTTGAGAAAGGTTTTCAAAGATGATTTAGATTGAAACTTGCGAGATAGATCGGAGACATTGCCCGGGGCAGTGGATTTGGCACGATACTTGGAAGGCATGATTCTAATAGAGGAAACACTATGACACTGAAGCTGGGTAAACAAAAAAAAAGCCCCCAAACCAAGGCTAAGAAGAAAAATCGAATCAGGGGAACCAAACTACAGGGGAGGAGAAAAGAACATAGTAAAGAAAACCAAACAAAGAAAAACAGAAAATAAAAAGCAACAAAACAACCAAAAAAAATATGTCAAGAAAACCGTATATAGCAACAAGAACATTAGCTCTAAACTAAAAGAAATAGAGAAGGGGAAGGCAACGTACCTAAGAGAAGAGGACACCCACGAAGAACCTCAGTGAAAGCTTGAAACTTGATGCGAAACCCCAAGATAGACGTCGGTGCAGAGAGGAGAGAGAGAAGACTCAAAACAAGTGAAGAGAAGAACACACGAAGGATATTTGAAGAGACCAGGAGGCGCGAAGACAGTTCGATCGGTCTTCAGACAGCTCGAACGATGTTCCCTCTGTGACAGGAACACAAAAAAAGAACTAGAGAAACCGAGAGGTGACAAAGACCCCTCGAGTGACCGCTCGAGCGGTCTCTCGGGCGGTGAAACACAAGCTTCGGTTCTATGAACTGAGAACAGAGAAATCGAGATAGGCCCAAGATCACTCGATACACCGATCGAGTGGTGTGGCGGGCAGTGATAACACAGACAAACAAAAAACACAAGACAAAAAAAATCAAATCGAAGAGAACACAAGAAAAAATAAAAAACTTTTTAAGAGGAAGGTCACACTAGAGAAAAGATGATTACCAAGACGAAATCCAGACAATATGGATGCAATGTTCGATGGCACACTAAGAGGCATAGCTAGTAATCTATGTGACATAGCACACTCATATAAAAAGAGAAATACATTCAAAACGACTTCTATGATATCAAGTAAGTGTGTGAACTGATATGAACATGGGTAGAAGGTTTAGCACATAACGAACCCAACGATGCGAGTTTATCTGAACCATATCAGATATCAATGAGTTACACATAATGATTTTATTTCAACCCAAATAGGCTCGTCAAATAAACTCCCACTTAATCCAGGCACGGAAAGAAAAATAAGCATGGTTCCTCTGGCGGCTGCCACACTAAGACGTGCGAGAAAGCAAGGCACGCTTAGGTAGCCATTTCCAAAGCCAACCTTTTCAAAGACAACCACGAATGCAAATGCGACTTTCACACTAATACGAACGAAAAAGTAAGGTACGCATAGGTAGTCATTTCCTTAGATACAAATGCATTTTAGCACTCAAACTGAGGCGACTATACACTAATACGTATGAAAAAATATGGTCCGTATAAGTAGTCATTTCCTCAAATAACAAAACAAAAATTGTACCCAGATCAGAGTGAAATTCATCTTTAGAGAATATAAGGGTTGTCAACGGGAAATTTCATGTAATCAAGGAAAACTTATATAAACTTAGACCTCCATCACTAGTGGACTTTTGTATATGAAAAACCAGACTAACCTTGACCACTAGTGGTGTACAGAATAGAATTAGGTCCGAATGTATAGCAAGAGTTATATGAGAGGACCAATTCAACCACAGAAATATCAAGCCTCCAGATGTAAAAGCAAACAAAGCAGACATACAGATACATAGATTGACCAAAAGGTACTTAGAATTTCATACAAGGTGTCCAAGACTTTCCCCTTTTCTTATGTAAGGAAGAAAGACATTACTCAACAAGATAGACTCCTAGAGTCTTCCTAAGAAACTTAAACCAAGGATGATCAAGAGGTTTAGTGAAAATGTCAGCTAGCTGTATCTCAATGTCTATATGTTCAAGAACAACTGCGCCATCTTCTACAGGATCATGGATGAAATGGTGACGAATATCAATGTGCTTAGTTCGAGAATATTGAGCAGGGTTCTTAGAAATGTTTATAGCACTCGTGTTGTCACAGTACAACATGATCGAACCCTATTCAAACCCGTAATCAGACAACATCTGCTTCATCCATAGAACCTGAGTGCAACCACTCCCAGCTGCTATGTATTCAGCTTCAGCTGTAGAAAGAGATATGGCATTTTTCTTTTTCCTGTGCCAGGAGACAAGATTGTTTCCTATGTAAAAACACCCACCCGAGGTGATTTTTCTATCATCGACACTCCTAGCCCAATCAGCATCAGAAAAATCCACGATATCAGCAGTAGTATCATATGTAAACCAAATCCTATACCTAGAAGTCCCACTCACGTATTTGATGATCCGTTTAACAGCTTGCAAATGAGACTCGTTGGGACTCGCCTGATATCTAGCACAAACCCCAACACTGAAAGCAATGTCAGGGCGACTCGCAGTCAAGTACAACAAACTCCCTATCATACTCCGATACATGGTCTGGTCAACTGGTTTACCAGACTCATCTTTAGACAGCTTAGTAGTGACACTCATAGGAGTTCGGGCATGTTTCGAACTTTCTAGACCAAATTTCTTAACTAGATTCCTAGCATATTTGGATTGAGAGATACGCATGCCTGATTTAGACTGTTTGACCTGAAGCCCTAAGAAATAGTTCAATTCTCCCATTAGGCACATTTCAAATTTAGTGCTCATTTCTTTTGAAAAGTCTTTCATAAGAGTGTCATCAGTAGACCCAAAAACTATGTTATCGACATATATTTGTGCTACAAGAATGTCATGGGTCTTAGTGTTAGTGAACAAGGTTCTGTCAATACCACCCATAGAAAAGACTTTCTCTAACAGAAATGACGTTAACCTGTCATACCAAGCTCTGTGAGCCTGTTTCAGCCTATACAGAGCTTTTCAAAGTTTTAGAACATGATTAGGCAAAGACTAGTAAACAAACCCTTTATGTTGTTCAACATATGCCTCTTCTTTAAGATCACCATTCAAGAATGCACTTTTAACATCCATTTGAAATAATTTGATGTGAAGCTTACAAGCTATGGCAAAATGAATTCTAATGGATTCGAGACGAGCCACATGGGCAAAAATCTCATCAAAGTCAATGCCTTCAACTTGAGTGTATCTCTATGCAACCAATCTAGCCTTATTTCTAACCACCTCACCAAACTCATTTGTTTTATTCTTGAATATCCATTTGGTGCCTATGACATTTTTGTCATAGGGTTAAGAGACTAATTTTCACATATTGTTCCTAGCAAATTGTTTTAATTTCCTATGCATGGCATTAGTCCAACTTTCATCATGTAAGGCATCATTGACAGTTTTTGGTTCAAATAATGACATGTAGCACATATAAGTTACCTCATCCCGCATTTGACGCCAAGTCCTCATCCTATCAATGACTTCTCCCAGTACTTGAGACACTGGGTGATTGAGCTTTACCCTCGCATAGGGTTCCAGGCCTTTCTTTTGAGAACCTTTGGGTTCTACTTCTTGCAACTGAGTTTCCTGTTTCACACTTGTGGGAGTCTTCTCGTCAGGGTCTTCACATACTTCCACTATAAACAGACTTTCAGCTTAGTCAGCTTTCGATTCTTCAACAAGTAAGCCTGAAATAGAAAAATCAGCATCAGCAGGTGTAAAAATCGGTTCATCATCAATAACTACGTTTATAGATTCCATAACAGTAGATGTCCTATTGTTAAAAACTCTATAAGCACGATTATTCGTGGAGTAACCTAAGAAGATCCCCTCATCACTCCGGGAATCAAATTTACCTAACTGTTCCCTATCCCGAAAAATATAGCACTTACTACCAAAGGTACGAAAGTACTTGACATTTGGTTTAGTACCTTTCCACAGCTCACAGGGGGTATGAATAGTTCCTGATCTTAGGTAGACACGATTTATAGTGTAACAAGCCGTGTTCACCGCTTCTGCCCAAAAGTGTTGTGGCAATAACATGAGTCATTTCTTGAATAACTCGATTTTTTCTTTCAGCCACCCCATTTTGCTGAGAAGTTTTGGGGGTAAAAAATTCATGATGTATGTCTAACTCATCATAAAATGAAGTGAATTCAGAGTTTTCAAATTTCTTACCATGATCAGACCGAATGCAGATGTCAGAATTGTGAAACTTAGGTTTTTCATTTTGAAGCTTAAGGACAAGAGTCTTGAAAATAGAGAATGTGTCAGATTTCTCTCTCAAAAAATTAATTCAAGTAAACCGAGAGAAATCATTCACAATCACAAAAATGTATTTCTTCCTTCCTAAACTTTTAATCCTAGTTGGTCTCATTAAATCCATGTGAATCAGCTCCAGTGGAGCTTTGATGTCTAAACCATCAGTTTTGTTATGTGGAACTCTGTTCTGTTTACCTACCTGACATGCACCACAAACATGATTCACTTGACTTCCCAACTTTAGAATGCCTCTAATTAACTCTTTATTGGCAATCTTAGTAAGATCCTTGTAATTAACATGTCCAACCCTCCGATGCCACAATTCAGTATCATTGATTTTGACAGAATTACACGTTTCAGCATTTAAAGGCATAATGCCATAGCAATTGTCAAACGTTCTAATACCATGCATGACAGTTTTACCTTTCTTATCCAAAATAATGTAATTATCTTTTAAAACATGCACTTCGTGATGAGTGTCGCATATCTGACTAATACTTAATAGATTTGCCTTTAAATCGTCAACTAAAAGAATATTTTTCAACTTAGGAAGCCCAGGGGAAGAAATAGTGCCTTTTTCCTATGATTTGTGTCGAATTCCTGCCCCCAAAAGTCACAATCCCGCCATTATAAGACTCTAAAGTGGCAAACAAGGATTTATCCCCAGACATGTGTCGAGAGCAACCACTGTTAAGATACCACATATGTGAACCTTGAGCTCTCATAGCAGTTTGAGTCACATAAGCTTTCAAATCTTTATACTGAACCCAGACTTTCCTAGTTTTTACAGGAACAAACTCTTTTACATGAACTCTATGGGCATAAGGTAAGAACAGTCTGTGAAACGGGACAGGATAGCTCAAAAGAGGTATGTCAAGCAATTTAAAGCAATGTGGTCGGATATGACCTCTCACTCCACAATAATGACAAATAGAAACAAGCTTCTTATCAGCTATAGGCATCCGATGTAAGAGTTTGCAGTAAGGACGAATGTGACCCAGAATACCACAGTGATGACATATAGGAGAGGGGTTAGGCTTTCTTACCTCGCCACATTGTAAGGTGGCCTTACCTGTCGCACTTGTTCCATCTGTCGTTGCTTTAGCATGAATCACTTCCCTCTTTCCTTTCACCTCGTCTGCCTACTTAGCTTTCACAAATTTAGGGGCTGCTTGTTCTTTTTGTTTCCCTGTGGAGTGATCTGACGTACTAGCAAAACCTAAGCCTACTCTGTTACAAGCTGCCTTTTGATCACCAAGCAGTCCATCCAAAGCACGTGACCCTGCATTCCAACGCTTGAAGTAGTATTTAGCATGATTCAATTATTTTTCAAGATCAGTAATATGACATTCTAACTTAGACAGTTTAGCAAACTTATCATCATTCAAAAGCATGAATCTTTCTTTATCTTGATTACAGTTTTTCAAGTTAATACACAAGATATTCATTTCATTTTTTAGGTCTTTTTCTTTAGCTTGAGCCATCAAAAGCACTTGGACAAGTTTTTCTTTCTCACTTTCACAGGTTTTAAGTTGAAAAGCAAGCTTAGCACATTTTTTTATTAATACATCGCTCTCCTTGTACAGCTTATCGTAAGCTACTTGGAGAGTGTCACTATCTTCCCCTTCAATAGTATGGACACTATCTTCTTCTTTCTCATCCTCATTCACAAGTTTATTCAGTTCATTGACACTTTCATTAGAGTCGACAGAAGCAGCAAAAGCTATAATGTTATTGTCATCGTATTGATCCTCATTGTTATCACTTAACTCAGGTTCGCTTTCATCGTCCCAAGTTAGAGTGAACACTTTTTGTTTCTTTTTCATCTTGTTTGGACATTCTTGAGCAATGCGTCCAAAACCTTTGCACTCATAACACTGGATGCCAGAACTTTGAGGTTTTTATCCCTTTTTGTCAAAGATTTTTGGACCATTCTTAGGTTTGTCATTCTCAAATCATTTATGAGATTTGTCATCCTGATTCGATTTTTTGTTTTTCTAGAATTTTTTAAACTTTTTGACAAACATTGCCATCATCTCAAAATTAAACTCATCATTAGAATCACTAGCAAACACTTGAGTTGAAGTTCAAGCCAAATTTTTTGAAGATGTTAGCCCAATGGCTTTTTATTTTGATTTTGATAATTTTCATAATTCATTTTTTAAGAATAAATTATTTTAATATTTTATATTTCTAAAATAAAAGTGTTAACACATTTTGAACAATTAAAATTGGCACCTTAGCAAAAAAAATTGACTTACATCTCAAATGATTAAAATACTTGAGTGTTCTTTCACAAGAATATTTTGTGTTGAATCCAATTGAAAAATAAGTCAAACACTTTTAAGGCAAAATATATTTGAAGCTTATCAAGTGTGTCAACACCCATTGATCAAATGGTTTGACACCCTAACGGTTTTACAAGTTGATCTTCAGGTACCAAAACGTTAGTGTCGATACAAACTAGTTTTGTGTCAACACAAAAGTGCCAAAGTACCCATGACTCATTTGAGACGACACAAATTAATTTTCTGTCGGCACAAATGAAAATTGTGTCAACACAAAACAAATGGTTGACCTCCTGCAAATTTTTGGTGTCGACCCTAAGATAAGTTGTGTCGACTCAAAAGTCTTGAGTCTGCATGCAAAATCTTGGTGTCGACCCCAAGAGAAAATGTGTCGACACAAAACAAACAAGGCTGATTGCAGAATTTTGATGTCGATCCCAAAGACCAAATGTGTCGACACAAAAGTACCGAGACTTCTTACAAAATTTTAGTGTCGACACCAGAGATAAGTTGAGTCGACACAAATAGTCCCTCCGGATGTTGAAGCTTTAAACGAGTCGACACCAGATTCAAATGTGTCGACCCCAGAATGTTGGAAGGTAAAGTACAGAAATTGTGTCGACCCCTCAGAAATTTCGTGTCAACCCAACTACTTGAAGAATCCTGCCCTAGACACTTTGTGTTGACACCAAATCTATTTGTGTCATTCCTAAAGACGAAAATTCAAAATACGACAGATCTCAACGGTTGAATTTTTTGTATTTATTACTCCCACCTACCTCCAACAGTCATGATACCCCAAGAACTTATATAAAAAGTTACTTATCAGTATTTAAGAAGGTTGGAGACTTACATTTACTATTCTTTTGCTCAAATCAATATCAAAAATTTTAAGTTCACATTTATTGCCGTAACTCTAGTTCTTATTCCTCATTTCTCTTTACCTTTTCATTTATTATAAATTATTTCTGTAAAGAGAGTGAGAGTTCATCATTAATACTCTTCATTTATTGTAATCAAGAGTGAGTCATCTTTTAGCTTTTGAGTGAGTGAATAAAACTCATCAACGAAGAGTTCAAGAGAGATTAGAAGAAAATAGGAGCTTATTTTTATAGGATCTTCTTGAAACTGAAATAAGCTTGTGAATGTGCTCGTAAACATTTAGATCATTCAAGTGAAATCTTGAAGATTGTAAAGGCTTGAAATATGCCCGTGAAGTATTCTGAATAATGAAAATACTCAAGGAAGATCTTGAGGAGTGGATGCAGGCTAGTATAAAGTCGAACCACTATAAATCTCTAGTGTATGGTTCTATCTCTCTATTCCTCATCTTTTAATGCTTGCATTGATTTTATATTTGCTTATTTTTTCTTATTACAATATTAAAAATTTTCTTAAAAAGGTTTTTAAACTGCTATTTATTTTTTAAAGACCCAATTTACCTTCCCATCTTGGGTTGCCTGGATCTAATAATTGGTATCAGAGCTCGGGCTCTTGCTTTTTATTTTACAATTTAAGAGTTTTATATGGCAACTACTAGTATTGGATCTATCCAATCTGAAGGTCAATCGACCAACAGATCTCCTTTGTTCAATGGAACAAACTATAACTATTGAAAGACTAGAATGAGAATATATATTCAAATCGAAAACTATGACCTTTGGCAAATTATCATAAATTGACCCAAAAGACCTACCAAAACTGTTAAAAAAATTGTCTATAAACTAGAAGAAGAATGGACTGAAACTGACATTAGGGAGGTACAAAAAAATGCTAAAGTTATGAATCTCCTTTACTGCTCACTTGATCTAAACGAGTTCAATAGGATCTCGACTTGTGACACCGCTAAAAAAATTTGGAATAGACTCAAAGTTACCCATGAGGGTACCAATCAAGTGAAAGAATAAAATATCAGTCTGCTTGTGCATAACTATGAACTATTTAAAATGAAGCATGATGAAACTATATATGATATGTTCGCTCGCATCACTGACATTATTAATGGACTGAAATCTCTTGACAAGATTTACACTAATGCAGAAATGGTCATGAAAATTTTGAGGTGTATGCCAAAGAATTGGAAAGCTAAGGTCACGGCGATTCAAGAAGCCAAAGACCTGAACAGGCTCAGCCTAGAAGAACTTCTTGATTCTCTCATGACCCATGAGATGAACATCAAGATGGATGATGAGAAAGACAATAAAAAGAAGAAATGCATTGCCTTCAAGTCTTCAACTCACGATAAAAAATCTAAAGAAGAGACCTCCAGTGATGAGAATGAAGAAATGACTCTCATCACAAAAAAGTTCAAGAAGTTTCTTAAAAATAAGAAATAGGGAGAAAAGAAATTCTTCAAGAAAGAAGGATACAAGGGAGAACCAAACAAGTTCAACGGTGATTCCAGCAGATTCAAAGCAGAACACAAGAATGATGAGATAATCTGCTATGAATGCAAGAAGCCTGGACATGTCAAAGCTGAATGCCCTCAGTTCAAGAAGTAATTCAAGAAAGACTTCAAAAAAACCGTGATAGCAGCTTGCCAATCTATGCCTTATGGCCAGAGAAGATGATGAGGTAACTCCTAACCCTTTTTCCTTAGAAGAACCGCAAAATGCTTTTGAGAATTTTCATAATGAGTTGAGAAAATTAGGTGCTAAGAATTCTATTATAAGAAAATTAGTTCTTTCCTCAACTGAAATATAGACTTTAAAAAGTAAAAAATCTGTTTTAACAAAACAAGTCTCTGATCTAAAAAATAAAAACCAAATTTTGAATGAAAGAGTTGAGGATCTTACAAAAACTGTTTATAAATTCACTCAATGAAAGAAAAATTTAAATAAACTTCTTGAGATGCAAAAATGTATTTTTGATAAAATTGGAATTGGTTATAAACCCAAGAAGAAACAAAAATTCTTGAGCAACATTTTTGTCAAAACATCATCAAATCATTCAAATGCTACATGTTTTCACTGTTATGAGCATGGACACGTTGTCACACACTGTCAATACAGAAAATCTCATAATATTTCTGTCAAAAAAGATTGGGCTCCTAAAGGAACACACCCTCAAAAAACTAACATCAAAGGACCCAAGAAAATTAAGGTACCGAAAATTAAAACTTGATTCTCCTTGCAAGTGTGTCTCAAATCCTCATTCAAGGAGGAGATGTGGTACCTCAATAGTTCTTACTCACGACACATGACAAGCGACAAATCGCTATTTGCATCTCTCAAGCCAAAATATAGTGGATTTGTGAATTTTGGAGACAATAACTAAGGAAAAATTATAGGAATTGGCTGCATTGGTAAAATTCATTCCCATTCTATTGAAAATGTTTTATTTGTTGATGATTTAAAATATAACTTTCTTAGCATAAGCCAACTTTGTGACAAAGGCTACACTCCAATTCTCCTCCGAAAAACATACCAGGAGTACGGTATTTATAGAATTTATCAGCCAATGAGATGTTGTCACGTTTAAAGGCACGTCAGGCCATTTGGAGCTTGCGGTCGCCACAATGCAAGTTGGCGGTCGCTGTGTTTTTTAAAGGTTCCACAAAGTTCTATGGCGATCGCCATGTTTTTGAAAGGTTCCACAAAGTTCTATAGCGATCGCCATGATGGGAGTAAGCGGTCACCATAGAAACATTCACCACACAAAGAGACACATGAAACAAAAACCTACTTGATAGATTTTATTTGCAGCGAAGATATAAAAAATCGCATCAACACATGAAACATTCACCACATGATGAGACATGGGATTTTTACGTGAAAAACCCCAATAAGAGTAAAAATTACGGGACTAATCATAGTCCGAGAGAAACAAACACTAAATAAATGTTTGGTAACAAGAAAAATCTTACAACATCAGTTGAATCCTCAACCTAAGGCTACCTATCTTCTTTCCGAATCCTTGTGAACCAATCATGTGCTTGCTTGTCGTAGAAATCCTCCTCCGGACTTTGTCATTTGAGACTCCTCACAAGTATTAGATACGATTATCAAGATGATGAATTGATGATGAACATTAAGCGCATTAAAACTGTCTTGGAATCGTTAATTCTTGTTCACAAGAAACTCTCCCTCAAACCCTACCACAGCAGCTTCTCAAAAACACAATAAAATTCTTGCCTCACTCGAGTTGCCTAAACTAAAAAAATGACCAAATCAACCTAAAAGCTGCTAACCCTACTAAACAAACTATCAAGACCCGAGATAGACCGCTCGAGCGGTCTTTAGACCGATCGAGCAATCATGCCAGATACTAAGCAAAAACACAGTTACTAAGAAGTTAAAGGCTTGGGAACCATCGATAGCATCTTTCCTGACAAATCAACAAAACAACTACAAAACACCAAAAATACATCATATCGAGGAATAGTATAAAGATAGACAACTTTAACTAAATGACATGAGTCACAGACTTGCCAGCATTTGGAGAAAAATCAATATGAGAAAATATCTTAATAGGATTATTTTTAAGAAGGGGAGGGGGAGTAGACGAAAGGTTAGTGAGGAAAAAAATAACTTATTTTGAGAGGTTTTATTCCATTTCAAAATTGGGTAGATATGGAGGGAAAATGAGGTAATAAATATACTTAATTTTTACAATATCAAAATTACACCCCTAAAAATGCCGAACATACTAGCTTTTTTTTTTATTGAAATTTGATTTTTCAAACAACTCTTTCAAAAAAATTCCAACTTTATAGAGATGGCGGTGTGCTCTTTGGCGGTATTAATTTTAAATAAATTTATGGTTCGTACTCTTAATTTTATAGTTTTTATTAAATTTATTATTTATATGAAACTTTTAAAGTAAGTAAATATTGATAGTAATTTAATCAAACTAGTGTTTGCGTTCGTGCAAAGCGTGTGCAATATTAGTTATTATACAAAAATACTAAAAGAAAACCTATATAATAAAAATAATTACAAAATAAATTATAAAAATAAAATATTTTAATTATAGATTATGAGAGTTCAATAATAATGAAATTTTAAAATAAAAATAATAATAAAAAAAGAGTGTGGTTACGAAGAGAAAGAGAAAAGCAAAAATAGATTTCTTTTTAATTATGTAGTTAATTAAAGTGTCTATCTTACTCGTTTTTTACTTTATTTATCTATTTTTATTATTATATCAAAGAATGTGAAAATTCTCCAACTATATCTTACCTACAAAAATATTATTATTATTGTTATTATTATTATTATTATTTGTGGTGGTATTACAACAGATATTTAGTACAAAAAAATAGATGACGACACCAATTTCTAATTACGATAAAATGGTAAAAATTTATGGATAAGATACATTGTACCATGATTTTGTATTTTTTATGATATAGTCATTTGAAATTAAACACTTTTATTTCTTTTATTAATTATTATAAAAACAAACAAGGCAAGAGAAATAATATTATCCCTCCCCTTGTTTGGTTATCTAAGAGAGAAATGAGAGTGCTATTTCTTTTCTCTTATTTGTTTGATAATAATTAATAAAGAGAAGGGATGTGTTTGATGTTTATTTACTTTTATAACATTTCTATATTAGCTTAAATTATTGCTTTTAATATAAATATAAGAGGCTATAATTATTATTATAAAAATTATGATAGCCATTCCTTCACTTTTCCTCAATTTCCTCCTAATTTTGGAAGGATAAAAAATCTGTTATTTTTTTCTTCACTTTCATCTATTTTTCTCTTTTCTCTAAAAAATAAATCAAATAATATTAAAATTAACTTTTTTTCCTTTAAGTTCTTCACTTTTTTTCCAAACCCTTTAATCCAAACGAAAGCTAAATCTTTCATTTCCTAGTAATGGCAATTTCTCTAATTTGGTGGAATTGAATTACAAAAACCCACTTCAGCTAACTTTTTTAATTCGACAATTCAAGAAGTTTGGTGGTTCAAACTACAAAGGAATGTACAATTCCAGTCAAAGATGAAAATCAAACATGGTATTAAGATTCCCACAGAATTGTTAATCTAGTTCACTTGAAAATTTGAGTATTATATATGTGATATTATGTAATATACTTGATAAATAAAAATATTTAATGAATATGATATTAATTGTTCTTATTTTTTACCTATCTAATTGTTGAAATTTGAATACCAATATTTGAACTCGAACGGAAGCAAAATCACGCACAAAAAAGCAGAAAATAAATAATACCGAAGATTTACGTGGTTCGGCCCACACCGTCCTACGTCCATGAGTGAGAGAGAAAAATATTTTACTATGACGAATGTGAAAGAATACAAAATTCAATTCTCTTGTCTCTACCACCTAGCATCTCAATTCTCACACATAATATGAGACCCTAGCTATCATATTTATAGGAGATTACCAAAATAGAAGTTTTTAAAATAACAATAGGACAGCTGCTAAATCAACAATAGGAAAGCCGTTAAATGACCAATAGACAGCTGCTAAATAAACCTAGCAGCTAAATTTGATATTGAGATTCGAGTCAATCCCAGCAATCTCTACCTTGGCTCGAATCTTTTAGCCATCTTGAAGAACTATCGGCAATCCTCGACCTACATGCATTTTCCCTTTTGATATACCTGTAGCCTTCTAGTAAGACGAAGGATCTCCACCTTGACTTGAATTCTTCAAACCACCCAGAAGATAATCAGCATCGCTGTCGATTCTGTCGTCGTCGTCGTCGATCTGCCACACCCAAACAGCATGGCCCACCCCTCTACACCGAGGTGCCCGCACCCCAACCCGGGTGCCTTACAAAGATAACTACTTTGTAGAAGAACATGGCTCCATCTCTCCCCCTTTGTGCACACAATCGGAGAGATCACCGCCACTAACTAAATCAAAAGCAAATGAGACTCGCTTCTGACGAGGTGTACACCTGTCCGTCACGCCTATCATTTTAGTCTCGTTGCTCGGACATTTCCTGTGAATATTCAACAACTGTTGCTCTTGCATCTTGCCGGCATCCTGCACACAATATGATTTTCTTGCCTACGCACTTGTACTACCTCGTCGCTTTTGCGTACCCCTGCGCCTATTCTGTGTGCTTTTTTGCAACTGTTGTTTACCCCGATCACCCTTACACTTTTTTCGTGTATGTCGTTTACATGTACTACTCATCTGATCTCTAGCAGTAGCTCCACTTGTCACAACATTCCCTACGAGCTTGTATAGGTTGTCAATCATCTGTCCCTGCAGTACATTCCTGTTTTCCTTTGAAACCCAAAGAACTCCACCTCCAGATGAGAACCCACAACCTCTCGAATCCAGCATCCCCAGAGAAATCAAGTTCTTTCTTAGATTCGGCACATGTCTAACCCTAGTCAAAATCAAAACGGTCCCATCAAGCCTACAAAATCGCAATGTCCCTATACCGACAACTTTGCTCACTACATTGTTAGTCATCCTGACAGTACCCCCATCACATGCCTGATACGTATCAAAATACTCTCTGACTGTACACATGTGGAACGAACGCCCAAAATCTAATATCCAATCTGATTTGCTCATACCTGAAGTAACTATGAGCACCTATGATTCTTCATAATCAGAGCCCTCTGTAACTGCTGTCTCTGATATTGTTCTTTTTTCTTGTCTGCCTTGTACTTCAGACAACTCCTCTTTAGATGACCTTCCTTGTCACAATAGTAGTACTTTCCTTTGTAACCTCTCGACTTGGAACGACCTTTCTTCTTGGACCCATCTTGCTTCACTGTCGCCCTGTCTCTGAATTTTTCGCTGCCTGATACAACCATGATGCCATGTCCATGTGATCTGTCACTCTCCCTCTTCTTCAACATCTCATGAGATATGAGAGCAGCAACAACCTCATCTAACCCTAGGGTATCTTTTACAAATATCAGTGTAGTTCTTAGATGCTCGTATGATGAAGGCAATGAAACCAATAGGGGAATTTCTTTATCTTCATCTTTGATCTTCACGCCGATAGAATCTAATTCCGTCAATATCCTGTTGAATTCGTTCAAGTGCTCCATAAAGTTTGCTTCCTATGTCATCTGAAGTGCATATAGTTGTTTCTTTAAAGATAACCGATTAGTCAATGTTTTGGACTTGTACCTGCTCTCTAACTTAGCCCAGAGTTCTGTCGGATCGCTTTCGTTGATGACTTTTCGAAGAATGCTGTTACCGAGATACAATTGAATCATGCTGTTTGCCAAGTCCCACATCTCTTTGCGCTCTACATTCTTCATCGTTTTTGGTTTTTTTGACTTATTCTTGAGAGCCTTTATCAGTCCTTCACGCGTCAAAATATTCTTCACTCTTTGCTGCCATAAAGTGAAGTCGTTGTGGTCGTTAAAAGGTTCAATCACGAAATCTAAACTTTTTAACGCCATTAGATTTGTTGACAATCTCCACAATTTGAACTCGTCGCAGTAACAGATATGTGTAATTCTTGTCCCACGTAGCCTAAATAAATTTTGATTGTACCCAATCGCTCCTGATTGTACCCGATTACACTCGATCAATCCCAATCTAAGTCGATCTATCCAATCCAAATAAGTGGTGCAGAAATCGAAAAATCTGACCGTACCGATGAATTCGCAGCGCCCAAAAACCTAGGAGACACCCCTCCTTAAATTATTTTATTATATATACGAGCCGATATAATAAAACAAATTTAAATAATTAAATTCGTGCACCTGTCACACTGGATAATTGCCTTAGAATATCTCAACAATCTTCCAATCTAATCTCCAGGAACCATAAAATCTAATAAAAACCAATCTTATTCAACAGTGCCATGAATAGTAAAATCCTACCACACTAAATAAAAATCCAAAAGCAATTATGAAACTAGTGAAATCAATTTTAGAATAATTAAAAGGCATTCATTGTTGCTGCCGTTTTAAAAAACCACAAATGCAAAGAATAGTGCATGCCAGCGCTGTTTCATTCAAACCCAGATTTTGCAAAAAAAGTTTTTTTGTGCGAAATAAATTTTTTTTGTGCGAAATAAATTTTTTTTGATTTATACAATACGAAATCAAGAAAAGTGTCTTGCTCCAATTAATTACCGCTGCCTCGAATCGTCCACCGTCGGCTCTAATACCAATTGTTGGGATTTGAACGCTAGTCCTCTAACTCGAACGGAAGCAAAACTACACACAAAAAAGTAGAAAATAATTAATACCGAGAATTTACGTGATTCGGCTCATACTAGCTTACGTCCACGGGCGAGAGAGAAAAATATTTCACTATGACAAATGTAAAAAATTACAAAACCCAACTCTCTTTCTCTCTACCAGCTAACCTCTCAATTCTCACACATAATAAGAGACCCTAGCTATCCTATTTATAGGAGACTACAAAAACAGAAACTGTTAAAACAATAATAAGACAGCTGCTAAATCAATAATAAAAAAACTGTTAAATGAACAATAAGACAGCTGTTAAATAAATTTAGCTGCTAAACCTAATATTGATATTCGAGTCAATCTTAACACAAAGATAGAAGACAAAGATGAGTAACCCTTGTCTCACACGAAATATTTTTTATTAAATCATTATATGCAAATCATACGTATATTATTTATCTTTTTTGTTTTTTCCAACCTGATCTCTCAAAGCAAACATTAATGTAATTAGCATATGTCGGGTCTACAAAAGCCTTAGGCTTTTCCAAAGTTTTTTCATCACTTTTTAACTTTTTTTTTTATCCAACTTTGTTATTTTCCTATTCATGACCAAAAAAATTATTTAAAAAGTATGTTCATTTTAATCAAACCAGTATAGTTTACAATGAAATTCAGGTTAAAGTGTAAAAAAATTATTAAAGACAAAAAAGCAACAAAAACCTATTAAGTAATTTTTTGCCTTATTTTAATTTTTTTATTTTATAATTATTATTTTTATTTCTTATTTTGAAAATATACTCATTTGAATTAATTTCTTAAAAAAATACACTAAAAACAAAAAAATAATTATACAAAAATTAGAGCAACGCAAGCAAAGCCTTTTTTGACTTTTATTTTTTTAGGAAGAGGGAGATCGCCTTTTAAAGACTAATTTAATCAATAATGCTACAAACTCATATTTAATGGTGTATATGGGTCGATTTGGTTCGATTATGTACTAAATTTAGGACCAAGTTAATTTTAATTGTTTCTAAAATTTTATATTCAGAACCAATTTAATTATTTTATAGAATCAAATCAAACCAAACTAATAAAATCAGGTTAGTTCGATTTGTAATGATGATTTTATAAATTTTAAAAATTACATTGCGCGCATAATAAGTCACTATGTATAAGTTTTAAAATTTTAAAATAAATAACAAATGAAAACTAATACTCACACAGTATAATAAAAACATGAAATAAAAGCTTAAAATAATTATTTTATAATTTATTTATTTATTATAACAAATAAATAAAAATTAATATAAATTATCTAATCTAATGATTTTTTTTATTTTTATTTAATAAATTGCACAATAATTATATATATATATATATATATATATGTGTGTGTGTGTGTGTGTGTGCGCGTGGGTGGGGGAGGAAGGGGTTCGATTCTTGAGTTAGTTAAGTTTAATTTCAAATTAACTTAATAATTGAATTAATATTATTAATTTAATTTTTTTTAAATTCATAACTAAATTAATTATTTATAAAAATTGAAATAACCTAATTCATAAAAATTTGATTTGATCGATTTTGAAATTTGTTGGATCTAATTGGGCACCCTACTTATATCTATTGACAATTCAAAATAAATAGTATAAATTTATTAATGTATGACTTGGCAGGTAAGCGCAAGTTGGCAGGTAAACGGAAGTAACATCGAAAAGAAAGTTTAGAAAGAGCATCGTTTTCACGCTGGTTTTTGTGTAGGCGTCCTTCGAAAGATTTCCACTCGAAACATACTGAAAATTCTGCAACAATTGCTTCATCTCTCTCTCATCTTGCGAACACCCAACCATGCTTAAAGCAACATTTACTCCGATTTTGTACACCATTCCCACCAAGTCGAGACCTCTTAGGCTATCTCGCGCCATCTTCAATGCAATCTCACACACACTACCACCAACTGTTCGACAAAATGCCTCAAACAACACCGCCACCGCCACCGCCACCGCCACCCGAAACCCAATCCACAAATTCCCTCCAACTTCAGCTTACGTCCACCTCCCTTTCTGCCGAAAACGCTGCCACTACTGCGACTTCCCTATCGTCGCTCTCGGTTTGTCTTCAAGCCAGACCGATGACGACCGTCGAATCGTCAACTACGTCCAACTCCTCTGCAGAGAAATCGAAGCCACACAGTCGGAATTCAAGCACAACCCGCCTCTTGAAACAGTCTTCTTCGGCGGGGGTACGCCTTCACTGGTGACACCGAGGCTCGTTTCATCGGTCCTCGAGACACTGAGTTTGAAATTGGGGATGTGTTCAAACGCTGAGATATCTATGGAAATGGACCCTGGGACATTTGATGCTAAGAAAATGAAGGAATTGATGGAATTGGGCGTGAATAGAGTGTCTTTGGGAGTTCAGGGCTTCCAAGATGAGTTGCTCAAGGCTTGTGGGAGAGCTCACAGTGTGAAGGAGGTTCACGAGGCAATTGAGATTGTGGGATCATGTGGGGTTGAGAATTGGAGCATGGACCTCATATCTTCTCTTCCTCACCAAACACCAGAAATGTGGGAAGAGAGTTTGCGGCTCACGATCGAAGCCCGGCCTACCCATGTTTCTGTCTATGATTTGCAAGTCGAGCAAGGCACCAAATTTGGAATACTGTAAGTGGAGTGTTAGTTTTAACAGAAAAACAAACAGTTCCGCAAAGTTTCTTTTTCATTTTCTCGTTTTTGTTTTTAAAAGTTATGTAAACAAGTACCAAAAATATGTATGCATTTATGTTTTTGTTCACAAAATGTACAAAAAACTTCATGTGTTTTCAAAAATTACAAAAACAAAAAATGGTGTTTTCAATTCTTTTCAAAATAAGTTTTCATTCTATCCTTCTCCCCAACCCTTCCGGTCACCCACCACCAGTCACCACCGCCAGCCACTACTGCCCATCAACCACATTTCCTCCTGGAACTGACACTAAACTGTTCACAGGTACACACCAGGGGAGTTCCCCCTGCCCTCTGAGATCCAGTCAGCCGAGCTCTATAGAATGGCTTCAAGAATACTCTCAAATGCAGGTTACAATCACTACGAAATCAGCAGTTACTGCAAGAGTAGTTTCGAGTGCAAGCACAACCTTACCTACTGGGAGAACAAACCCTTCCATGGCTTTGGTCTTGGTTCTTCCAGTTACGTGGGCGGTCTAAGATTTTCACGGCCGAAGAAGATGAAAGATTACACAGTTTTTGTCCAGAATTTAGAGAATGGGGTAGCAGAGAACCAGGAGGACAGTTGTTCTGATGCCAAGGACATGGCCATGGATGCTGTGATGCTATCTTTCAGAACCTCCAGAGGCTTGGGATTGAAGTCCTTTAAAGAAACATTTGGTAGCTCTCTTGCTCACTCTCTTTGCAAGGCCTATGAGCCCTACGTCAAAAGCGGGCACGTTGTTTGTTTGGATCAACACAGAAAGGTCATAACAACAGATCAATTCTGCTCTTTGTTGTTATCTGATGGGCCTGAGATGGAAGAGACGCTGGCATTTCTAAGGCTCAGTGATCCAGATGGTTTCCTTCTGTCTAATGAACTGATATCCCTTGCATTCAGAGTCATAGCTCCATGAACTGTAAATACACCATCCTATTCTGCTTAAAACATCAGAAGTTTTTGAGCTTTTGTATCTATAGAGCTTTTCTAAAGAAGCAAGGAACTAAGTAGCTGTGTTTTGGGCATTAGTACACTCAAGTGTGTGATAAGAATTTGATGAACTCAACTACTGGCAGACGGGGAATCTAAAGATCATCACATATTAAAATGCCTGAGAGAATCAAATTTTTTGTGTTTGATCCTCAGTAGTGTCATTGGATGTGATCTTTGTAAGTAGGCAGCCACAAGGCAGTTTCACATGGTTTCAATGATCAAACTAAGCCTTGTTATTTTCCAATTTGATTCTCACAATTAAGCTGCTTAGTTGATCTTTTCAAAACCAGTTCTTTCTTCAAAATGGATTAATCCTTAGTATGTATCATAAATGATGTTGGAGCAAACAACAATAACCAATGAAAGCCACAGGCTATAGTTGTCACACTCGATATGATTGTGACATGAATAGCAAAAATGTTTAGAGTGTTTGTCTAATACGCAATGATCGATATCTTATAGTTGCCTAATTATCAGAAAGTATAAACAAACTATTACTTCCTTGTCTGTGTAAAAATGGTTGTCTGAGGAATAGCAGAGGAGGAAAATATGGTATTGGATAGGAAGCAGTAAAAGGCCAAATTGCAACTTAGGAAATGATAAATGGCTGTTTATCACATAGTGCTTTTACATGTCGTTGATATTTTCCTTCTCCAATCAAAGCCACAATTTCGAGGCGCTGTGATGTCACATTGCAAAATATGGATCACGTTTGCTGTGCAAATTTTCCGACCTGAAGCTTCCAATGACAAACATATTTTACAGGAGAACGTATTGGAGGGGGATTCAATTGGCAGGTAAAATCGAGTCAAAGATTTGGTCACCACTACCCATTCTTTCTCCTGATTGGCAATTCCAAGAGCTTGACCTACAAATAAAGAAGAATGGAGCCATTAACATACCAAATTCATTTGCACTCTGACCTAAGCTCAATTACCAAAGCAATGAAAAGGTAACCCGAATGAAAGAGTTTGGCTACTATCATTGGGTATCAAATTATTTCGACTACCAGTCTTGTTTTTGTTGTTTGCTTACTCTCATTGGGTATCAAATTATTTCAACTACCAAGTCTTGTTTTTGTTTTGATCAAAATAGAAAATATTACGCAAAAATGACTCAGAGCACGTGAAAAGCGGAAGTGCACAGTCCTAGTAGCCACTTGACAATATTTATTGGACCACTACAATACCAGTAATAGCCAGCCCATGATTTGAAGCAGACACTTAGCCCAAAAAAATGATTTCAAGCAGGCAGGGAAAAAAATAATTACTTACTTAAAAAAAACCAAACTAAAATCAATCCCCCAAAAGAAGAAGAACCATCTTGTAGGGTGGGTAAAACCATACTACCATAATATAATGGCCAAATAATCAAATTCTTGTGACCAAAAAAGTCAACACTTCAAAGCTTGATTCAGTTAGCAAAGACACTTCAGATATCTTGAATTTCGTCAGCTTTTATTTTTTATTTTTTAATTCTTCAGGAAAGTGGCTTAAAATTTACCAACTAAGAAGGCTTTGTTTTTCGTCCAAGTTGTGAGATGCGCTTAAGCTCTTGGGTTCCTTTTCTCATTTCACTGCACATACCAATAAATGTCACCAGAGAATTCACTGCTAAAGATTGGGAACATGTAGTAATTTGAGAGGTTAGAATGGAACCTTTGGTACAAAAAAACAATAAGATAGAAGATAGGGAGCAGCATCAAGACCAATATTGAAGTCGCCAAGTAGAAAATGCTTGTATGCTTCTGCAGAGAGTAAACAATTCAACAGCTGTCAAATTGAAACAACTAGAAAGAAAAATTGGGTTTTTTTTTTAATAAATAAAAAAAACAAAGGAAGAATAAAAGATAAAATGAAGAATTATGCAATGTAACATAATTGTTGTAATAAAGTGAATATGACACATCCCAAAATGCCACGTACACTGAAAGTAGAGATTCGTTTGGAGGAAAGAAAGCACAGATTCCTCCATTCGACAGCAAATAAACCTTTAACAATTCAATTGTACGCATTTGATCACGGCGTTATCTAGGTTGTTTCTGACGGCCCAAAAAGAAAAGACAGGTTAAATGTCTAAGTTTGAAGGAATCAAGGCGCATTGCAATACCTTGCAGGTTGATAACAACTTCATTCAAGGGTATCCCACTGTTTTTGGTTTCTAAAGATTGGAGGGCGGTGTGTGATTTGTTGTAATTGGGCTTTTTGTCTTTTCTTTTTTCATTGCGTCTTCATTACTTTATAAATAAAGTCCTCCAATTTGGCATCACTTCTTTTGTGCTCCCGCCTTCCTACTGGGGGACTGCTCGTCCACACACCTTTTGTATACTTATATTTTATTAATATAATTCTTTTGTTGCTGGCAAAAAAAAAAAAGCAACTACACACAGGCAGGTCAATGGGAACTCTCCCATGTTCACAGTTGTAGCTTTGTGAAATCTGGCAATGATATGAAGCCATACCAAAAACCTCCAAGCTACTAAAGTGTGGAGCCTTACCCTGCCTCCTCTAGAAAAGGGTTTTCGTCCACCTGAGCAAGTGTGAGCATCACAGAATTGCCGCAAGAAAATTTCTGCCAATAAAATTATCAAAGCTCAAAAGTAACTAACCAGCAGAGCAATCATAGCATTTCTTTTTAAAACATAAAAGAATACCATGAAGACGGCTTGCTGAGGGACTCTGATTAACAGGAAAACAACTATCTGCAAGACTCTGCACAGACGACCCTAGATAAGAAATTGAAAAAAAAAATACGTTGTGACTGGCAATGCAACAGATACTAATAAAAAAACCAACCTCACACAAGTGGTGATTCCTTGCAGCTGCTGCAGGATTGCATTTGGTTTTACGAAGCTTTGAATTCAAATCCATCAGGTCACAGTACAATGCCCCACATATATCTGCCAAGCACTTGCTATGACTCTAGTTCATTTAAAATTTCATTACTTGTCAGGAAAAAAAAATCAGAGGATAAATTCTTATCTTGAAATTACATTCTTCTCTCGCCCGAGACGCGTTCGTTGACAAATCATCATACAATATTACCATATGCAATAATCCACATTGTCAAAAAACTCAGAAACAGCATACGATTGAATGTTAAAAAGATATGCTACATGTTAAAACATTGGCAATTTTTGCTTCACTAAAAAGAAACATCACTCGAGCTAACTACATGAGATTCTTGACGTGACTTTTGAAGAAGGAATGAGACTTATTAAGGTACAAATAGCTCTTGCCAGTAAGCTTATTTATTGCACTATTTTAGACAACACTTAGCAGCAATATAAATAACTCGGAAATAAAATTTTATCTCGTGTCTTGATTATAATGCTAGTCTGATTCTTGTTTAAAATCATATATAATCATGATACATGTACACTTAACTCTTTTTTTTTTCTTTTTTTTTTTCTGAATATTCAGGAGCTAAAGACCATTCCAATGCTTTTCAGTTAATCAATGAACATAAATTAAATAGAGTATGGGCTAGCTGATTCAACCATATAATGAAATGAATACCACATCTTTTATTACAGTGATCACCAAAATAACCAAAGTTCCGTGATGTTTAAGTAATTGACAAAAAGATAGGTTACGCTACAATGGCTACACCTTTCTTGTAGGTCATGTTAAATTTTACAAGATATCAGAAGTTTTGAAGTCGAAAACATGAAATGAAGAACAACAACAATACAGGCTTGGTTTCATAGTCAAATAACTACACAGACTACAGAAATGAGCATTCGCATCAATGACAGGAAGAGAGTAGTGAATAATAACGAAACGATACAGAAAATTCATGCTCCATTACAACATGCAAATTTTGAAAAACTGGAACTAGGACATAAACAATAGTATATAAGATCAAGAAAGGCGAGAATACAGAGTCCACATACAACATTTAGGAGATCGTAGTGTCTGTCGTCAAAATGTTGATCAAGAAATTTCTCTGCTCGGAAAATTTTCTTACAGTATCCACATTGCCATTCATTTACATCCACATGGATCTTGTGCTGCTCCTGATCTCTAAATATATCATTCTCAGGATGAAGTCTACACTTCCTTGAAATCTGATACTTTTCTTGTTCCACAAAAGGCATCAAATACTGCAAGGAATATGCACTCAAAATTATTCTATAGAGCCTTATGACTTCAGTTAATTATAGGAAAAGAAAAGCAACAAGCTTCTGTTCTTAACTTGGATGATTGTCTGATCTAATTACAGGTTGAGAATATATTATGGTAATTAGGACAAACCAATCCATCCGGTACTGCGTTTCTAATCTACAACTTGTATTTCGGATTACCTTCTCAATAATTTTCCAAGCTGCTCTACTTCTTTCTCTGGAACAATGTACTTCATGAGCATGCTGCTCTTCTTGCTTAAGTGTTCTAAATATCAAATTAACATCTTGATTAGCAGTCAACATAACAAAAACTGATAAAATAGAAGCATTATCATGCAACCAATGCACTGTTTTTGAGCAGCAAGGATTAAACTTTGTATCTCCGTTCATATTTCATCTTCACAAGCCATATTGTAAGTATGAGATGTTTGCCTAATCTAATGTCAGTAGTGGTACCTTTTAGCTGCATATCCCTGTGTGTCCTGCAACACAAAGCACTTGCATTAGACAAGTTCAAACAAAAAACAAAAAAACACATAATAGGTAATGTATTCATCAACATATACATATATGATAAATATTCTCAATCACCTATAGACAAGCAGTCAGGCACAGATATGCGAGATTAAGGAATTTGGTGGCAAAAAAGGCTGGAAAAACTAAAGAAGAAGACAGACTGTTAACTTGTAATGAGACAGAATTGACACTAATTATGATAGAAAGAAGGACAATCTCAAAATCCTATTTGAGCACAATGACCCTAAATCAGCAATTCATTTCCCCAATGTAAAAAAGTAACATTTTTAGAAATGTTTAATAAATTGACCCCTCTAAATTTATTAGGAAAAATGAACACGGTATCAATTTCTCTTAAAAAATAAAACTTAGTTGAGAGTCACTTTTTTTTATGAGCACCTGATTTTTTATGTTTACCATAGTTTTTTATTTTTTCTACATAATAAATTTTTTTAATAGAACAAATAATGAATATGATACAATGTTTTAAAAAATAAAGCTTAGAGTGAACATTTCTAAAAGTGTCTTTTCATGATTTTGTTGAGAAAATACATTATTAATGACTAAATTATTTTTATGCTCCGTATAATTTGAAAAGTTTGAATTACTTTATCAATGTTATTATGATAATATGTTATAGTCTATGAAGCACACGTGTGGGTACGTAGTACGGGTACGGTACAATATAAGTATGCCGATATGATGAAATTTAAAAACATAGGGTACGGGTACGCCTGTGGTACGACAGTAAATTTATTTATTTATTGTACCATTTAGCATTAAATTACATATATGCTAAATACAAAATTATTTTTGGCTTATGAGAGAAAAAACAAATGTTAAATCATATTAACAATGTCGTCCCAAGACCGTGTCATTGACAATTGTTAGTTGGGACTACAAATAGCGATACTTGTTGAGCTAGAAGACAATTGCTATGGCAACTAAATTGATTGAAAGTTATATTCTGTGGTCACAAACCCCAAGAGAAAGTATCAGAAGATGTATTTTCTTACACAAATTTTAAATTTTAAATTTTTTATTAAATTAAAGAATTTAAATTATTTTTTTTAATACTTAAATTTACCTTTATATCAAAGGAGATAACATGTTATTTACTCTAATAATTCTTTAATTTTAAAAACTTCATTTAAGCCTCAACTTATCTATTCACGTACCCAAAACATACCGGTGCGTTACCCAACAACTGGAAAAGTACTTGGTACTTTCTCGGAGTACCTGGTATGCACCGGTGTTATACCCGTACCCGATGCGTGTACGGCACTATTTTCGGAGTACTCATGCTTCATAGGTCATAGAATGCTATATGAAGGTTACTTTTAATATGTTTTGTAGATTTAAGAATATAATGTAAATGACATTGAAAATGATATAATAAATGACACCATTAAATAACATTTCAAGCTACATCTCTATACACGTGGCCAAGTCCATACTCAACCAATGTGGGAATTATGATCCCAAGGCTTCGTTCAATTGACTGAAAAGGAAACAAAAAAAGAAAAAATAACCATTTTATTTTCCCGCGTTATTGCACGAAAATGTGGGACCCCCGATAAGAGTTTTCCTGTGAATAATGTTTTCTCTCAATATAGGTCTTATCAAAAGTATAGGTTGATCACGAGTTTTAAAAAAATTCAAATTAAACAGTTAACGGAAATTAATTCCTATTTTTCTTTTCTTTCAGTACGCTTTTCTCGTAAATCATTTTCTTGTATGATTTTCAGTTGTTCTTATGATTTTCTTGACGGCTGAATATAGCCTAATAGTTTTCTTAGCAACCAACAATAGGGTAGGGGGCACATAAATAGGGGCTCATAAATTTCAAAATTAATCAGCAAATCAGTTGCAAAAACAAGAAGTACTTCATAATCTACAGGGTAGGGGGCACCTACACTCGTATAGAAATCATAAACTAAACTTCAATTCCCTTTCCAAGCCCTAATTCAATTGATAAGTAACAGCACACATCACCCTTTTCATTCATTATTCATTATCTTCTTCCAGTACAGTTGTACATTCAATTTAACCGTTCGAACTAAAAAGAAAAACGATTTGGTATGAATACGTATACATCCATGTACATATATGCGGAGAGAGAGAGAGAGAGACCTGATTTTCCAGTACGATCCGGGAAGACGATGATGAGAATCCAATTGGCGCTTGTAGGAGAAGCGATACAAAGAGAAATACGTATGTTATCGCACTCGTCCTTCCCATCCCTGATTTGAAGGTTACGCAATCTGGTCTTCTCTGCCTTGTTTGCATTTGCCGATTAAAATCACTGAGAATTTTATGTATTGGCCTAAATTGCAGTAGCATCAGTCAAGTTAGGACTTGCCCCAAAAATCAGGCTCAGATGGTTTTTGCCAAAAAGACCATAGTTAGCCTTGGTTTGGCTACCCTTTTTTTTTTTTTTTGGCTTGTGGTATAAAATTTAAAAAGTCAACAAAATTTTTTTTTCATTATTCAGTCTTTCACTTATTTGTTTTTGGGCTATTTAGCCTTTTTTTAATTTTACCTTTTTAATGTTTTTTTCATATAAAGACAAATTTTAAATTTTAAATTTGACTTATTTGATTTTGTTGGTGTCTTAAAAATTACTAATTTTTCAACCAAACAAATTATTTGACTTTTTAACTTAAAGTGACTTAAAATCAAAAAATCAACTTAAAATTAAATTACCAAACGAACACATATGACCGAGCTCATGAATAAAATTGAGCACCAAATCAAAGTGGAATTCTACTTGATCCGTCAAAATTAACTTTAATAAAATACAATATAATATTATGTATTTTCAACAACTTCAAAAAAATATTTATATATTAATTACATAAAAAATAAAATTTGGAATTGTTAATATTATTAGTTTAACTTTTTTTAAATAAAAAATATATCACAATTAATATAAATTTTCAACAATTTGTAGTTTTTGAAATGTTGACCTTATTTTATATTATTTGTAGTATTTTATTGGTGTTAATATTTTAAATACTAACAAATTTCCATAACTATATATAATAAAAAAAAATTTAAAAAAATTGAGTTGGTTCAGTTGAACCCACTTAACACTACGTGGCTACTCCCATAGGCGGAAGAAGATATATATGAGCCATGTTGAGCAAAGCGTGACTTAAAAGAATGATAATAATGATAAAAAAAAATAAGGCTAAAAAACTGAGGCGCTTAGCCCAAAAGAGCCCAAGGTATACAAGACGGTCAAACTGTGTTTAAAGAACCTGTATACAAACTCATGTGTCAAATTAAAAACAAGAATCCTATATACAAACTCTTAAATCGCATTAAGAATAAGTCTTATCTCCAGTGGCCATCCAAATTGATGGATAATCTCATAAAGAGATACTAGAATAATAAGTGTGTGTACTACAAGGATCATAGTCACATGACGGAGGATTGACGAACGTTAAAAAGCACCTAGAGGACTTAGAGCACTCTGGACACATCTTAGAATATATTGATAGAGAGAATATGGTAGTCGAAGACAGTAGTTGAAGACCATCAAAAAGTTCGGTAAGTTGAAGTCGAACAAAATGAAGCACCCATATGAGTGGTTAGAGTCATCCACGGTGTGACAGAGCCAATAAGTGAAAGATAAGCTTGACATTAAGACCGAAGTGTGGCACACATTAAATAGATAAAAAAAACAATTAGTGTTATAAGACAAATCGAATAGTTTATTAGCCCCGAGAAAGAATTACCTTATTGGACAAAGACCTCTCAGGGGTCTGGCATCCTTATAATGATGTACCCTTACTAACTATACAAGTGACTAACTAGGATCTTATGCGAATCTTGATGGGTTAAGACAATTTGGTAGACATTACGTGTTATAGCCTTTTTAAGAAGTTAGGGATGAAGGAATCCTGTTTTACAAAAGTGCCACGTACCTTTAATTAGCATTGGGGTGGATCTAGTTTGACCATTGGGAACGATCACTATCCCAGTTTGCGAGGGATCTGATCTGGTAAAAATTGAATTCTTAGTGGTAGATTAGCCCTCAACATACAATGCAATCATGCGTCGAACTTAAATCCATATCATGAAGGCAATCCCGTCAACTTACCATTAGTCCTTGAAGTTTCAAGTTGGAAGGAAAGTTGTAAAGTTCAAGGGGGATCAACAAGCACCTCGACAATACTTCATTAATGCAATCAAAGGTAAGGATAGCCCCTCAAAGATTAAGACTGTTGAAATCTAAGAGGGGTCGAACATTGATGAGTACAGTCCATGTGCAAAACAAAAGGGTGAACACTAATTATTATAACCGAGGTGCAGAATAAAAGTTGGTCAAAGATTTGAAGGAGATATAGATCAACCATAAGGATAAAGAGAGGGTCTTTTGGCTCGAAACCTTATTAGCCAAACAAGTGGAGGCCAAGCTTGTCAAATTCTTTATTTGAGACAAGAAGGTCTTTACCTAGACCCTCTACAAGGTGCTTAGGGTCAACCTAGAGGTGATCTCACACCAGTTGAATATTGATTCATGTCATAAACTAGTGATTCAGAAGAGGAGAATGGCAGTTGTACAACATGATGCTACAATTGAAGAAGACATAGATTGATTTCTTGAAACAAGTGCCATCAGAAAAGTTTACTACCCAAAGTGGTTGGCCAACACCATGGTAGTAAATAAACAGAATGGGAAGCAGAGTGTCTATGTGGATTTTATTGATTTAAACAAGGCATGCCAGAAGGATTATTTTCCCTTTCCTAAGACTGATCAACTCGTAGATGCGACCATTGGGCACAAAAGAATGAACTTGTTAAATTCTTAGCAAGGTTATCACTAAATAGCCATATAACCTTATGATATGGAGAAGACAACCTTTGTCACGCCCTTAACATCCAGGCCCGTGATCCAACCCAGGGCAAACCAGCCCAAGCAGAATTTTTCTAATAAAAAGGGTTTTAAGCTCAAAATTTTACTAACTCTTTAAATAAATCATTTGAAAAGAAAGAAAATTCAAACCCCATGGAAAGATTTCAAAGTCCAAAGAACAAAAAAAAAATAGTAAACTGACCAATCGATCGGTCTCAAGACCGATCGATCGGTCTTTCACAAACAAAAAAAATTGAGAGCAATGTTAGACCGATTGATCGGTCCAACACTGGACCACTTTTCTCAATAGCTTTTTCAACATTAAGGTTTCCCACCTCAACTTCACCTTCAATCAAGCCTTTCAATGAAAACCACAATCAACCACAAGAAAGAAAAGGCATAGAAATAATCCCCACCCATCACTAAACGTCGAAAATCCTATAATTTCTTACATAGAATCTTGGAAACGAAAGATAAGAAACCCAAGGTAACGCCCGATATTCTCATATGCATACGGATCATGAGTAAAGGTAGCTTTAAGGACTTACAAAACGAATACCAACTAACTCGAGTAGCAGTTCATTGTATCAAAAGAATCACATCTACATGATATACATTTCTCAAATGATTTTTCTATAAATTAGTAATGCTATTCAAAAGTTCAAAACATGGTCTTGAGGTCCACTCCTTAATCGAGCACTTTCTTTCCGTTATCACATGAAATGTTTATGTTAGCACAAATGCTTCATTAATTAATTTTGATGATTTTAATATTTCATTTCCTATAAATAAATATCTTTAATGTGGATAATATTTATTATTTCCTAAATGAAAGTGTTAACACATTTTGAACACTCAAGGTTAACACCATG
>JAOTRH010000018.1:11543113-11574599 GCA_034768845.1 Heliamphora exappendiculata | reverse complement strand
AATCTTCTTAGCCATGATCCAATGTATGAATATTTGGTTCATACTTGGACTGCAACTATGTATGATCACATAGGGGATGATAGTTTCGGTCAAAAAATTTGATAAATCTTTCAAGAGGATTAGCTTTTCTGATAACAAAATAAAGAGAGTTTTATAAAATATTTTACATGGCATTTTATTCAACGGTTAAGATATGTTTTTAGTACAAATTTATGGTTAAGATTTATTCAAAAAATATATATTATGTCTTCTCCCTCTACGGTTGAGATAAATTTAACTTAAAAATTTTATGATCAAAATTAGTTGTTACAAATTTTACTCCATTCTACCTTTCTTTTTTTAATTTTTTCATAATATTAAAATTATTCTTTTGGTTTTTATTCATAAAAATCTTTTTTTCCAAAAGTACACTCATCTTTAATAAATGGCCAAATCGTTTTTATAAAAAGTAAACTTACTTGTCAAAATATAAAGACAATTTTTAAAATTCTACTTAATTGATAAGAATTTTATAAAATAAAAGGATAAAATTTTGTTTTTATATGTATTTTTTTACATTTTTTTACAATATGTGAAATGCGTTATGAGTTACAATATGTGTATTTTTTCCATTGTATTAAAAATTAAATTGTCTATGAATTTATATGTAGACAAAAAAAATAATGTCAACATAATATATATGTTAACTAACGAATTATTCGTATTTAAAAATATTTTTAATATAATTTTATACACCATTATTTTAATTTTTTATTTTTTTTAAATTTATACATTTTGAATTATTATTTCAAATCAATCTAACAATTTAATTATATTAAAAAATATTTTTAAACACAATTAATTTGCTAATAAATAAATAAATAAGCTGTACTCAGAGTCGAGACATATGTGACGTCTTATCAGAGAGGCAATTGAGTATTCGTGCAGAAGTGTATAATAAAATGAGAAGTGCTTAATTGTAACTTTGAATAGTAGAGACAAATGGTATTCTTTTCTAGAAGTGGATTGCAAATATACTTTCAAAGAAAATGGATGGAAAATAAAAGTTGTTTTGTTAAGGGCAAGTCTAACAATTAAAAAGTATAGATACTTCAACAAACATGTATTCATTTTATTCTCATTTTACTAATCAAATCAAAAATAAATAAAAAAAGTGGTGGTTTTTTCTCTTCATTCTCTCTGCATCTTTTCTCTACAAATTCAAGATCCAAACATTTTCTTTTACCAAAAAAAAGGGGCAACAAAATGAGGCTGCACAGATCAACTGACATTGACAAGTACAATTTTTTTATCAGGCGCAAATTAAATTATGGTGAATACGAAACAACCAAATATCCAGCAAATTTGGAGGACCAAGAGGCCCAACCCACAGTTGATAACATAAGATTTAAAATCACAGGACATATTTACGACAGTATTACAACACAAAGTAAAGCAACCACAACTCTAGCATTTGTGCATATTTGTTTTAACCAACTCTTCCCATCCTTTGGTAAGTAATATATTTATGACGGTAACTGCTAAATATTATTCCCAGTTGATAGAGGCCGCGACTCTAAGAAGAGTCTCACGGTTGAGAAGATGAGAGAAGGTTCTGCCATCGCACCGTTTCCATAGTCCCCGCAAGCCAGCCTCTTTGTTACGGGTGGGATGAGAGAGATTCCCAACTCATCGATCAACATGAGATGTCGCTCTGTGAACGGATTGTTCCACATGAAGGTGTTCATGGCTGGAGCGACAAAGATTGGTTTGTTGTAGTCCCATGCTCGCACAATGCAAGTCAGCAAGTTGTCGCACAATCCTCCAGCAATCTATGAGAGGACAAGGGCATGGAAACTTATGATAACACAAAATCATACTACACAAAAAAAAATTATTACACTTTTCTGATACTTTGTTGGTACTTCAATGACTCTCCTTGAACCCTCTAAATATCTTTAAATATGTCTTATGTGATGAAAAGCAACTTATACAAAGTATATATGTAATGAAGCATTTATAAGATGAAATATATGCCTTTTAAATTTAATTATTGATATAACACATTTTTCATTCTTTGAAAAAATTATTTATATATTTAACATATAATAAATATGTAAAAAAATATAAAATTTTATCATGTTCTAAACATGTTCGTGTCACTGCTATATAGATCTCAACACCACGAAATGCCTCAAATATCTTATTACATGTATTTCTGTAATCATTTGACAAGAGCCTTGACCACACTGCATAGGTGCAAAACAATAACCTTGGTAGCAATTCTACTCTATCCATAATCAGATATCAATTGAGTTACACATGGCACTCAGGCCATGTTTGTTTTTAGAGAAAGGATTAGGGGATATTTACTATCCTTTCACTAATAATCATAGGATAGTGTATTCAATGTATTATTAATCCCTCTTTTTATCAATTCTCATGTTTGGTTATTTTATGGGACATAAAAAATTAAAAAACAAGCCTTATACATAAATGACAATAATGCCCAACCGTAATCAAAATTTTTGCTATTAAAAATAATCATGAGAGTTTAACCTAACTAAATCCCAACTAGCCAAAATAAAGACTAAACATGCTGGCGCATAAAAAATATTTTTTTAGGCCAAATATGCTGTCCGGACCTCTGGGATCCCCGGGACCTTGGATTCCTAAGACCCCAAACCCTTGGATCCCAAGACCCTAGACCTTTGGAACCCCGAGACCCAAGAGCTCTGGACCTTTAGACCCCGGGACATCGAAATACCAGACCCCCAGGACCCCAAGACCCAAGAGCTCTAAACCTTAGGACCCCCGGCCCTGGGAGCCTAAACCCCCAGGACCTTGGACCCCAGGACTACCAGACCCCTTGGACCCCAAGACTTCGGGACCCCGAACCCCGAACCCCAAAACTCGAGGACCCCGGGACTCTATAATCTCATACCCCCAGGGGATCAGGACCCCCATGACCTCGGATCCCTAGGACCCTGGGACCGCGAGACCCCAAACCTCTTAGACCCTCAGAACCCCAGGACTCCATAGTCTCAAACCACTGAGACCTCGGATCCCTAGGACCCTAGACCCCCGGAGCCCTTGGGACCCCAAGACCTAGACCATTGGGACCCCGAGACTCAAGACCCCTAGACTCTCGGGACCCTTCAACCCCTAGACCCTCCAATCTCTAGACCTTCGAGACCCTAGAATAATAATCCTAGGATAATATTTTCTAAATTAATAATTAGATAATATTTTTAAAAAATTAAATCAATAGTTGATAATATTTATATTTAAGGGTATAATAGTCATTTCATGGTCTTAGAGTTTAATCTCCAATTCTTAGACAATGTGTCCAATCTCCCTCCGTGAGATTGAGTTATCCCTCATTTGTGGGATTGTCAATCCATTTGGGATTATTTGTCCACCTCTCCTTTTTACATCCAAACATGGGATAGAACTTCAACTAAGGATTGCCAATCCAATTTTAACTTTGAGTTCTTCAAAACAAACATAGCCTCAAAGTAAAGTATGCAACCTCCAAAATCAACATCTACGAGCCATCGTCATGCTTTCAAGCCTTTCAATGTTCATCCTCCCACGTGGGTGATCAGCACTCTCATTCACTAAGCCAACTGAGTTGATTGTGGAAGGAGCATGAGAGGGATCACCTAATATGAAGATTTACTGTCTGCCCGAAGTATACAAAAACCATGTGAAATTTCAACAATGATTAATTGCCTAGTAGACTTGGAAAATCTTGCAAGTCATAGTTAGTTCACAGAACCAACTTGGTTATTATTTAATACAAAATTGAACAAGGAAGATGATCTGGTTATTTCTGATCCGATGATTTAGTTTGCAAAATGAGCTACCAACATCAGAATAGCAATTATGTTGCGTATGACACGAACTCATAAACATGAGTTTAATAAAAAAGAAGCAAGAAATTTGGTCCAGTCATGAAAAATATCAGGCTTTATTTGGGCAGTTGATTGCTCATAGACTATACCAACAAAGGGACTTAAAACAGCCAGCTGATCTATCACAGGGTAATGTTTATCTTTAAAAAAGACCCCCAAAAAAATCAATTTCATGTGTGTTTCGATTAGCATGAATATAGAAATGTTTCAGACACATGAGGGGCAAAAAATAAAAGTATCTTTCTGAGAAATTTACTTATAGTAACAGAGAAATAAAAAGGTGACAGGCGTGCTTGTTTTACTTTCTCAAAAAAAGTGACAGATGTGCTTGTTTTACTTTCTCCTGAGGTAAAACAAAAACAAAAAGAATCTCTCAGAGTGTTTCGGTAGAAATATTGGAATATTAGTATTAAGTTTGGTTTCCTGGGAAATGGAAACATTTTGTTGAAGAATTTCATTCATTGCAACAGACAAATCAAGCAAAACATTCCAGAGGTAATACAAACTACCGTTGGTAATACAAGCCACCGCCCAAGAAACTGGACGTTGAATATATAACTTCTAATCTATTTTGATTTCTTCACCCTGCCCCACAATTGGTTGGTGATGAAAAATCTGTAACCAAGACTTCAATTAATAACTTCTAAGACACCAAAATGAAACTTGTATAGTGCACACAAAATGAGGAGACAAATCAACAATATGTCAGAGATGAAAAGGGCCATGTGAAAAATGGAGCAATCTCATTCATTATGTCTCATAGCACATCGTTCACTGTGCATAAAGTACATTGCTTTTAGATTTCGAGAAAAGACTTAACGTAGATTCTTTATTCTTTCTGTGATGATTATCGAGCAATTTCTCTTTCTCCTTTTTTCCTCCTGTGCAATGTAATATGCACTCGAGTGCAGGTGTCAAATGGGGGCAGGTGTCCATGTGTCAGGGTTCAACTGATTCCAGTTGAAGGATGCATGGATAGCAAAATAACCATATTTTTAATATATTTCTTTTATTTTCCACAAGGAACCACAGAGCATTTCTCGCATTTCTCATCGGAATTTTGTGCACAAAACATAGTACACTCAAATTTATGATAATTGGATGAAAGCCGAACTACATACGCCAAACACATATATCTCGTATCCTTATCCAAGTATTGATTGCTCCGACTCACGTACTTCATATATTTTGAAAAGTCTATGTAGCATAACCCTCAACCATACTGCAACATGAAATATCTCTACTCATATGGCATTGAACAACATAATTAAATTGTATAGTTGTGTTTGCCTTCAAAGTGGAGGTTGGGTGATCAAGCCTTGCAAAGAGCAAGGTGTGGGTATAATGGGTGTGCGAGTTTAGCTGTTCAAAAAAAAAAAAAATTTAATTGTATAGTTCTCAGCAAATGCACCCTATGTCCTATTTCCAGTTAACAAGTACAGACTTTGATAAGCAAGATAAGCAAGCACTTAACTAGATTGCACATTCGTATTACCTTGCCAAGTGTGTTTGCCGACAATGGGGCAATAACCATGATATCAGCCCACCTGCGGAGCTCAATGTGAAGCACACTATCACCTATCTTTGACCAAGTGGACCATTCATCGTCATCGGTGTAAATAATAACATCCTTAGGAAGCGATGCTCTGTCGATGAAATGCAAAGCAGCCCTTGTGGCAACTGCTCTTACTTCTGCCCATTCCGAAAAACAATGGCAAAGATTCCCAAACTTTATAGCAGCTACACTTCCACTAGCAGCAAGTAGAATGTGTGGTTTCCTGGGACCAGTGTTAACTTGTACTAGCTCCCTCTCGGCACTTACAGGTTCAGAGTATGCCATAACCTATTAATGAACACCAATAATATATCGTTTACTCGAAAAAAGAAATAAAATCAACGTTCTTAGGATGCCTAAATCTACACAAGATTAAACTTAACTCCAAGAAAATCAAGTGTGTACAGGAATAAAACTTCAAGCTAAAATTACCCCTTGAACAACCACCATTATTCACAGGGGGAGAGAGAGAGAGAGAGAGAGAGAGAGAGAGAGTTGACCGAAATAAAACAACTTAGTCTAAAGTAAGAACAAACCTTTTGAAAGAATTTGAGCCGTGAATCAAATCAAAGTCAAAGTCATTGGACAACTGCATACCAAGCACTTATTGTCAAGAATAGAAAGAAGAATAAGAAATACCCTACCTCAGTAATGTTCATCATTGATGTACACGAGGGAAATTAGAGAAATCACAGCAAAGAAATCATAGCAAAAAATAGGAAAAGCCTTAGCTCAACAGTTTGAAAGAAACCACAATTATTCATCCAAGCATCTACAATAAAAGAAATTTAAGCTGAAATTCAGAAAAAAGTATAAAAGTCACGCTCATTATAAAATTTCCATTCCACTAGCTCCACTATTTGATCCCAAATTTCATTAATTACTCAAGTCGTAGCAAAAATAATCATGAGAAGGAATCTACATATTTTCACTGGTTATGTTTCCTCTGATTTTCATCAAAACCCATGGGGATTCTAAAAAAAGTCCAGCTCAAGAATAAGCTATGGCTATCAAAACATATAACTACTTCAATAAGGACCAAAACCATTGGAAGAAACAAAAAGGGTCCACTCAAGTTTTCAGAAATGAAGTTAAAAGGAATGTAAGTATGTAACCAGGTTACATACTTGCATGTTTTTGTTTGCCCAGTGAAGTTGGAATGTTGATTCTTGGGTATTGAAGACCCACTCCAACTTCCCACCCTAGATTTCCTTGCTATTGCATCTAGGCTATCTTTTTGAAGTCTAGCCAATCCCATGGCCTGAGATATGTTCGTTGGTCTGAACATTTGCACACCTGCTTTAATCTCTTTCTTGAGCCCACTGAGGAAACAACTAGTGAAGAAAGCTTCGTTCAACCTATGAGTTTTATTTGATAGTTCTTCAAATTTCACTTGATAAGCTCTTACTGAAGTTGTTTGTCTCAATTTGGTCAATTGGCCAACTGCATCTTCAAAACTCGAAGCGCAATCTACTGGTTATGGCTTCTACGGATTCTTTCCAAGTTCTTGAGGTATGCGATCTCTCAAACCATCTAAACCACTGTATCGCCCTATCTTCCATGTGTATTGATGCCAATTTAACTTTATGAATTTCCTCTATACCATTGGATTCGACGAATTTGAGAAGGGGAGACCTGATCTAATCTTGATCCCAAAACTCTTTCAGCAAGCTATTCATAATTCAGATTTAATGCTGCGACCAAATTCTTAACTTCATTCATTGTCTCGGCTTGTTTGCCCAAGGTATGTGCTTGCTTAGCTGAACTCTCTCTAAGAGTGTCGATGGTTTCTTCGAATCGTCGAGCTTCTTGCATTCTAGTTTCTTCGGCCATTATCAATCTTCAACTTCTGACAGATGAGGATAGTGCTCTGTTACCAATTGATAAGTGTGTGGATTGAATTCAAGAAGAAAAGGAAAATTCCCTACAACAGAGGATGGAATTGGCCTTTATTCAACAATAGGAAAAAATGGGTATTCCAAAGAAAAGAAAACAAAAGAGAATCTTCATTACACACCCTACTCCTTTCAGCCTATAGCTCTTATACATGCCCCTTCTTCGGAAGCCTAACTAACTCTAACTAACTACTAAACTAACTACAGCTCAGCTGTTATTAGCTGAACTCTGTTCTCCTTGTATCCGATTGTTCCTTCCCTACTGCTCAGCTCTCCAGCTCATCTCAGCTCAGCTCCCAGTTGCAATTGCTCTGCTCTCAGCTCTGTTCCCATTTGCAGTTGCTCAGCTCTTCCATTTGAGTTGCAGCTTCACTTATTTAAGCAGCTTGTCAGCTTTCCAGTCACTGTCAACAAATTAATCACTGTTCATAGTGAAAATCCATCGAGTTAACAACCCCTGTTCTCTTTCCTTTTTCAAAATTCTTTTTTTAGTACTTTCTGGTACCAACCCCCAAGTCCAAATCTTCCTCTCCCAAGTCCAGATCTTCCGCGAGAAGTCAATAAGGCGCTGCATGAAGCAAACCAGAGGCACTGGCAAGGGCATTATCTAACGTCAGAGAGAGAGAGAGAGAGAGCAGCCATCCAAAAAACCAATTGCAGATGCTGACACGCTTATCCATAAGCATGACTTTGGTGCAGTTGCCGATTAGGTTTTCTTTTCTCTCTCTCTGTCTCTCTCTCCATTTTCTTCAAAAAAGTGAAAATGGAGGTGAGGCCACTGCGGCAGAATTTTAAGGGATTAGGGTTATGAATTGTGAAGGGATAAAGGATAATCTCATTACCCAATCCACCTGGGGAAACTATTTTGTTTGGGTGTCTTGGTCGGTCAGACGGGTTGAAGGGATTTCTCCACCTTCACCTGTTGCCGACCAAAACTCGATTTCTAAGTGGCAATATAGACCCACTTCCGACCACAACTCATGCAAAGACCGACCAAGTATCAAAGTGCCGAGTCGGGTACGGGCAGGTTGGGCGGGCTATCAGTTTTTTACGAACACTATTATTTGGTTGTTGTAGTCACTGTCGTTGTAGTCATTTTGATCAAGCTAACTAAAAAAAATTGTAAGAATTACATCACTGACGATGCTATCAGTTTTATTATTTTTTTCATTTTTTCCATTTTGGGTGCTGTATTATTTTTTCTTCTTGCATTTTGAATAAATCTAAAATATTGTAATTATGAAAAGATTTATCCCATAGGACGATTTGAAAAGTTCAAGAGGCGTCATCATTTGTAAAGTGTCAGAAAAATGCGTAATATTATAAATTTAATATTTTTACTAAGACGTATTTAAGAAGTGTTTAAGAATTATCAAGATGTTTTTGGGAGTGTCGGTGTCCAACACGACATGCTTCTGCCGTAGAAGTGCCCGTACTTTTTAGGTGGAGTATTTTTTTGGCAAGGGGAGTTAGTGAGTTTAACCACTTATTTTAATGGGCTTCTGGTTCAAGATTCCAGAAGCAGCTCCTATATTCATAAGCACATGCTTGTAGTGGAAGGTCCCTAGATCCATTTTTAGTGCCAATTTTCCTTTATTATAAAAGGAAGCTCTTATTTCCTTCTTCCGGTGAGCATTTTCTTCTCACGACCATTCAAGGCTATTTGAGCTTGAGGAGACATCAAGCATGGGTAGAAGCAAAATCCACCTGGTTACATACTTACATTCCTTTTGACTTCAATTCTGAAAACTTGAGTTGAACCTTTTTGTTTCCTTCAATGGCTTTGGTCCTTATTGAAGTAGTTATATGTTTTGATAGCCATAGCTTATTCTTGAGTTGGATGCCTTAGCACACCGTCATCAGTTTGTGCCTTTGCATGCCATTTCACGAGCTTTGCTGTCTTAGATGACATATATAGCCTCTGTAACCTTGGCTTTAAAGGAAAATACCTCATCTGTTTTGCAGCTTTCCTTTTACCACGTCCCTTACCATTATTTGATTTCGATCTAGAGCCGCTACATATAACACACTTGTCAAGATTTTCATCATCTTTCCTAAACAACATACAATTATTTGGACATGCATCCCACGTCTCATACGTGAAGCCTAAATCTTCAGTTATTTTTTGAGTTTTGTAATACGAATTTGGAAGTTTTACTCCTTTGGGAAAAGTCACGTTTAGTAACTTTTCCCAACAGATTTGTTTGTCCACTTATTAAGCACTTTCATATGTAGTAGTCGAACAATAAATGGCAATGATGTGAATTTCTGACACCCAGGATACAATTCACTGTGTGCATCTTCCAAAGGTTAAAAATATTTGGTAATTTCTTCATTTGGCCCTATCTATGAATCATTTGGAGTGCGTTCATCATTGTCAACATTGGTACCTATGTGTTGATTTTCAAAAGTCTCATTTATCATTCTGACCATATCATCACCAATATATGAATCCGCTAATGTTTCTGTCACTTCGTTATTATGCAGAGGAACGTAGGATTCCCCATAATGAATCCAATTTTTATACCTCTTAAAAAAATCATTACAATAAAAATGATCATGCACAACCTCGTGAATAATTATAGCGATTCTTACATTTTCTGCATTGACAACTAATGAATGCACTTTCAAGTCTGTCAATGTAGGCAAATTCAAGGAATCGATCAATTCCATTGAAGTATTCCCTTGACACCCTAGTAGGTAAGTTCATCCAACTCTTATCCATCTTACTTCAATCAAAAATTTTATTATGTGAATGTGCACACCAAAGATAACTTAGTTATTAATATAATATAATATAACAACTAAATTCATAGAAAAAGACAAATAATATTACTAAATTCAACCTATTAATACATACAAATGAATTCAATAACTTATAATCTTCATAAAACCAACGTGTTTCCCCAATTTCAGAGCTTAATCACAAACCATTGCTTCTTGTCAATGCAATTCCTAGAAAAAATAAAAAAATTAATAAAATAATAACTTCAGACCCCATTTTTCTTTTCGTTTTCTGGCATTAATCTTTCCTTTTACATAACCATCAGCTTCCTCTGAAACAGCAGAATAGAAAAGAGTCCATCGTAGTGAGAGTCGATTTGGCCTTTTAGGGGCACAGAACATTTCAACTAATTAAATTCTCTCAACTCTAAATGGAGCAATTACAGGACCTTGCGGTAGGTATGTGGTAGGGGTATGTGGTAGGGCATCCATTACCAAAGGGTTTCAATACCCTCCAATCGCAACCCCTGCCCCTTAAATCATGTAATGTGATGCTGTTCTGAAGGATCAAAGAAAATGGAGCAATAGCAGAAAGAATCGGTAAAGTAGAACAAGCTTTTATTCATGAAACAAAACAACTGAATCTCTTCCATTAGCTGTTATTCTAATTCTCACACTTCAATTGCCCCATTCTTAATGAGTCAACAACTCAGATGTACATTCATACCAGCTCAAATATAACGAACCATAGCACATTCATGCACAAAAGACTGATATGTGTTTGTGTCTATATATATATATATGTGTGTGTGTGTGTGTGTGTGTGTGTGTGTGTGTGTGATAAGGTAGTATTATGGAGTCTACAAGAGCAAAAACCAAACCCACCTATAACGATGCCCCTAAACAACTGAGATGTGCCCATCCCCGAGAAAAAAAAAATCCGTAAAAGAATCCAAAGAAAAGGAAAAATCATCATGAAGTCAAAAATCAAAGGGTCGGAAGCACCGCTCCTTTCAACAGAGGAATAGAGGATTCGGCACCATCAAAAGATCTACAATTCCTCCCCCTCCAAATGCACTACATAATGCAGAGAAGCAAAAAATACGTACCGGTGGTGGCGTGGAACGGTGGAGGCTGGCAACGGCGTGGAACGAGAAGGAGGCCGGCGGCGGCGTGGCCTGCGTGGTCGCTGCGTCTGGTGTATGTTATTGCTAGGGTTTGCTGTGAGCTCAGCGCCTCAAGCTAAAACCATGTTATTTTGATTTTATTTATTAATAAAATATTTAATTTAATTAAATATTTACTAAATAAAATTTAAATTTTTGTAAATTACTAAACTTATTTTAAAATTAAATTTAAAAATAATGAAATGAGTTAGCTAATTATTAAAACATGCCTAAAACTTTGATTAAAATTTAAAATAAGGAATAAAAAATTATATGCCTTAATTTGAGAATATGAAAATTTTAACCAAAAAAAAAAGGTGTTACAAAAAAATCAATTAAATCCGCTAAAAAAAAAAAGAGTGTTGTTAAAAAAAAATTAGCTAGGTTGCTAATTATTTGCGTATACCTGACGTTTTATTTTTTTATTTAATCATATATATTATTGATTTTATTTGTTATCCCTTGTTTCCAAATTTCCTTTCTTTTTTTAAAATTTAAATTTTTTTTGTTTTTAAATTTTGATATACGTAAATCCTATTTGAACACAAACCAGCTGAGAAATGGCTACTTTTTTAATTGAGGAGAAAATTTTCTATTTCAATAAAAATAAAAATTGAAAAATTTCTCGTGTAACAATCGAAGTCTTATTTTTCAAAATAAACTATATTTAAATAAAATTCATAGTTAAAATCTCAGTAAAATATAGAGTTAACTGAGAATGTTCTCAACTAAAAGAGAAAATTCTCAATCGTTTTTTTATTTTTAACATAAAAAAAAACTTGTATTGAGAAATATTTTAATTAAATTCACTGTTAATAGAAAAAATATCAATCGTTCTTTACTTTAGTATATCGACTGTCGATCAATACAATCGTCGTCGGGCGGAGGTCATTGTTGGTGAACTTGGTATTGAGAATGTGATAACCCTACGACATCACGAATTCGATTCATGGACGTCTTGGAACGACGAACGAAAGAGCTCTGATTCAAGTTTCGTCAAAGACCATACAGAGGCGATTGGAGGATCGATCTCAACGCGATGGAGAGGTTGTGAACCAATATAACTGTTAAGGTTTTGGCCGTGGTGGAAACATTGGTGGTCGACAGTGGTACTAATGCGATAAGAGACAACGGTTGACAATGATGGTTGGCGGCGGGAAGCGGTTAGAATTTTTGAAATAAGCTACTACAGCTAGAGTTTTTGCAAAAGATATATTTGGTATATTTTAAAATTGCATTTAAAAATTAAAAACAGAGCTTAGAAAAAATTTAATAGTGAAACTAAATCTTTTGGGAGTCTTTTAAATAGGACTAATAATTAATTAATTAACTTATAAATTTATAGATTGATAAAAAATAAAAAGAAATATTTTATATTTTGCATTAATATATAATTAATTTTATTATTGTTTTGAGTTTTTTTCTATTCAAGTTAATTTTATTTCAAACATAAAGTAAATATTTATATTTCTTTTATTGTACATTTGAGAATAGATTTGGGGTGAAAAAAAAATAAAATAGTTTTAATTTTTATTTTATTGTAATGTGAGAAAATAGTATTAAAACCAAAAAAAATTACTAGAAATATATTTTTTCCATTAAATTTTTAAAAATGAAAAAATAATATTAAAATAAAAATAATAAACTTTTTACTAGCAAGATATTTTTCCATTAAAGTTTTATAAATAAAGACACCAATTTTTATCAAACATTTGTGTAATTTATTAATTTTTAATATTGGTTACTAGAGCAGTTGCATTTGTGACCAGGTGTGCAAACTGTCGCAATAAAGTTCTTTATTTGCGACTGCAAGATTGCAGTCACAAGAACACGTACATTTTGTGACTGGGTGCTAATGCCGTCGCAATAAAATTTTGTTTTTGCTACCGCAAACCACGGTCTCTAATAATGTGGTCGCAAAAAAAGGTTTATTTGAGACGGTGGTTTGCACCGTTGCAAAAGAGACCTATTTGCGAACGAATTTTCACCGCCTCTAATAATGTTGTTCCAAATAGATGTTTTTGCGACTGAAGTATATTCCGTCACAAAAAGAAAATATTTGCGACGGGATTGGCTCCATCTCTAATTCTTTGGTAGCAAAAGGCTACTTTTCAAGTAGTAACACCACCACGAATCTTTTCAAAGAGAGACAAGCTCCCCATTACCTATATTTGATTTAATACCTTTTTGTAAAATATTTCGAATAGACATAATGCTTGTCCAAGTGTGGCAAAGCTCTCTCCTACTTTTATTCTAAAAAAAAATGAAAAGATTAGTTTGATACTTGAAGTAAAGATTTTAATTCAAAGACTATTCTTATCCGTAAAAAATTTCCACCCAAGTTTATGAAGAAGGGCTTGGTTTTGATGTTTGGCTTTTCTTAACCCTAGTCCCTTTGTTTTTTTTTAGGTCTATGCACTTGATTCCAATTGATAAGGTGCAAACCTTTCATATAAAAAAAAAAAAAAAGAGTTCTTCATCTAACACTTAAAAGTCTACCAACATTTTTACTAAAAAACATTACACTCTTAACTAAACATCATAAATTCAGTTTTTAAATTAAAAAAAAAATCTCTTAACACACATTAATAGAATGCACAGTGTTTTTTTTGTAAAAATGTTGGTAAACTTTTAAGTGTAAATAAACTTTTTGATAAGAAAATTATGTTTGAACCATTGGGGACTGAATTGCCAAATTATTGCAAATAGAGAAAACATGCCAAAAATATGAGTTCAGCATTGTTAAAATGACAAAACCACTGGAGATTGATCTCATCACAAGAAATTCTGAGGTCCACTTTGAGGTGTCTATAAAAACAAGTTTTTTTTACTTATTTTACCTTTTTGTTTTTTTTAAAAAAAAGTGGAAGATAAGAAAAATGGGTTGTTTGGGATCATGTCACCTTTTGGCTTTTAACATTATTTATAAGATTGTCATTTTATTTGTTTCTTGAAATGTTTAATACTATACATTTAATTTTTTTTTTCTTTTAAGCTTGTTTAAGATATATTTTTAGTTTTTTAATAAAAAGAATTGTTTTTTTTATTGAGGAACCGTTTGGTTTTGTACTATTGTTTTTAGGTTTGTGGATAAAAATAAAAAAATTTCTTAAGAAAAAACAATTGTTTTTTTATTATACAAAATAATACAACTTAAAAAGTTAAATTAGGAAAAACCCCTAACAAATAAAAAAAGCCAAACAGGCGCTATCCAACGGTCAGCATGCAAAATCCATATGCATTTCTGGGTAGGGTTAGATCAGCATGGGCCCAAATCACGTGCCCCTCTCAAATTTTCAAATTTATGTTTTTACTTATTAAAAATATTTTATAAAAAATACTCCTTACAAAATTATTTTAGTGCCCCTCCAAAATTATGAAAGTTCTCGTTGTTTTTATTTTTTACATAAAAAGTTGCAATCAAAAATCTTAAAATATTATTCTTTTATAATATTTTAGTTTTGGTAAATATGAATTACGTGTCAAATATTTTAATTGTGCCAAAATTAGATTCTTAAATTTATTTTAATTTATTTTTGCTAAATTTAAAGTCTTAATTTATTTTAACCAATGTGGTAGATAATCTAAAAATCTTAATAATTTATTTTCTTGGATTTTGAATTTTTAAAATTTTCAAAGTCAAAGATTAATGATATATTAGAAAAATTAAATACTATATAAATTATTTAAAAAATTAAATTTAAAAATATGTTACTCTAAAAAAAAAAATAGCCACTATTTTCAAAATAAAAGACACACGTTTAGCAATTCAGCTTTAAGTCAAATTTTGTATTTACTTTTTAAGCTTGTTTGGTTAAAAAGTAATTTTAAGCCACAAGTACAAACACATAATATAACTTTTTGACTATTCTGTTTTTAAATTTTAAGCAAAAAGAATAAGAGTTGATTTAAGATAGAGTTAAATGAGACCAAAATCAGTATAAAAATAATAATAAGTATCCCTTCCAAGTTAAATTCCTAATTCCGTCACTGTCTGTGGGGACCTTTACAACATGATTTCTTGGAATTATTTCTTTAATTTCCACAACATAAAAACTGATGAATGATGATAGAATTGTGGAGAATCACAGATTTCATTATTGTTGTGTTTTTTGGGAAATGAAAATAAGTGGAGAAGAGTGAAGCTAAAAGGGTAGCCTCAAGGACTAAAATGGGGACTGAATTAGGAATAACCAGTGCCTGCCACGTGGCCATCGCCCAATCTTGATTGTGTGGCCGTTAAGAATTCAAAACCCAATCCTTACAGGATTTTCAAATCCTGTTCGCTGCAATAGCTCTACTATATAGTCCTCCCCTTTACTCATCCCCCCTCTGTCCTCAAATCGATCACCGCCCTCTCCTCCAACCTTCTCTCACTACATCCCGGCTGGCCCTCGGATTCCGTTTTCTAATGGCTACCGCCGTCTCAACCGTCGGAACTGTCAACCTAGCACCGGTACTTTTTATTTTTTTGTCCCGTTGTTTCTTAATCAAATTAGAACTTTGCAGAACAATCCATAGAACACCGCATGCATAGATGTCGTTAATACCAGTAATCAATTCTGAATTTTATTTATTGTACTCATGAATATAAAACTGTAACATACTTATGTGGTATTCTGTGTACTAATTTATACACTGCATGTAGACTTACGGTTAATATTCTTCGCCACGGTTATTGTTTTATGGACGAACTCATTTGGGGTTCTATGCTTTGTTTCTTAATATTTTCTAATCTTAATTTGTCTACAAAATTCTTATTCTGTACGATCTTCTTGCATTTCCCATAGTGATTTCATATTCATGTATGCCCTGAAAATTATTCATATGGAAAAAGAAAAAAAAATGTTGATCGGCTAACAACCACCAAACATGTTCTGATAATGCAGCAGTCATCAACTTGATATATATATATTTAAACATAAAACTCTAAAATATGAATGATTTAGCACGGCACGAGTCCCAAATCCGTTATCCAGAGGGAGCCTGGAAAAGGCAACATGTAAATTAGCCAAAATGCTGTCGGAAATAATTATTTATTTGCTTATTTGATGTTGCTTGTTTTCGTTTTTAGTAAGTTTTTTTTATAATTTAGTTAAATTATTATATTTTTAGACTCCTCTTGTTAAGAAGAGCCAGAAAACTAAAAAATATTAATCGAAATTTAAAAAAATCTCAGAAAAGACAAAAATAAATAAAAATAAATTAATAAATCAAATTTTATGTTGTTTATTTTTGTCTTTAATAGAGTTTTTTTTATTTTTTAATTAAAAAATTTTACTTTTTAAGTTTTTCTCATTGAGATAATTCAAAAAAAATTTAAAAAAATAGCTAAAAGATAAAAAAATTTATAAAAAAACAAAAATAAATAAAACTCGTGACATTTAGTCCAAATAAAGCCTCCTAAAACATAGCTATAAATTTATTTATAATATGAAATTAATGACATGAGTCATATCTCAACTGTATTTGTACCATATATTTTTACAGTGTAATACTATGATAATTATATTTTAGTAATTATATTTAAATAACATATGCTGTGGCCGTAGTACTTATATCATTTTGTGATCACATCATATATTTTTAAGTGCTGAGATTTCATATGTTACTTATATATCTTGCAACTCTGTATGGTTGATATAAAAAAAATTTAAAGAAATGATTTTGGTGGGTGCAGCTGAACTGGAATGGTTCCAGTGCGGGAGCTGCTGCCCCAAGCTCATCCTTCTTGGGCGGCAGCTTGAAGAAGGGGATGATGATGAGCTCCACTAGATTCGGCCACCAAAAGGCGGCGGCGGCGGCTTCTGGAAGTGGAAGCTTTAAGGTAGTTGCAGAGGTAAACGACCAGAAGCAGACGGACAAGGACAAGTGGAGAGGGCTTGCCTTCGACACTTCCGACGACCAGCAAGACATTACGAGGGGGAAGGGAATGGTGGACTCCCTCTTCCAAGCTCCTACGGGCTCTGGAACTCACCACGCTGTCTTGAGTTCTTATGAGTACATTAGCACTGGACTTCGCCAGTAAGTAAAATTCGTATCTTCTTCTCTCTTTTTTTTCTTCTTTTTTTCTTTTTTGGTGGTGCTTGGTTTGGAATTGTTTTGAGAATTATTTAGATTTGAGCAAATTACAAAAGGGAAAAAAAAAAGAAAAAGAAAATCCTTGAACTAGTGATTCAATGTTTTTACCTAAACACCTAAATTTTTTAATTCGATTTGGGTCGATTAACATGCTAGCGCCAAACGCCGTCAAAATATAGACGAAATAATTACCTGTTGTGGCAAAATGTGAGCTTAGACTTCAATTATCATCAGTTAATTCTATTTATTTTTTATACTGTTTGATACTAATTGATCAAAATCGAGTTGTTTAGGTTATTTTTGATAACGTTTATAATTTTTTATTTTTTATTTATTATAAATAAAAAATATATTTTTATTTATTTTTTAAAAAAATATAAAAATACATTTAGAAAATAGGTGTTTTTGAGTGGCGTGCATGGTGGTGGTAAGTGGGGTGGTGGTCAATAAATAGAATTGGTGATTGAAATTAATGGTAATAATAATGACTAGCAATGGTAGATATGGCGGTAGTAGTTGATGGTGGAGGTGGTGGGTGATGTGTTCAATGACGAGAGAAGTGTTCGCTGGATGTGGTGGTCGGTGGGAAGAATTAATGGTGGTTGTAGATGGTGGCTGAAAGTGTTTATTAGTAATGGTTGGAGATGAAGAAAGGGAGAGAAAATAATGAGAAAGTATTTACAAAAACAAGTTAAAATATATTTTTTTCTATTTAATAAAATTTCCAAACTATTTACATTTTTTTAAAAGAAAAATAATTATGTTTTTGTTTATATAATTTCCCAAAATTAAAAATAAAAAACAGTAAACCATACAGTTCCAAGTGTTTACTTAACATTAAGTAATTAAATAATTCATGAGCCTTTTTTTTTCTCTAGCAATTTTCTATTTAAATTTTGATATTGAACAAGTGATCTTGGTGGTTTAGGTACAACTTGGACAACACCATGGATGGTTTCTACATTGCTCCAGCCTTCATGGACAAGCTTGTTGTTCACGTTACCAAGAACTTCATGACCTTACCCAATATCAAGGTGCCTACTGCCTAGGCAAAATAAACTATATATTTGTGTAATTAAGGGGTTTATATAAGGTCACTTTTGAGATTGTGAATGACTCCAATTTTGGTGCATGCAGGTTCCTCTCATCTTGGGTATTTGGGGAGGCAAAGGCCAGGGGAAATCTTTCCAGTGTGAGCTTGTCTTTGCCAAGATGGGAATCAAGTCAGTTCTTTGATATTCACTAGCATTGTTCTTATTCAAAATGTTTGTTATAAAAGTGAAGGGAAAATTTCCCAAAATCCAATAATTTTTAAAATTTAATTATTCAAGTACTTCATTGATATGATTAAAAGTTATGCATTCAATAGGTATTAAGCCATTGTTTAAAATATCTAAAAAGCTTGACTTTTATAAGATCTAATTTTTTTCGTTAAAAAAGTAAATTGTTTCGAATAATTTATCTAAAGTAACTTTTGTTTTCAGGTTTTCGTAATATATAATACACCTTTATTTTTTATTTTTCAGTTATAGTATTTGAGAAATTTTACTTTTTCTTAATTGTTAAGAATATAAATGCTTTTTTAATTAAGAGTATTGTAATAAATTTATTCAAAAGAATAAGGACTTGTTTGGTATTATGGATGAGATTAAATAGTATAAGAGAAATAACTAATACTATCGGTCTCACATGTTTTTTAATATCATGAGATTATAGAATAAATTATATATACAATAAGAAATTTAATTCATATTTGTTTATGCTAAAATAAAAAATGAGAAAATAGTAGAGTTATTTTTAACCGTTAAATAAAGAGATAAGATAATTTGGAATCTAGTACTAATAATATTTAAAAAATTAGTATTATTAATACCATGAATAATGTATTAATAATTTAAAATTCATCGAATTATTAATTCTAATCCCATAATACAAATGCATAATAAGACAAAATCTAAATATGTGAATTCTGCGGTCTTTTATTTAATTCAATTCACCCTTTGTGTGATAAACCAAACAAAGAGTATTTAGAATGTGTGATGACTTTTTAAAAATAAAAAATAAAAACAAGTTACTGAAATATCAAATACAACAACCTAAAAATTAACTTTTAAAAGATATCATACGCAGGAGGACTTATTTTAACAAATTTTCAAAAATAAAACATCAACATTGCTACGTGCGAAAACAGGTGTTTTATTAGGATGATTCATTGATTTGTGTTATGTTTTAGTCCCATCATGATGAGCGCCGGAGAACTAGAAAGCGGGAACGCCGGGGAGCCGGCGAAGCTTATCAGGCAGAGGTACCGGGAAGCCGCCGACATAATCAGGAAAGGAAAGATGTGCTGCCTGTTCATCAACGACCTCGACGCCGGAGCCGGGCGGATGGGCGGGACGACTCAGTACACCGTGAACAACCAGATGGTGAACGCCACCCTGATGAACATCGCCGACAACCCGACCAACGTTCAGCTCCCCGGAATGTACAACAAGGAGGAGAATCCCCGCGTTCCGATCATCGTCACCGGCAACGATTTCTCGACGCTCTACGCGCCTCTCATCCGCGATGGCCGCATGGAGAAGTTCTACTGGGCGCCCACCCGTGAAGACCGGATCGGCGTCTGCACCGGCATCTTCCGCAGCGATAATGTTCCCAAGGAAGATATTGTCAAGCTCGTCGACAGCTTCCCCGGCCAATCCATCGGTGAACTCCATCTCCCCCTCCAAATTAATTTTTTTCAGTGAATGTGTTAAAAGTATTTATAATCCCGCTTTTCATGATTTTGAAATAGATGATAACTTAATTTAATAGATTAATTCATATAATTATTTAAATTTTTATCTTTGATATGAAATTTATGGTAATATCATATATTTGGAAAAGTTATTTATAATTTAAAATAAATAATAAAAATTCACTTAATGTAAGATTTACATAAGAAATAATTTAATTTAAATTATTCATGTTAATTTATTGGTAAATGTAATAAATATTTAATATTTCTGTAAAACTTGACACCCTATGAAAGCAAGGCTTATACAATGATAGATTTGAAAGAAAGATAATTTAGTTTCGTTTACCCGACAACTTTAAGTTGCTTAATGCTTAAAATGGTCATTTTCTCCTTATTTGGCAACTTAAAACTTTTATCAAGCAATTTTTTTTAATATATATTTTTGGATTTAAAGTAATCTTAAGCCAAAAAAAAAATTTAACTTTAAATTAAATCACCAAGCAAGACCCTAATACAGAACAACTGCATGCATAACGTTGACGATTATAATGTTGTGGTTGACATGATCGGGAACAGATTTCTTCGGGGCGTTGAGGGCAAGAGTGTACGACGACGAGGTTCGGAAGTGGATCTCAGGCGTGGGGGTTGAGACCGTCGGGAAGAAGCTAGTGAACTCCAAGGAGGGACCTCCGACTTTCGAGCAGCCAAAGATGACGCTGGAGAAGCTCCTGGAGTACGGGAACATGCTGGTCCAAGAGCAGGAGAACGTTAAGAGAGTCCAACTCGCCGACAAGTACTTGAGCGAGGCGGCTCTCGGCGACGCCAACGCCGATTCCATCGAGAGAGGAACTTTCTACGGTTAGCTTTTCCTTAAGCTTCATCCTTCCTACAGGCCTTCATCGGAGGTCCGCTTCTGCCTCCTGGTTTCTGACTTCATTCTCCAAACTACTTATGCTTACATTTCAATAATACTATAAATTATCATTAATTAATCACATTTTAATCATCTATATCCATGTGAAATTAACTATAGTCTAACAACAATCAATCATGAAAAATGCATTTTAACCATTTATATTGAGGTGAAACTTGTGGGTTACACGTGCATATAGATGGGTAAACATACATTTCTTTGTGATTTTGATTGAAATTTCACATAAATTAATCATAGAAAATGCACCATGATGATCTATACGCATGTGAAATCTACACATTTGGGGATTTTACTTGCATATATATATATAGATGGCCAAGGATACACTTTCTATGATTTTGTGGTTGAAATTTTGTGTTAACAATTCATTTGAAACCTATGACCAAAAAAAAAATCACTTAAGTTATATATATATATATTATGTTTCCTTTCTATGTTGTTTGGATAAACAAACAAAAAAGAGAGATAAAATAGCAAAATTTCTCTTATTTTGTTAGGTTAGCATGTATATGCTTAATTTAAGGTTGTTTTTTAAGGTTAGTTTTCGTATTATAAAATTTAAGTTTATTTTCTCTTTAAATATATTAATTTTGGAGAGAATTAAAAATTTCTCATTAAAAGAAAACTTTGTGCTTCCATTTCTTTCTATGTTTTCATTTTTTTATGTAGTTATTTAAACAAGTGATTAAAAATGAGCAATTTAAATTTTTTTTCCTTCTTAAATGACTCAATTCATATGGGTTGTACATATTGAAAAATTATCCAGTAAATAAAAAATGTCACGTCAACATATTGATACGGTGGATTCACATAATAAATGCATGTCATGTATTCATAATTAAAAGAACTTGCCCTACATTTAAAAAAAATAGTTATAACATATCAGAATGGTCATACATTACATGAACACATGTTATATATATATATATATATATATATGAGATGTACACACTATCTCAGCATGTTAAAGTGGTATTCTCTATCTATATAATAATTTTTTGTATGTATTTTCTTTAAATTTTAGATTTCTATAAGTGTTTTTTTTTAAAGAAAAAAAACATAAGTTTCTGTTTGGTGATGGGGTGAAGGTCAAGCAGCGCAGCAAGTGAACGTGCCGGTCCCCGAAGGTTGCACCGATCCAAACGCCACCAACTTCGATCCGACCGCCAGGAGTGATGATGGGAGTTGCTTATATAAATTTTAGGCCCATCATTATTTTTTCTTTTTTTAGGTGTTGGATGGAAGGAAAACTACATTTTAAGGGGTGTGAAGAATTAAATAAGTTCACTCTCTGTTTTCATGTGATATCTATACATCTTGTAAATGTGTGTTTTTAAGTGCACTGGCTACATTCTTGAAATGTGGTTCTTGTCTTTACAAATTTTGAAAAGTGACTCTGATATATAAGCCATTAAATAAGCTGCCGAGATTTGAGATAAGAATTTGCTAAGGTTAAGTACTATAAGGCCATGTTTGGAGTGAAAGATTAAACTATTAAATTGGATTATAAATTCAATGCACTTTTTAATACAATGCTTGTTTAGTATAATAGTGGTGGGACTCATTATTCCGAGTGACTCTCAATTCTATGAATTGAAAAATAATTAGTCAATTGGAGGTGAAATACATAATTCTCGGATAACAAGTCAATTAGGTTAAATGTAAAATTACTTATTTACCATCGTAATTAAATCTCAAATTGACAGTTTTAGCCATTTTTGTCTGCTTTCAGCCTAAGTGTCCGAGACTATGGAGTCCAAAGGTCCCGGGGGTTCGGGCTTCCGAGATTTAGGGGTCCTAGGGGGTTCAGGGATATAGAGTTCTTAGGTCTCGGGGTCCCAGTGGTTTGGCATCTTAGGGTCTCGGGGGTCCAGGGTCCCAAGTGTCACACCCCCTCTCTAGGGTGTGAAAACCAAGACAAAAAAAATATCTATATAAGTTAAACCAAATTTATTTATTTATAAATACAAAATTATTATACATTTTAGGGATACATTATCCTAACTACTCCAATTTGATTATACAAAGGTTTCATACACTTTAACCTGATACCAACACAACTTCTGATTGACGACTGTGGTAGACCAACTCTTCTAGTCATTCTTGTTATTTGCAACCATAAATGTTACATGAGAGTGCACTTAGTATTATATTGAACAAGATGAATAACAATCATTTAAGAATACTAAAAATATTATATTTTTCACAAAAGATGTAAAAATACTAAGTCGCAAAATCTCACAATGTAAATTGAACTTTTCTTAATTTTTGTAATAGTATCACTTTTCATATTAATACTTAATAGCTGCAATTTATCATTTTTCAGAAATAGTTTTATATTCATAAGTACTCGTACTTGACAGAATATAACTAAAGCTAAACTATTCCCAACATACAATTCCATCCAACAATTCGTCGGGCTAACATACATCAACGTAAGGCACCGCACAATACCTCAACAGGCTAACACACACTTCTTTAAATTATAGGGCATCGCAGAATACCTTGATAGGTTAACACACACCCTTTTCCAGCGATATTCTTGGCGATGGGTCACCGCACACAATACTTTAATAGGCTAACGCACACGCCTTTTTAGCGATGGGGCACCGCATATTGCCTTAATAGGCTAATGCACACCCATTTCTAGCGATGGAGAACTGCACAATGCCTTAATAAGTTAACACACACCCATTTCTGTCGATATTATTGGCGATGGGGTACCGCACGCAATGCCTTAATAAGCTAACACACACTACTTTCTAGCAATGGGGCACCGCACACAATCTCATACAGAGCCAATACAAACTCACACATAGTGAGTATTTTTTAGTGACTACTCTCAACAGAGCAAATTCTTTCACACCAAAAGATATTACTAATATCGTCCATCTTTCATATATCTATCTTCTCCAATAATATAACTAACGTACTTTCTGAACTAACAATGCCTTCAAAGATATAAGAAGCATTTTCAAAGAATCATCGAGTTTAAAAATACCATGCTATCATAAGTTCACATAGTTCAAATCAGGAGTAATCAAGTAAGTTTTAAAACATAATTTATACAATTCAATTCAAAATAATACTAAGCACTCTCACTTTGATTTATGCCCAACGAAATTATTTTCTCATTTTCGATCCAAATTTTGCAATTCAATTCAAAATAATAGTAAGCACTCTCACCTTGACTTATACCCAACGAAACTATTTTATCGTTTTCGATCTAAATTTTCTAATTATCCAATGAAAATCTCGGTGCCTAATAAAAAAAATCAAATCTCTACATAAGCATAGAATATAAAATTTTCAATTATTAACATTACAAACGACTTGAAGTTTTCTAGTAGCAATAAAATCTAATTAAAGAATCTATAATTTATTCGCTTGCTTAGTTTAATTAAAATGTATTATTTAACTCCCAGAAGATGAAAATACTTTAAAATTGAAAATACTTTAAAATTTTCAATTACTATTATTTTGATTTATGCCCAACGAAATTATTTTCTCATTTTCGATCCAAATTTTGCAATTCAATTCAAAATAATAGTAAGCACTCTCACCTTGACTTATACCCAACGAAACTATTTTATCGTTTTCGATCTAAATTTTCTAATTATCCAATGAAAATCTCGGTGCCTAATAAAAAAAATCAAATCTCTACATAAGCATAGAATATAAAATTTTCAATTATTAACATTACAAACGACTTGAAGTTTTCTAGTAGCAATAAAATCTAATTAAAGAATCTATAATTTATTCGCTTGCTTAGTTTAATTAAAATGTATTATTTAACTCCCAGAAGATGAAAATACTTTAAAATTGTATTTTTCTTATACTTTTCATTACTTATGAAATTTTTAAAAATTTCATAAAAATAAATAAATAATTAAACATTAAGTTAACTAAAACAATTAAACTAGACAAATAAACCCAATCAACCCAATCAACAGTATTCATCTTCCACGTGCTCCAGAACGTTTCTTTTTTTTTTTCATTTTATAATTCTCTTTATAATCAAATAACTTAGTTTTGAAATTGATCAAAATGAAAAAATAATTTAAATTAATCACTAAAAGGTACACAGTCAGATTGGATCATACTTTTGATAAATTAAAAATAAGTTAGAAACATAATATTTTAATAAAAAATTTTAAATGATAATTCTTTGATTTAGTTTCACCATAGTACTGCACCAACTATCAAAATCGTTCATTAACGACGCTACAGTGTCAAAAAGTTCATAACCACTTGTGGCAGAAAATGATAACAGTATTATTGCATGATAGAGAGATATATACATATATTTATATATATGTATATGCATATTTATACAGGAAAAAGAGAGCAGAGAGATATAACAGAGAGAGAGAGACGGAGAGAGATCGGATGGAGGGTCACCGGCGGCGTGGTTGGCAGCGAGTGGAACAGCAGCGGTTGGTGGTTTGCGGCGGCGTCGCGTTAGTCGTTGCGCCACTCGGCTTCTCCTTCAATGAGCTTCAGTTGTGAAGCTTTCTCCTAAACTCTCTTGTTTCTGTTAGAAACGAAATGCTCATTTTGCTTAATTCCCCACCTTTTATTTTCTCTTTTTTATTTTTTTTTGTTTTTTTACCCACATATTTTTCCTTTCCAGCTTTCTTGCTGCGATTTATCGATTACTAACTTTTTGAATAGCTGTAAAATTTTGGATGCAGAAAATTATCAAAATTCCCACATAAATTTTTAATGTAATTTTATACATGAAATCAAATTATGTATAAACAACTTTCTAACCATATAATTAATTTTTTATTTCAATTTAAAATTTAATTTGATGTATATTTTTTGGCTCGAATATTGAAATTAAGCATAAGATTTTACTATGAATTTTATTTGAAGGTTTTCTACTATTACATTATTATTATTTTGTTTTTAAACGAACCGTCAAATATTATATTATCCTAATTGGTTTAACTAACTAGGATGAAGAAAATTATTATTGTCACGTGTCTTATTTTTATTGGTTGCTACGATACGGGTTATTACACCAAGGATCCGAGGTCCCGAGGGCATCGGGAGTTAAAGCGTCCGAGACTATGGAGTCTGATGGTCTCGGGGGTCCGGGGGTCTAGAACTCCTGGGTCTCAGGGTCTTGGTGGTCTAGCGTCGCAGGGTCCCAAGGGTTTAGGGCCCTAAGGTCTCGGGGTCTCGAGGATTGAGGTCCCGAGGGCCGGGGGTCCAGGCGTTCGAAACTATGGGGACCTAGGAGTTCGGGTTTCCAAGACTATGGAGTTCTAGGGTCCCAGTGGTCTGGCGTCTTGGGATCCCGGGGGTCTAAGATCTTGAGGATCCGATGTCTCAGGGGCCCGACTTTAAGCGTTTGAAACTATGGAGTCCCGGAAGTCTGGGGGTTCCAAGGGGTTCGGGGGTCTAGAGCTCTTGGATCTCGAGGTTCTAGTGGTCTGGCATATCAGGGTTTCGGGGGTGCAAGGTCCCAAGGTCTTGAGGATTCAAGGTCCCGAAAGCTTAGGGGATCGGGGGTCCAAGCGTCCAAGACTATGAGGCCCTAGGAGTCCGGGTGTCCGAGACTATAGAGTTTTGGGCTCCCGAGGGTCAGGCTCCCACGGTCCAGGGGTTCAATGTCTCGGGCTCTCGGGGTCCTAGGGTTCGGGGGGGTTTGGTAGTCCGAGGAGTCCGAGGGTCCCAGGGTTTTAGGGTCCTAGTGATCTAAGGTCTTAGGGTCACAAAGGTCCGGGGTCCTGAGGTTCTGGGGTCCTAGAGATCTCGTGGGTCTAGTGTCCCGGAGGTCTCGATGGTCTAGTATCCCGGGGTCCCGAGAGTCTATGGTCTCAAGATCCTGGAGTTCGGGGGCTCCGAGGTCCCAGGCATCCAAGGCTACGGGGTCTCGAGGTCTGAGATCTAAGGGTTTGGGGCTACAAAGTCTCGAGGGTTCCGAGGTCCAAGGGTCCGAGAGTCCAGCGCTACGTGGTCTCACGGCTCATGGGTTTTGGGGTCTTACGGGTCTGGGGGTCCCAAGGTCTAGGATTACGGGGTCTTGCGGTCAAGGCTCCTAGGAGTCCAGGGTTTAGGGTACCGAGGTTCGGGGTCCTAGATGACACCGTTAGGCTAAAAACAAAATCAATGACAATTTTATAAAAAAAATGAATGTCAAATTATTTCAAATGAATATTTTTGTTACAGATTATTTATCATATTTAATTCTTACCAAAACAAATAAATGATTTGATTAAGTTGTATATAATAAGTAATTATCCCATGGAATAAACAAACAAAGAAATAGATTAAAGTTAGGACATTTAATCCGAAAAATTTGATATGCCAGGACTGCTAGTTTTGAAACATTTAACTCATTCTAATCAAGTCCAACACTCCAAACATGACCTAAGTAGATTATTCTAGGCTTGAACATGAATCTTAAGAGCACTATGGGTGAACAAATGTGAAATAATTCTCAATTTATAATATTATTTTCGAGCACAAATTTTTTTAGAGAAATTTAAACAAATGTCCTATTATCAACTGATAAAAGAATTTTAGTCATATAACTTTTTTTCACATATTTAGTTTTATACAATAACTAACTGACAAAAATACCCACAATATTCTATTTTTGCACATCATTTAAATCAAGCAACATTTCTCTATATATATATATATATATATATATATATATTGAAATCTTTTCAAAATAGTTTCAAATATTGCGTATCTCTTATATGAAGCTAAACTGATATAGTTCTGGTGCATTGTTAACGAATTGATACATTTTATACAAAACTGATACATGAACAGTTCATGCAAATACAATGTCAAGTAAATGTATCAGTTACGCAGAAGAACTGATACAAATATATAAGAACTGATACATTGATACATAATTGATACAAAACTAATACATTAATACGTAACTAATACATTAATACAGAACTGATACATGAATAGTTTAATAATATTCCGTATTGAATGTATTGTTCGGGAAGAAGAAGATTATAAAAATACAATGTCAACAAAATGTATCACTTAAGTAAAAATACAAGTTTGTATGTATGTATCATTGTAGATGTTTATCCTCTCAAAAAATAATGATACATTAATCATTTTCAAGCCTCATAAGTGCTGCTTATCAACTACTCAAACATCTATATACAGTGATAAATGTATAGATTACGCAGTTCCAAACACGAAATCATTTTTCAACAATGTACGCATCGAATTGATCAACCTCTCAATCTGATCGGGTTCAATTCGTCGATGAATCGTCTTTTCCTTCTCCTCGGGAGATTCGGATTGAGATCGAAAGTCTCGGATTCAGCAGAAATGGCAACAGCGGTAGTGCAGTTACTGATTCGATCTCGCGAACAAATTTGGCAGTGGTGAGCGTGTTTGGGCCGCCGGCGATGGCGATGGCGCAGAAGGCGGCTGGGGTCGGTACCAGAGGGGTGGCCGGTAGTGTGGTGTGCGACGTCGGGGGAAGGAGTCTGTGGCCATTGGTCGATGGTGGCGATGTGCTATTCGCAAGTGGTGAGTTACAACGAGAGAGAGAGAGGAAAGTTTAGATAATCATAATTAGTTATGGTAATATAATATTATGTGAGAGAGAGAGAGAGAGAGAGAGTTTAGATAATCATAATTAGTTATAGTAATAGAATATTAGGTAAAATTTAAATTTTCTTTTTTATCTAATCTTTTTAATATGGATAAATTAGTCATAAAATTTTATTCTTATTTATGATAGGATTAAAATTAGTAAAATAAATATAGTACGACTAAAACTCTTATGATGTCTAAAATTAAAAATAATCCTTAAATTTCTTATTTTTTTATTATATAAAGAAATAATAGATAATATGTTAATTCATTTCAAAAAACCAATATTTAGAATATGGTAAAAATAAACATATCATAGATTATCAAAAAGAAAATAAAATGGTAGAAAGTTGGGAGCTCAAATGAATCAAAGTTTGATCACGAGCAATTTTGGAAGAAGGCAAAAGGGGCAGTTTTGGAGAACAAATTAGCCAATTCAGCAATAAATCACAACCATTTGTAAGAATGCACTGAAACTGGTTTCAAATGGGTCTATCCCATGGAGACTTTATTTTGATTTTAAGTGGAACTCAGTGAACAATAAGATTGATCCTCTAAATATTAGGTAAAGTAAACCTATGCTGACCCAAAAATCCAAAGATTTAAAAAAAAATGAACATTTACACCAGAAGCAAATGGTCCATTCTTGAGTGAAGTTGTTTTGGATAGAGAGAGAGAAAGAAAAAATTGTACTGCAAAGGATCGTCAATGATGAGTATCTCAAGACACCGGGCAATTACGGCGCAATTTGCAACTGGTTTAAAATTATATATATATATATATATATATATATTAGTAAAAAAAAATTAAAATAGATTATGTGATAAATTAGTTTTTATACTAACTTTTTTTTAAATTATTTATTTGGGTAAAGATTTACTTTTTTTCTTCCTGTGTTTATAATGAACAGTATTGCCCTTTTACGGAGTTAGTAATAACAATTATATATAATTGATAATAATAATAAATAAATTATTAAGTAAGGGTATTATTGTCGTTTATAATAAAATGAGAGTTTGAATAAAATATTATAAAAATTAATGTTTTGATTTATTTTTTAGTTTTAAATTTTTTTATTTTTTTGTTAAACAGGCTACGTTGATTTTTTGCATTTTTAGTAAAAAGACAAAATTTGAGTAGCCAATTGGGCCTAAGTCCTGAATTTGCCGGTCTTTTTTGTTACGGCTGAGAAGTTGGGCCTATGTCCAAATCTTACTTGATGGGCTGACTTTCGGGCGGGCCATGAGCGAGCTGACGAGTTTTTCATCAAATTCGTGAGCCTCATCATTGCTGAAGTTAATAGGCATCTATTGATTGTAGGAGTAGTCCATTATTCTATTCTGTGACAGTCACTTTGGGACTTATTTTTTTTTCCTGGGCCCATTTATTTGGTAATTCAAGTTTAGTCAAAACTCACAATACCACGCTTATTAGTAATTTGTTTTGTATAATATTTTTTGTATTTTAAAGTTCAATAAAATACAATAACGCCAATTATGGGCCCTTGATGGATGACTTTCCAAGCTTGGCTAAGCTTGGCTTGTGTTTGGTCTAATTTTTTTATTTTTTAATTTTTTTTGTAAAAAAAATAAATGTAAAAAATATTTTAAAAAAACTAATTAATTACACTGGGAGACCAAACAAATGGATTTTATTAAAAAACTTTTAATCAAAAAATCTTTAAAAAAATTATACTAATGCTCCTCTTCGACAACAAAAAATGCAAAATTTTCCTTTGAATTTTTATTTAATTGCATTTGAATACTAATGTTTACTTGATTTTTCAAAAAAATTTAAGATAATCAAGATTATGTCTATTTAAATGACTAATTTATCTTTGTAAAATCAACAAATACATTTTTACAAAAAAAATGGCGTGCTTTTATAATTATTTTTCCATCATTAACAACTTTTCCTCTTTCATACTCTTTTTTTTCAAATATCAAAAGTTGATTTTTTTAATTAAAAAAAACTAAACGATGATGAAGGGGGTTAGAGATGTGTTAACAATTGTGGGAAAACCTAGGAATTCTGCTCCCATGGTCTCCTCTTCCTCAAATGTGATTAGTGGAACCCATATTAATACGGGTCATACTAATTTTTAACAATTAGAATTAAGATAAACAAAGAATAAATTAAACTAATAAAATATAAATTTGCAAATAAATTTAAAATTAGCAAGAGTTAAAATAATTATACTAAAATTCAAGAGAGAATTCAAGTATTGTAAGATTGTAGTTGTTGCACACTGCACTGTTGGTGCATTGCATGGGACACATTGTATACGAATTATAAATCTCAACACATCCAAATATTCCATTTTAGGGACATGGTAGTTTAATGTCTCAAAGTTCTTGAAAAATTAGGTCATCATGTGAGCCCTTATATGTAAGAATAAATTTAACATGATTGTAGAGCTTTTAAGAACTTTAATACACCATCTGATCATGCTCATGGAATAGCTAGCCTTGATTGGTAATGTTTATATTTATTGTTTTTTGGTTTGGTTTTTTGAGTTTTTGGTAAATTATAAACAAAAATGCATTTAATATTCTTTTTTGTTTTCAAAATAATACAATTAGTTTTCAAAATGGGCTATTTTTTTAAAAAAATTACATTTTTACTTGTTTTCTAAATAATTATTCATTTTCTCATCTCTCTTGACTCTCCTCTATCTCCTTCGACTATTCCTACATCTTACTATCATAATTAGAAAATACCTTCGATTACAAACTTTGGCCACCACCTTCCTAATCAGTTGCCACCATTTTAATCGGTTGCCACCTTCATCAATTACCTCTTTTATCGCCCATTATTTATAATTTTCAGCCACCATTCTATCCACTGGCTACTACTTCCATTCCCTATCTCAACCTAATTAGTTGTCACTCCTATCTACCAACACACTTCT
>JAOTRH010000018.1:11492627-11537430 GCA_034768845.1 Heliamphora exappendiculata | reverse complement strand
TATACTCTTTAGCTTTGGTGACCGTGTGTGTGCATAAAATGCTCGGGTTAATGGATATTTATAAGCGACTGGGAGGGACAGTTGTTCCACAACTGTCTCACAGATGTCTTTATTGCACGTGAAAAAAATTTAATTTGCATAGAGACTAAAATATATTTTATAAAAATTTTAATATAAAATTTTTTATTTAATTTTTTAAAAAAATTTAGGTATAAATTTTTAATGTATTTTCATGAATTTTTGTATAGTTGGAATCTTTATTAGGATTTTTTTGTATTTAATATTTTCTTGTTGCGGTTTAACAATTACTGACATTTTCAGTCACTATAAAAATTTAAGTTCAAAAAAATTTTAAAAATTCAAGATAGTCTTTTAATAAAGTTAGAATTTATAAAAAAAATTTCTAACCATACAATATATTTTTATCTCAATTCTTGTTTATTTAAAATTTTATTAGATGCAAATTATTTGACTTAGATCTTAAGAGATTCTATTTAAGATCTTATGATAAATTAATTACTTTTTATTTATTCATTATTATTATTAATATTTTTAAAAGTCGAGTTTGGCCATCCGAGCGTGAGAGAAAAACAGAAGATTGAGGATATAGATAGTGCCTTCACTGTTGGTAGAAGAGGAGTATACCACTAATCGTTAGATTAGAATACATAACTGTCTCATCTAACTTTTTGCTAACTTGTATAATAGATATATTTATAAAAAAAAGAAGCAAAAAAATAAAAAGGAACTAAAATCCTTTGGGTTGAAAAGCAGAATTTTTGGGTCTTTTGGGCTTTAAATGAAAAGGCAAATAGCTTAATTTTTCATAAAATTAGGAAAAAATAAATTTTAAACCAATTTTGGTGAAAGAAGATTGTAGGCACAAATTTGAAATTTTTTAAAGATGATACGACAAAATGTTTAAAAGATGAAAGAATGGATATTTTGTTTCATGAAGAAAAACTGAAATGAGTTTTTATAAAATATTTTTGTTTTTTAAATTTTTACGAAAAGATTTGACATGTGCTGTTAGAGTGTGCACTATCAAATAAAGCTTTCGATCTAAAACTTCACTTAATTTTGATGAAAGGAAAGGGTTGGGGATGACAGTACCACATAAATCGAAATAAGATAAATCAATTTGATCCAATTTGATATCATATTTATATAGGTATAAAAAATTTAGCCATTGAAATAAAATGATATTTGCCTTTTATTTTGTTCTCTTTCATTTTTATGTTTTTCTATGTAAAAATTAAGTAAGAATTTCATTGATAATATTTCTTCTTTCTACTAATTTAATAAAAAATTAATTTAACTTCTCCTTCTATTATCTTTTCCTTATCTTTTTTTTTTACCTATATAAATTAATAAACTAATAATGTCATATTTTTATTTGAATGCCTAAAAATTGATTGATTAATTAGTTATCGAAGTATTGATATTATATAGTTTATATTTAAAATGTTGATATTTTTCTAAGCTAATGGCCGAAAGAAAAGTGAGAGAAGAGAAAAAATATGAGAATAAAAAATAGTGAAGTAAAGTTGCTTCTTTTGGATTTTAGAATTAGTGAAGTTCACTTTTAATAAAATTTCAAATTGTGCTTAAATTAGTTTTTTAGTACATTATATCTCTAAATTATTTTTTAATCCTTGATTGTTACCTAAAATTAATATTTAAATCATCTAAATTGTCACATAAATTGCACTTTTTCTCCTTATATCCTTTTTTTTCTTATTTTTTTTTATCTTCTCATATACTGCCAAGACATGGGATTAATCATCAACTTATATTTTTACTTTATGTTTTGTTAATATTTAAACATAGTAAACTGCATTAATAATTTGAAGTTTAAACAAAAATGCTATAGGTTAATATTTCTAATTATTTGTATACATGACTTGTCATTTATTGAGGTTAAATAAAAATGTTAATAATTATTTTTTTACAACATTATTTCACAGGTTCTATTATAATTAAATAGAATGTCACAGGTTTAAAAAAACAAAAACAAAATTACATTCACATTCAGCATTTCGCATTTAAATTCTTCTTTCTGTTTACATGTACATCAATTGATCATTATACAATCAAAAAATTTGATGCGCATGGCATAACATTTATCAAATTTTGAAAAAAAAATCATAATTATATTTTGTATTCAGATCAGTCTAATTGTGATTAGTAAATAGATTTTATACTGCAAATAAATGTTATAATTTCACGAAAATTAATGTTCAATTCCAACATTAAATGTATGAGATCGACATGTTTAGATATAATTATATTTAAATTTTAATCTCCCGACTCCATTGGCTATCATAAAAAATTACACATGCATAACACAATTTAATTTGGCATTAGCTATATAATTAAATCAAGAAGACAATTGGCCTCATTTTTTCTAATTGGCCTCGATGAATTCAAAAGTTTTGCTTAAAATCACTTTTAAAAAATAAGTTGATTTGACAAAAAAAAATTGGCGCCTTGAAGGCTAAAAGTCTACTTGACTTAAAATAAATTTTAATTAAAAGACAATGGCCCCGTTTGGGTGACATTACTCATTTGCTTATTAGCTTATAAACTAAAAAATAAGCCATGTCGTTTGAGTAACTAAATTAGAAAAAAATAAAAAAATAAGTAAATAAGCTCGTTTGGGTGGTCAAATAAGCAATAAGCTGGCTTATAAGCCAAGTAAATAAATAAGCTCGTTTGGATAACTGTCTTATAAGTAAGTAAATAAATAAATAAACTCGTTTAGATAGCTGGCTTGTAAGTAAATAAGCAAATAAACTACAAACCACCCAAACAAACTAACTTAAATAAAATTTGACTTATTTACTTATTAACAAATAAATCAATAAGTAAATAAGCAACGTCCACCCAAATGGGGCCAATAAAGCAATTAACCAAGTGACGTTAAGTCAAATAGAAGTTGTTATGAATTCTTTTCATCATCATATAATTTCATATTAAATATATATTGCTTATATTAATCTCGAATAAATTCTCTAAATATAATTTTTAAAGGTTGCAAAACAAAGATAAAAAAAAATTCTTTTTGACTTTGAAAAAATTCAGTTTACCGATTGATTTGTACAAATTAATTTTCTTAAATAAGCTAAACGATGCAAATAAGCTTAAAACAATTAATCCCATAAGCAGCAAATATAAATAATCGCAACCACACACGATATGACGAGTTTTACGTGAAAAACTCCAAACCGGATAAAAATCACGAGACCACACCGGATCTAGAAAATCAAACACTATTAAATGTTGGTTATAAGATAATTTTACAAACTGACGTTATACCCACAACCAAATATTTGAAAGCCTATTCCTGCCAAATCCACGTACACTAACTCCTATACTTGACCGCCGTTGAAACCCACCACCGGACTTCAATGCTGACGGGCTCCTCCACCAGACTTCAACACTTAAGAATCCTCTTAAGCGACACCACGAAGACAAACAGATCGTTGAAGGTTTGATTGGCTTGATGATTGACTTGACTGCGCGAAAATTTATTGAATCATCAAGTTGTTGTAGCAGAGCTTGCTAGTATGTATCATCTTCAAAGCTTGTGGCGGCTAGGTTTCCCACAAAATAATATATTAAACCATCTCGCCATAAACCCTAGCTACCTATTTATATATATAGAGGTTTTTCCAAAATCCTAGCTGCCTAATTCAACAATAGGAAAGCTGTTAAATCAGTAATTGAGAAGCTGCTAAATCAACAATTGAGAAGCTGCTAAATCCACAATAAGAATGCAGCTAAATCCACCTAGCTTCCTATTTATAATAACACTTTCAAAATTCTACTGTTGCTTAAAAAATATCTTGTCGTCGAGACCGCTCGATCGGTCTATTCATCGCTCGAGCGGTATAGCCTGTAATGCATTGAATTTTTTTTTGCAGGCTTGAAATACCGAAAGGTGCTATAGATCGCTCGAGCGATTTGATACCACGAATTATTTTTTGATATTTTCTACTCAGTTTACGTAGCCCTGCAATATTAAACCAAAACTCGAACAAGACAAATATCAAAATATCGATGAATAAAATAAATAAAATGAATAAATATTTGTCATAGAATTGCCAATCATAAAACGAATATTGTCGAGGGAAAAATTCCCAACAATCTCAACATTTTGCAATTCTGTGATAAAACTCAAAATGCCAACAAATCCAAGTAAACAAGCTAGCAAAAACGATGCAAAAAAATATTGATTTAACACAAATAAAGCACTTTCACAAAAAAACAAACTCCCCCTCAAACAAAACTCACAAAAAAAAATGACTCAACTCCCCTTAAACCTTGACTCCCCCTACACTAAACATCTAAGCTTAATCCCTCTATATTCTCCCCATTTTTGTCACGAATTGACAAGCAAACACAAAAAAAATAAAACAACTTTTTTTGGGTAGGAAACAAGATTAAAGAACAAGTACAAGTCTCATGCATATTTACATTCACATAAAATCACAAAATCTAATCAAAATAATTAAAATACACACAGAATCCAAGATACCCTATATTCATATATGAACGAACACAATCAGAGTATATTCTATATGAAGAAGTGTGTGCGTGACTTGAAAAATTTTCAAATAGAAAGTTCAAATCCTGACTACGATCAAAAAGACTGAGTTATATTTATTTATCAGATATCAATAATATCACAAAGTCAAACTAGCGTTGACCCCATTCACTTTATAAGTTAACTCCCCCTCAACTAGAGATTGCAATTTTTTTAATGCTTTTAAAGATGGTTTTCGAACGAAAAAACAAAATTCGCATAGGTAGTCATTTTCTAAGCAAATTTTGGCACAAATTTTAAGGTTGTTGCACACTAATACGTACGAAAAGATAAGGTACGCATAGGTAGCCATTTCCTCAAACCAACCAAACCGAACCAAGAGAAGGAGGGAGCTTAAATATTAAGATCAAGTAGGTTGCTACTATGTGGTCATTTTATGAAATCTTTAAAAAATTGAAAGATAAAAGAGACCCGAAAAAAATATAATCCAAAGTGCGAAAGACCCATGTATCTATCAATGTTCAAGTGGTGTACATAATAGACTCATATCTGAAAGCGTTCTATCAACTATGAACTAGATTATCCAAAAATAGTGTGATAGTTAACCTCAAGGCCTAAATTATGACATTTTCGCCAAAAAAATAATGCAAAAAAAAATACTCAACCTTTAATAAAGTCCCCTATAATTTTTTTTTAAAAACAAAAAAAAAAACAAGCACACAAAACAAAAAAATAAGACCCAAAATGGACTAGGGATTACGACTAGCTAAAAAGCTGTTTTGATCACTCTTTCTGATTCAAACTTTCTTGATTTTCAAAGGCACAGGTACAGGGTTAGAAACCCAATTCTTCATAGGTTGGAGTAACATGTCAAATCTGAATCTATTTAACCGAGTGCAGTGAGATCTGATGTGTCCATTTATACCACAGTAGTGACAAATTGGCACAAAAAATGTATTCCTATTCAATTTCATATAATTTGGATGAGTGTGACCAATAATACTACAATGATGACAAGTAGGAATAAATTTAGCTTTTGTTATCTCACCATATACAATGGTGGATTTACCCGTCTGATTATGCCACTTTATGACTTCATAATATTTGGTGCAGACTCAGATAAAATTAGATGGCCAATTTTTTCTTTTTCTTTTGTCAAGTTGCTTGAAGAAGCACTCGTGAATCCAAGCCATCTCCTGTCAGTCACGGCCTTCTGTACCCCAAGCAGGTCATCCAAAGCTACGGTGCCTGTATTCAATTTCTTAAAAGTAGATTAAGTATTTAACAGATCTTTTTCAAATTTAATCAATTTTAATTCAAGATCAGTTTTTTGCTCAAGACAAACATCAAATCTTTTTCAATAACTTCAATCCTAATTTGTTTAGTTTGACACACTTCAGACAAGTCATTTTTTTCTTTTTAATATTTTGTAAGTTTTTCACACCAAATCTCCCTGTCTGATTTTAATTTTACAATCAGGTCTTGAGTTTCAGTTAGCTCTTGTTTGACACTGTCTTTTTATTTTTCACACAATTTATACTTTTTAACCAGTTTTGCATTTTGTTTGGTCAACTTGAAACACTCTTTATAAAACTTATTATAAACTTGTTGAAGAGTTTCATCATCTTCACTTTCTTCATTGTTAATCTCCTCATCTTCTTCATTCCAAGAGCTACAAAAAGAGTTATCATTATTAGACTCAATGAATTTTTCTTTAAGAATATTCATTATTTCAAATTAATCAAAGGATCACAATTATTTTTTATTTTTTAAAAAATTAACCTGCTCTGATACCAATTGAAAAAATATCGTTTACCGACTGATTTGCACAAATTAATTTTCTTAAATAAGCTAAACGATGCAAATAATCTTAAAACAATTAATCCCACAAGTAGAAAATATAAATAATCACAACCGCACACGAGACGACGAGTTTTACGTGAAAAACTCCAAACCGGATAAAAATCACGAGACCACACCGGGTCTAGAAAATCAAACACCATTAAATATTGGTTACAAGAGAATCTTACAAACCGACGTTGTACCCACAACCAAATGTTTGAAAGCCTACTCCTATCGAATCTACGTACACCAACTCTTGTGCTTGACCGCCATTGGAACCCACCACCAGATTTCAATGCTGACGGACTCCTCCACCAGACATCAACACTTGAGAATCCTCTTAAGCGACTTCACGAAGACAAACAGATCGTTGAAGGTTTGATTGGCTTGATGCTTGGCTTGACTGCGCGGAAGCTTATTGAATCATAAAGTTATTGTAGCAGAGCTTGCTAGTATGTATCATTTTCAACACTCATGGCGGCTAGGTTTCCCACAAAATAATATGTTAAACCATCTCACCATAACCTTAGCTACCTAATTCAACAAAAGGAAAACTGCTAAATCAACAATTGAGAAACGGCTAAATCAATAATTGAGAAGCTGCTAAATCCATAATAGGAATACTGCTAAATCCACCTAATTTTCTATTTATAATAACACTTCCAAAACTCTACTGCTGCTTAAAAAATATCTTGTCACCGAGACTGCTCGAGCGGTGTAGCCTATAATGCATTGAATTTTTGTTGCAGGCTTGAAATACCGAGAGGTGCTATAGACCGCTCGAGCGGTAAGATACCGCGGGTTATTTTTTGATATTTTCTACTCTATTTGCCTAGCCCTATAGTATTAAATCAAAATTCGAACAAGATAAGTGTCAAAATATTGATAAATAAAATAAATAAATAAATAAAATAAATAAACATTTATCATAGAATTGCCAATTATAAAACAAATATTGCCGATGGCAAAATTCTTAACAAGCTTCAAGTCAAAAAGGCAGTATGTACACTAAAAGTTAACAAACAAATGAAGCCGATGTCCTGCTATGCTATATTTGTTTTCACAACACGTGTTAGATAATTTTAAATATATATTGGAGAGGATAAATTTTATTAAAGAGGTAAAATCGTATCTTTAAATAATGAAACTCTTTAAATAGATAAGGTGACCTCTTTAAATAATTTAAACTTATGATATGTATCGATTTATGCTAAAAATATAATTCTATAATATAATTAGAATTGTTTATAAAAAGTGTCTTTTACTCTATAAATAAATATTTAATCATACAAGTGAAAGTACGCAATTATACACTTATACAATACATTAATTTTTTTTTCCATCATGATTGTGACTAAATTTAGCATTAGAAAGCCTCTGACCGATCACCGCTGGTCAGGGCATTAATGGTGCTCTCTATTTTGTAAGAACTACCAATTCACGGTGTGTGAATCATTTTATTTGTTGAGAATATTAATTAATAAGTGGAGGTACAAATTTTTTTCTCTCTATATATTTATTCTCAACTAATGTCTCTCATATACAATATTTAGAAGGTCTTATCATGGCAAAGGCATGTGACATAGCTATTAAGGAATGAGTTGGGCGAATGCTCCCATTTAATTTAAAAAAAAAAATATTTTTATATTTATATTTTATATATTTTAATGACTTATAATTTTATTTCATTTGAATTATTTTTTTGCCCTTTTAGCTTTTTGTACCCATTTTTCTCTTTCATATAAAAACAAATATTACTATTTTTACGTCACATATTATTTTTAGATCTCTTATCATTTGAAATTTTGATAGAGTTTATAAGGACAAAGTAATTTGTTTTGCTAAATTTTATTCAAAATTTTTTAATATTAAAATATGAGTAATTTTTGATTAATTTAAAAATTTTAAATTGAATGCATGCTTTGGTCTTAAGTTTTTAGGTTTGAAAAGAAATTAACAAGTTTGCTCAAATGACGGTTAAGACTACTAAATAATACCCATTAATTTGCAAACTTTTAACTCAGTTATTGTTTTACGACTTGCAATAATTACAATAAAAAAAGTATTTCCTGCTATAAATTATAAAGATTATAAATGATTAATTTCGTAATAAAATAAATGATCAATTGATGCATGAAAAATTATTGTGATCAACTGTAAAGTAAAATTTTATGAATATTTTGATTAACATTTTAATTTAATTATTTTTTACAATTATCAAATATAATATATATGTATTGATTCAAAAATTTTGTTCCTCTACAACCATAATTCTGGCTCTACAACCATAATTCTGGCTCTACCTCCGAGCAAATATAATAATTATGTGTAAATAATCATTACATATATTTTTATTTTTAACTTTTTAAAATAATTATATATCATATGATAATTATTATGAAATCAATAAAAAGTTAAATTTTTAAAAAAAATTTAATTTCTAAGCTGATTTATTTGAGATTCTATATTTGCACGATTTTGAAGGCAACTCAAAAAAAAATCAAATATTTATTTATTTATTTATTTTTCTTTTAATATTTATTTTTTTAAATTATTCCAAATATACTAATTTTTTTATTTTTTATTTAAAAAAAAAGATAAACGTATTAAAAACCAAACTTATGATTAGTTCTTTAAAGAAAAATACTCAACCTAATGAGTGATGGTTAAAAAGTATATAATATATAAATATTTGTATAAAATGTATTAATATTTTTAAAATTAATTAATTTCACACTTAAGAAAAGTATATTAATATTAATTTTATTTTTATTTTTATTAGTTTACTAACGCACTGATGAGCACTTTTTCCGTGCGAGTCTCATCATCACGTACGATTGTTGTCAGTTTGAAAGCTAATCAGCCGTATATTCGATATCACCACTACGAAACCCGTTGATCACACTTTTTAGTTTTATCTAACGGTCTCGAAACGAAGCAACACGGTAGTAACCATACCCCACGCCACAGACAAACCTATAATCTCTAATTTGACCGCCATGACCTTATTACACGCTGTTAGCCAATCCGCGCATCGAGCACGAAATTGTCCACGACGCGTTTCTTCGTCGCGTTCCCTTTCGTAAAGAACCAACTCATCTTCATCTCGATCTGAAGGACCCAACGTTTTCAATTAGCTCAGAGGAAGTAGGGTTTTGGAGTTCGCCGAGCCTCCAAACCATCCATTTCGCCGTGTGAATTCTAGGGTTTCGCAGCCGAGGAGATGAGGAGGCCCTCCGAGAATTGGGGCCGGCTGGTGCGAGCGACGTTGGACAGAGAGCTGCTACGGCATGGCGGTCAAGGCCACGAGAGGAGGCCGAGCGGGATCGCCGGCGCGGTGCCGCCGTCGCTCACGCGGGCGACTAATATCGATTTGATATTACAAGCCGCCGACGAGATTCAAGCGGAGGACCCCAATGTCGCCCGAATTCGTAAGTGCTCCATTGATGTCCATGCTTAATGCCCTCGCTACTTAATTCGCTAATTCATGGCTTGTCCCACAGACTTGGTTATCCACGCATTCAAATCCTTATACAATGCTGTGTAGATCTCAAGACAGAAATCACTTACGTACTATTTTCCAAATTATCTACTTCTTTGTTCAAAGGAGATTGTTTCTATTATCTTCAACCGTTCATCTTTTATTTCATCAAACTTTGAGTAAAAATTTTGGTTAAAAGCTTCATTTCATACTACACACTCCAATGGTCATAAGCAAGTCTTTCATCAAATCTTTTAAAAAATTCCCAACTTATCCTTGAAATACATTTTAACCATTTTTGATGAAAAAAATGAATGCTCTAACCCTTCACCCTTTAAACACTTAATCAATTTAAAAAAAAAAATAAAAGTTCAAACTTATTCCAAAAGCTTCTTTGACCAAATCTGGTGAAAAACTTATTTTTTCCTTGATTTTACGGAAACTTAAGTTTTTCTTTGATTTGGTATAAGTTTGATGAAACGACTGGAGCTCAATTTTAGCTCTTTTTTCCACAAATTTAAATTTGATTGGAAAAACTGATGGGTTGGAGATGCCCTACTGGCGGGAATTTAGTACAAAGGGGATGAGACCAATAAATTACCCAAAAGGAAAGGCTAAAATTGTAGTAGCTCATATGTGAATCTGTTTGGCAGAAGATGGCAAGGCATCTATTGATGCAGTGTACTTGATATATTACTCTCAAATGTTAGGTAGCTTGGGCTATGTATATAAATGTATGGAGTCCATGGATATTGACATTATCATCAATACATCAACTTGCATTGTGTGAAGTAAGATTTAGTGTCTGCCACTAACTGGTTTAACCTCTCCAAGGGTGCTTTAATGATTTTGAATTGACTTATATTTCTGTCTGGCATATAAGAACCAGGCTTTGTAGGCTACAAGTGGGCAATATGATGTGTAGATTTTAGCTAAATAAATTAGTCACAAATGCCATAGAAATAGGGTTGTAAAATAAAAAGATATAATATGTATCCATATATAGCTAAATATTTGTGTGTAACACGGATCGAACATAAAATCTATATTTGACACTTAACCTTGTTAAGTTTTTGTTCTTGCAAAATTTTAATTGCTGAGGCTGATTAGTCTTGTAACCTCTTAGGAAACATCTTAATCGATCAAAAAGGTATCAATTTGTTGTACAATATTCCAAAAACATTTGGCCCATTTGATTTGACCATAATGTTCTAATTTTGCGGAGAAAACTACTTAAATCTCTAGATGATATGACCGGTACCTAATCTTTAGCCCTCTTCTTTTTTCTTTTAGTAATAAGCATATCAAAGAGACATGCCCTAGCATCGTTAGATTGTCTATCAATTGAAGTCATATCTTGAGCAAGTGTCATCACTACCAATCTTTTCCTCTATGCTTATTGACTACTTATTCATTGTAGTGCTGTAGTGCAAAAACAAGGAGGAGTTTTATGCCTTGATAGTTGATATTTAAGAAACAAGAGCACTTCTAAGAAGGTGGCTTGTTTATGCCGGACACATGTCAGATACGGACACTCGTTGGACAATATTCAACAGATGTTGGGCATGTGCCTAGACATGTCTTTATTTTTTTTTTAAAAATTTTTGTAGCACAAAATATCCTAAAACACTTAGGGAACACACACCAATGTCACTTAGATGCACACTAAACACATTTCAAATTTGGGAAAAATAATTTAGTGTTCCAATGATAAAATAAAAATAGTGTATATTAATACCTATTAATCCCTCATTTACGACAAAATATGAATTTATAGTGAATCAGTGATATAAAAATTAAGCGGTTATTTTTATATACACAAAATAACTAATTTGGGCACATGTGACTTGCGTGCAAGTAAAAAAATGTGAAAACTTTATTAATTTGGGTGAGCTATGTTATTGTTGGGAACAAAAAAGCATGGAATTGAAATGGAAGGGAAACTGAAAACGTGGAGTAGTGGTGGTGGGTATTAAAATCATGTACTGTTGGTGTTGAGAACGAAATATGTGTAAGTGGTACACTTTTCCGTTCTTAGCCTCACAGTTAAGGAATTTAGTAGTAAAAGAATTGAGAAAGTTAAATTTGTGCACTGAAAATTTTGGAATACAAAATGTGAGCTGGCTTCAATTTTGGTTCATACCAAATGAGATGTCCCTTTTAATAGTAGTATAGATATTTATTTATTAATGTGTTTGTAGTTATTTTACTTGTATACACTGAGAAATATATTTATTTATTAATGCGACCACGCCGTTAATAAACCCATCCTTGTTCTCACATTTTTTGTGTAACCCTCAGACATGGTTTAATTCTCTTATTTGATTTTGTGGGCATCTTTATGTGATTTCTATTCTAAATCTGAAGCATCATCTCTGCAAGGTCTTTATAGTTCTTGCAAAAGGGTAAAAGATGACATGGTCTTTTTCCCGCTGCCTTTGTCTTTCTATTAGTCCAAATCTGAAGCATCTTCTCTGCAAGTCTTTATATTCATTATGGGCTGGCATTGAGGTAAGTTATGTTCTTAGTTTACAAGTAAATTCTGGGCGCACAATATTCTGTTCAGACCTCCTGCGGAGTTTGGTTTTCACAACAATAGTTGGATTTTGCACAGATTTGATATATTGTTTTTTGTCAAAGTCCTTTTCTTAAAACACTTGTTCTTTAACGTGATGCGATCAATTTATTTGTTTTTCGAATAAGTTTCTAAATTATATTTTATTTTTCTATGTACACAATCTTACTTCCTAGGTTTTAAGGGAGTAGCATAGTGTGGGGATTATGTACATAAATTAGCTGCAGCCTGCAGTATATGACGGAATGATGATATTGCTTGCATTTGATAAATTTGATGGTAAGTCTGACATGGTTATTGTCATTTTGAATTTTAGTTTGTGAGCAAGCTTATTCCATGGCACAGAATCTGGACCCTAACAGTGACGGTAGAGGTGTCCTCCAATTTAAGACTGGCTTGATGTCTGTAATCAAGGTACTACGTCTGGTTTGACTCAAGATAATATAATCTTTAAGTTGTTTTTTAAATAGACTTATTTTTTGCATTATGATTATTGAGAATTTGACCATGTGCTGCAGCAAAAACTTGCAAAAAGGGATGGCGCTCGAATAGATCGTAATCGTGATGTTGAACGGTTATGGGAATTTTATCAACTTTATAAGAGACGGCACAGAGTGGATGACATTGAAAGAGAGGAGCAAAAATGGCGGGAATCTGGAACTTCTGGAACTCTTAGTGCTAATTTGGGAGAGTATGCTTTCTTTAGTTGCTCTTTTACTTGCCTTGTAAACTAATGGGGTGCTTTTATCCAAAAATATTTTGATGCTTAACTTTTTTGATAAGTAATGTCATTTACACGCATTGTAATCCTCGGGGATAGAGAAGCGAGATTAATTTACAAACTATACTGCATTCTGTTTTATCATCAAAACCCTGGATTTGAACAGTTTGATCCTTATGAGTTATGAAAAACTCAGTCGCGTGTTGTCATTTAGTAGATATGAGCTTAAGCATGATTTCTTTAACCCGTGGATGGATTTGATGGTGTGGGTGAATCTGGACTTGGAGGTACCATAGGGATATCCAGGAGTGAAAAATATTTTTCGAATGGTCTAAATACATCTTTTGCTTTTGGAGGTGCTAAAAATGGTCTTACTCTTTTGCTTTGGTAGCTATTCCGCTCGTTTCATCAAGGTAAAATGTTCGCATATGAAACCAATTGGCATCAGTTTTTTTTAGGCAAACAGTTATTAATCTGGCAGTTGTATATGTTACTTCATTGGGACATCAAGGGTTGGTTTTGGTGGTGGCTTGTCCGTGTTTATTAATGACAAGAAAATGAAATATAGGGGACACTAGAAGTCTTGTCCGCAGAGCAAGGCAAAGTTGAGCATTCAAGTTGCAAGTTTTTTACTTCGGAAAATGTAACCTGCTTAAATGATAAAGCTCCTAGTTTTATTCAACTTGCAAATTTTCTGATTTGGAAACTAGAGAACCTGCTAATTATAAGGCTCCTGGTTTATAGTTGTTGTCTTGGTATCATTGACAAAATAGGTGTTCATTCGGCGGCGTGCAAATTTTCCTTGCCAAGTTGATGATGTTTGCTACCTACAATACTCTGCAATAAAGGGAAAAAAAAAAGAATAAAGAAGTAAACATCTAATGCTGCAAAGGGCTTTGTGCTTTGGCTCTTCAATTTTAGTGATTTCCAGGCTTTTAGTAACTGGGAGAGTTCTGGGGGGCCTTGAATCTATTAGGGGACTGACAGTGTGTTTTATTTCTGGTTAGTCAATTCTGCTTATTTTACATTATCCATGTATAAAGCAGCAATGATATTCTGCTTCCTGTATAGGTTCTTCAATTCCTGGTCACCTACTCACATTTAGCTTACTTTGGTCCTTGCACAGCTCACCATAAGTTCTGTTTTATTCGAGAGTTCAAATATTCTGAAATCATTTGTAGAATTTTTATTAATTACTATGCTGAAATTATGTTTCAGAAGTCAAAAAGTTCAACCACGGCTTATTAGTTTGAAGTTTCTTGAAATGTTCTCTGGGTCAAACTATCGCTTCTTCATATAGAACCGAAAGCTTCATTTTTTTCATTGCCTCTTGTTTCAGCTTGGAACTCAGATCTTCTGAAATGAAAAAGGTATTTGCTACATTGAGGGCGTTGGTTGAGGTGATGGAAGCACTGTGCAAGGATGCTGCTCCTGATGGAGTGGTCAAACTTATTATGGAAGAGGTACTTCTTTGCTGTTTTTTAACTCCCCTCAGTTCTATATTTGGCTTCATCAAAGCTGTTAGTACATCCAAATTGCAACACTACGGACTAAAAGTGTTTCCTTGTTCCTTCTCGGTTCACGTATTTGCTGTTGTAATTTAGAGTCCATGCGTTCAAGACATTTTATTGGACAACTGATAATGCATTTTATAATTATGTTGTAAACTTCTTTGAGCATTCTATAACTTAAATTTGGCTTGCATACAATGCGTAGATATTTGAAATTCATTGACTTGTATAATGGACAGACTAAAAACCTTATTTTCTGTTTATTGCAGCTAAGAAGGATAAAAAGATCAGATGCAACATTATCAGCAGAGCTCACTCCGTACAACATTGTTCCTCTGGAAGCACCATCACTAACAAATCCTATTGCATCTTTTCCCGAAGTAAGTCAAACCTGAAATTATCTATATAAAAGATAAAACAACTTGATATGACATTTACATAGGTGCCAAAAAATCCAACCTTTGAAATAAGACAATCTTGGCGTTCCATTTTGTTCTCTCTCCTTCCTCATGTTCCTCTATGTAAAATTGTTAAAAAACATTCATTAATATTATTTCTTCTTTTACTAATCCAATAAAAAATAATGTAGCTTTACTTTTATTATCTTTTTCTTATTTTTTTACCTCCATAAATTAGTAAACTAAAAGTCATATTTTTAATTGAGAGCCTTAAAATTTGATGAATAACTAATTATCGAATTATTGATTTTACTTTATGTTTTACTCTTAAATTACTAAAATTGGATAATTGAGTGCCTTTAAGCATTTGTAATAACTAGTGTATTACATTTTCTCTCTTCCTCGTATTTTTACTATCCATGATTCATATGTTCTAAGCTGATTCGCATTATTGGGTGTTTTTGTTTATGGCTGTTTATTCAAAAGAATTGTAGATACAGCTACATAGTTGTTTTATTTCACTTTTATGAATGGTAACATGACATCATCTTGTATTATCAAAGAAACCCCAGTGATTGTTTGGCCTGCATTTAAATTTGTGTTTTCCCCATATAAGAGTATTCACAAACTCTTTGTTCTGTGATTTGTTCAGGTCAGAGGTGCAATATCTGCTATTAAATACACTGAACACTTCCCTAGGCTTCCAGCTGATTTTGAAATCTCTGCACTGCGGCATGTGGACATGTTTGATCTTCTGGAATACGTGTTTGGTTTTCAGGTTTCATGTTCTTTAATATCCTCATCTGTTTCTGAAGCTCTATTTATTCAACTGCATTCTCTAAAATGTGCATTACAATTATGTAAACCTCAGATTGATTTTTTTATTGTTTTTTTTGGTTGATTGTTTACGTACTTATGTGGTTCTCTGACCTTGAATGGAGAACAGAGTCTTGGCGTTCTCCCTCCGCTGTTGTAGTTCCCCCATTTTTAAAGCCTTGCCAAGTTCTTTTCTTTCTTCAAGAAACATAAAGAAAAGAAGAATATAATTTTGTAAAATATTTCACTATATTAATATTACAACTAAAGGGCATCTTTGACATATTGCACTTGAATGAATTCTAGTTGGTTCACTTTGTGATGGAGTTGGTTAATCAGGAAGGGACATTCTAAAGTAGTGGCGACTCTAGGAATTTTTTTTATGGGGTCATTCAAAAACTTAAATTCTATTTATTCTATAAGATAATAATTTTATACTAATTAATAATTAATAATTTATTATTAGCATACTATAAAAATAAATTACATGTATCAATTAATAAGTAGAATACACTTTTACTATAATTATTTTGTTGTTTTGACAAAAAAATAAATAAATACATACATGAACTTTTACAACTGTATTCGGCGACATTTTATGTTTTAAAATCGTTACATAATAGTTTAGGTGTCAATAGTATCAAAAATATCATTTCTAATATGTGTGACCAAACAATCATTGAATCAAATCACACGAAAAAACTAACTTGGTATTGAACTCTATAAAAACGGTTGTTAAGCTCTTGAACTTGAATATTTATGATTGTGAACAATAGTTCAATATGGTAGTGGTATAATTTAATTTTTAATTTGTGAAATTTTGTGTCATAGCTTTTCAAGAACTACGAATGTATCGTTCATGTTCGGAATAAAAATACTTAGAGAAGTAATCTTGTATAACCTGTTGAAGATAATTATAGTGTTTTATATTATTTTGGAATCAACTATATTTTTTAAATAGGGTTAATTATACATCAACTAAAAAATTACTATAATAATAATTTTAACAAAATTATTTCATGGTGTCAATTGACCCCATAGCTCAACATATAGCTACGCTACTGTTCTTAAAGGCTGGTTTAAAAAGTGGACACATGCATTCCATATCCGCAAAGCGGGGGACTGAGAAGTAATCCACATTTCCTTGCCCTTCTCTCACACATGGTTTTCCCTCCATCTTAACTATACTGATATATTGTACATGTAAATCAAAGCTGATAGAAGAACCAGACCACAGAAGGAAAAACAATAAGAGAAATAGGGAAGAACTTCTTGAAACTTAATATTGGAAAGCTGAGATTTTATTTATTTGTCTTTTTATTATTAATTTTGATTGTGCTGATTTTTTTTATGGCAGCAAAATTTTGGTTGTGTTAATGCATCAGTATGTTGCACCTTTTAATATCTATTTAAAGGTTTCTACTTTCCTATACTTGGGCGGCTGGCTTCTTGATGGTATCTATTTATTTTCTTGGGTAAATGACATTGACCAACCCTAAGGTTTGGAAATATTACAAATCACCTCACTAGTTTGATGAAATTACACTAACATCCCTGTCAGATTTTTTCTAACAACAAAGTTAATAGGAAATTCAGAATGACATAATTACCCTCACTCTTAAAATTATAATCCATAATAATGCATGAATTTACTAATACTTCCTTTGTATCCACATGGTCTTTCTCCATGTTCCTCTTATCTCTTATGTATTCCCTCTCGCTCTCTTCTCTCTTTCCCCCTTTGCCACTACATGCCAACACCTTTGCAACACTATGTGCTGCAGCAAAGGCCTGCTACAACCAGTGTTGACACCAACTGTCACGACCCGAACCGGGCGGGCCTAGATGTGGCGTGACCGGCTAGTGACTTACGTCACCCAAGGCCTAACTCGTCACCTAAGAAGTTAAGATCAAGGATCACCCTAAGCTTTGTAGTTTAGGACATGTTAAGTGCCAGGACATTGAGAGAGTACACAAGCTCTTTTATTTAAAAAAAAAGTTCAGATATTCGTCCTTCAAAAGAAATATATAAAAACCATCTCAAAACTTTTTCAAAAACCATGCGATTCTACAGGCTTGTAGCTTGGTGAGTCTAGAATGATCTCCAATTGGCCGTTTGTCAAAAACTTAAATAGGTTAAAAGAAATGACATAAGTTCTCTCCTGTGTCCAGATTCAGCGTCGTTTGGTAAAAATCATGTTTATCTTTTTCTGTTCATTTAAAAGTTCCCAAATTATTTTTCATAGATAGAGAACTCATAGATCTAACATGCTTTGTTCGTGTAAGGTTCTGGATTTAAGTAAAAGTGGGGAAAAGTGGCTTCAACAGTGGCTGAAAATAAAGCTTCGGGAAATCAGACCAGAGCTTGGCTTGAAAGGCTGGCCTGTTTTGATGGTTTTCAGTATGGGTGTTTCTCTTTTCTCAAGGACATAATCTATAGTTCACAAAAGATGATTATAAGAAGGTACTTGGTGTATATAAGAGGTTTCAAGAATGAATTGAAGCTTGGTTTTAAGATTAAAAGTCAAGATAAAATTCCTGTCAAAACTTGACAGGGAAGGAAAATGAGTTGCAGAGATTTTTTTTTATGGTCATGGAGTGGATTTTAGGGAAGAAACAGAACCTGTAAATAGTTTAGGGGAGTCCAGGAGCTTACCTCAAGAAGTCTTGGTTGAAGAAGATGAAACCATAGAACTTTGTGATCCAAGAAAAGAAACTCCCTGTTCAGCCTTTTTTTTGCTCACAACTTTCTTTCCTTCACTCTTTTTCTCTTATCAGGTTTAGAGCTGGTGAGAGGGTATATGGCTTAAACCATATGTGTATATATATGAGAAGGGGCTGAGAGCATAAGTGATGGACTTAACCCTTGGCCACTGCATGTTCAGGGCCTGATTTGGGCAGATTTTTATTCCCCGTGGCCACTGCATGTTCAGGACCTGATTTGAAGAACTAAAGCTGGTGGTTTTAATGATGAAAGCTGCAGGATAAAATCTGGTGGGATTTGGAGCCAATGCATGAAGAGTAATTGTCATGTGGGCAATAACCATGAGTTTTGATTTGGGCCCAAGTAGATAAAAAAGGATTTTTGGGCCTATCTTTGGGCTGGATTTTGTTTGGACTTTAAATTGATGCATATTGGGCCTTAAAGAGTTTTTTTTTTTGGGTACATTGGAATGGAAAAACTGCAGGGAAAAAAAACAAAAAACAAAACTAAAACTGTTGAACCCTAGGGGATGTGCTCCCCGTTGCATCTTCCCATAGAAGGCCAATTGAGGTAGGCAGAGAATTACATATCACAAGGTCTTAATTCTGTTATGTGCCTAAATTTGCAAGGTGATCTGCACATTGGTTTGCTTCCCTGTAAATGTGCTTGATTGTAGAAGAGGTTCTTTGCAGTAAGAACCTAGCATCTTCAACAATAGCTCGATGTTGGTAATTCTCGGGTGCTCCTTTGTTTAGAAAATTGACAGCTTGGCATGAGTCTGATTCAATTTCTAATCTCCTCCGTCCTTTCTCATGAATGATAGTGAGCGCCTTAAGAGTTATAAGCATACAAATGGATCACGGATTCTAATTGAGTCTTGGGCCTAAAGTGGCTTGGGTCACTACTATTACATTATTTATTTACTTTAAAGCCTAAAGGTGCAACATATCAATTCAAGTCATTCTTTATGCATGAAAACAATTTAATTAGTAAACAAATAACTCATGCAAGTTAAAAAAAATATAGAGCACACAATTGTCAATTCACTTTTTAAAAATTAATCTTGCCTAAAAAAAAGCTCATCCATTTATAGTATTATATTATTTAAAATAACGTGGATGTTCCACTGATGTCCTCCTTCTCTTCTCCCACTTGCAACTCTTAACACCCTATGTTTCTTCCCCCTTCTCAAATCTCCTTGATACCCCACAGGGTCCACACAACCTCGTCCCAAATTCTCTTCCTCTTCCCTAACGTTCCACCACCACCACCTCTCTCTCTCTCTCTCCCAGTGCCACTGCAAGTGTCACTTGACTCATTTCAGTAAGCCACTTTTTTCTTCTCCTCAAACATGTCCCTCAGACCCCACACATAACCTTATCTCTTTCTCTACCCCCTCTCCACCACCTTTTCTCTTTGTCTCTCTAAGTTCCAAATCCACCCAAATTAACCGTTAGATTTTCTTTCATATAGTTCTCAGTCTCCTTTAACACAACAATACCATAACCCAACTTCATGTAATAGTGTTAGGGGTCCTCATCCCCAAATCCAACCTATCTTTGCACGTAAATCCAACACATTTCATCCAACACATTTCACTGCCCCCTCCTTTTTGTCTCTCATTGCATGCACGCATATGGAGGGAGAGGCGCTACGGTGTAGAGGGGGAATAGACTGGGGTTTTGGTGAAGGGATAGAGGGAGCATAGGGGAGAGAGAGATATTAGCATTCAAATTGATAGCAAAGTCAATTAGGTTGTTCTGAGGAACTATTACCCTTGGACTCCACCTCATTAATATTAGACACTAGATTATGGTCCACGCACGATGTTCAAATCATTTAGAAATAGGTTCCTGTTTCCCTCTTCATCCCTAATTTAGAACGACATAACGTGCAAACCTTTGGAGAAGATATGAAAATGGGTAGATGGGGTTTGGCACATTGTTTGTGATAGCTCAGTGTACAGTATGTAGATTGTAGAGTCGAAGGTCATATAACGAAGTTGGATTCATGGCATGGTGGGGTGAAGGAGAGAGATGAGAGGTGGTGGTGATGATGTTATTTCGTGTGTTTGTGGAGAAACATTGATGAGAAACAGAGAGAGAGATGAGTTGGAATGCATGAGCTCTTTTAGGCCTGTTTGTTGCAACTTAACAATTGCAACTTAATATAACTTTAAGGTGCTCTCTTCAAAGAGAAAAGCCCAATTCTTTCGGAAAGAAGCTATCGCTACTCCGGGAAAGGCGTAAGGAGGGAAAAATGCATCTATCTAATTGATAGGTTTTAAGAAGACCCCTCACCTACTCCATGCAGATGATTCACAGGATTCATTGTAACACCAAGAACAATGGGGAGTTTGTCTAGCCATCGAGCCCCCACTTCCCACAGCTACAGCCAGCACGAGGAGCCTATGAAGGTAGAGGCAAATTCCTATTTTTTTTCAAAGGGGACCTACAAACTCTTCACCCAAGTTTTTCCTTCTATTTTCGGTGTAGGGTTGCAATCTCCAATTCAGGGGAGACGTGGCCTTCCGGTATATTAGCTCTCCCCTAGAAGCATAATGGTTGGTCCCTTTGAAACTCGGAATCTCTTGAAAGGAGCTTTGTTTGGCAGGTGCACAACAAGTATTTTTTTTACAAGTTTGACGTAGCACCGAGCTTTTTTTCAAGAGGAGAGTCGGCTTTATCATGTCGGACTAAGAAGCGATGACTTGAAAGCCAGAACATTCGCATAGAGGAGTATTTGTATCACGTATGCATCTGCACTAATGACAAAATGACCTTTTTTTAGGTCTAGAAAGCTATTCCAGCTTGTTTGACACAGTTTTTGCTTTTTGCTTATGGGCCAAAAAATAACTGAAAAGAGCACATTTACGAGAAGTTCTATTTTTGATATTTTTTTGGTGTCCACTTTTGTATAATCAACTTTATCATAAATTTAGTTGAATGAACTCCCACTCTGTCTTTTTATCCCTATGTATGATTGAACTTCTAATCGAAATAATAATGTCTTCATTTTCCATCAAATGATCAATGGTTGACTAACAACACTCGAAGTAACTATTGTGTGAATTTAAACCTCAAGAGAACACGATATAATTTTAGCCAAAATGATGATGCCATCATTTTCCATAAGATGATTAATGGTTGACTAATGGCACTTGGGATAACTATTATATGAATATATGTTGGAAAATCACACACCCACAAACATACGCACAACACAAGCAAGAAGAACAATCAAAGCCATGACATGCATGACACAAGAATTTACATGGTTTGACATGAATGCTTACGTCCACGGCATACACTAGGGTTCACTATGCTTGAATGAGAAAAGATAACAAGACACATTTGGCGGCTAAGACTTAACAATAAACAGATGCCGTGCATCAAAATAGGCAACTTAGTGTTAAAAACACGTAACTCTGAGCATTGCACCCTCCTGACGGCATAAAGACTCGTTCGGATGCCACTTACCAGTGACCCTGGTGCTAACCTCCGCCAAGATGGCCTCAAGCCCTGTCCGGATGCCCTTTGCCAGTGGCTATGGACCTCCTCTTCCATCCACTGTCCAGATGAGACACCCTCCGTCTGGACACATTCACAGTGAATGTTATCTTCACTTTTTCTGAAATATCTCCCACTTGAAGATCTGCTAGCAAACCAATGATACCATAAGCCAACCAAAGGAAAACTAGTGTGAACTTCATTTCGTTTTCTAAGCCTAAAGACCAACAGAAGTTGAACAAGCCTTCCAGCTTCTCTATAGTAACCACCTTGGTGAACATGGATTGTGCATTGTGTGAATCTTCTCAAGGAAAATTGTCCACCTTCCAATAGTGAACGAATAACATTGCATTTGATGTTAGTGTGTTTAGTTCTCGAATGAAAAGATGACTTCTTTTCCAGATGAATGGCACTCTAAGGTTGAATAGCTTACAACTATCTTGCTCTTTTTCCAATTCTTTCATGAAACTCATCAGCTATACCATTTTCTTACACGCTTCTGTGTCTACAACATATTTTCTCCGTAATGGAGATGGTTACGTATCTTTTCACTTTTGTACCCAAGAGACCCAACTGATTTTTGCACTATCCAGATTAAACACATAGCCTTTAGTGCTATTCCTGCTGTCAATGTTCTCAGCCAGGTTTGAATCCACATACCCCTGTAAGCAAATATCCAAGCCATTATAACACAAAGCTGAATTTGTAGTACCTTTGAGATATCTTAGAATCAACTTCATGGGTTCTCAATGTTCTTTGCCTGGATTCGACATAAACATGCTGACAACTCTCAGTGTGTGAGCAATATCTGACTTTGTACATGCCATGGCGTACATCAAGCTGCCTACGACTGATGTGTACAATATCTTAGTCATGTACTTCGGCTATTCTTCATTGAGTTTAGCATATTCCATCTCCAACCTCTTCAAGACTTCGTTTACACACTTTGCCTGTGATAGCTTCAGTTTTTTGTTCACACTGTCCTTGTTGATAAGCATACAAAGGATTCACTTTGTAGCACTCAAGTCCATTGCAAACTTCATGGACAAATTGTGTGTTTAGCTTAGAAATCTTATCCATGCTTTGACCCTACAACAAGCATATCATCTACGTACAAGAGGAGTATGAGATAAGAAGTAGCAAGTTTCTTGAATTAACAATAGTGGTTTGCATGACATCTAATGAAATTGGCACTAGTTATAAAATTATCAAACCTTTTATACCACTGTCTTAGGGCCTGCTTTAAACCGTATAAGATTTTCTTGAGCTTACACACTAAATTCTCATTTCCTTCCACAACATACCCTGTGGCTACTACATGTAGATATCCTCCTCCAGATCAACATGGAGGAAAGCAGTTTTAACATCTAATTGTTCCAAGTGTAGATTCTCAGCTGTTACAGTACTTAGAACAAATCTAATGGTAGAAATCTTCATAACAGGAGAGAAAATCTCAGCGTAGCCAATACATGGTTTTTGTTGAAAACTCTTGACTACCTGCCTTACCTTTTTCCGTTTGCTTCCATTAGTTCTTCTTTTAATCTGTAAACCTATTTGTCTCAAGCCTGTTTTATTGAGAGAGAATCCATCTTATCATCCATTGCATACTTTCACTACTTTTTAGCCTCAACTTGTAATGTTTCTTCAAAATATTTTGGTTCAGCATTATCACTTAACAACAGATAAGTCAAAGATGGTGAATGACACACTATAGGCTTACTAACTCTGGTGGATCTCCTGGAAGGAGGAATTTGTGGATTTGCTTGTGGAGGAGGTTGTGTGTTGATATCTTGAGGGAGAGAGCGGGGGGCTACGGGCCCTTTCCTGTTGTTGTTACAGGCCACCCATTCTTTCTTTCCCCTTCACTCGGCCTGGTGAGGTCTGGTGTGATCCAATTTCTTGAACGAAGTGAAGTGATAGGAAGAGCAAACTGTTGGCGGGTTAATGTTAATGATGCGATGGGAGAAGCGAGCGATAACATCGCTTCAGTTTTGTTGGCGACAGTATAGGGTCAGGTGCTATGCTTGCTTGCGCCTATTGGCAAATTTTATTGCCTGTCAATTATTGTTTTCGAAAAAAGAAAATCAGGGGGTGACCATCTTGAGAATGGTCGGGGGAAGAACGGTAGGAAAATTGCACCATGTTGCTAGCTTTGAAAGCCAAATGATGATCCTTGTAATTAAAGTTTCCTGATCCAAAGATGAAGATATTATGCATTTTTATTAGAAATTTCATCAAATTCAATATAGTTTGAATTTTTCATAGGCTTCTTTTGTTGACGGTCTATCTTTATACAAACTAGGCTTATTAAATACTACGTCCTTACTCCTAAGTATTTTTCGTTTCTCAAAGTCCCTCGCCCCATTTTTTGTAGGCTCCATTGTGCGATCTTCAATTCTGAAAACTCGGAACTCTAATACCAGTTGTTGGTGGAAAATCACACACCCACAAACACACGCACAACACAAGCAAGAAGGACAATTAAGCAATCACATGCATGACACAAGGATATACGTGGTTCGACAAGAATGCCTACGTCCACGGCTCACTTAGGGTTTCATTATGCCTGAATGAGGAGGAAAGATTACAAAATACATCTGACTGCTAGAGCCTAACAATATATAAATACCCTGAATCAACATATGCAACTCAGGGAGTGTAACACTCAATGCCTCACTGTCCGGACAACATAAAAATTCGTCCGGATGCCACTTGCCAGTGACCCTCATGCCTGCCTTTGTCCAAACAGCCTCACGCCCTATCCGGACTCCCTAATGGCCAGGGGGCCTCCTCTGCCAGCCACTGTCTTGACGGGACACCCCTATGTTTGGAAGCTCCTTCACAGTGGATGTTGTCTTCACTTTTTCTCAACAATTTAAACCTCAAAAGAGCACGATATCATTTTGCATTACTTGTGGGGTTTGCTATAAAAATACAAGCCGTAATGGAGGTCTGCGTAAGATGCCTTTTTTTTCTCTCCTGGCTTTGTTGGTAATTAAGTTTTTTCCTAGTGTCGCTCAGGGTTTCAAGTTGGATGGGTTGAATACACTCCAAACTGTTTCTTTGGTCTTCAGACAGTTTTTTTGGGGTAAATTACACTGACCTCCCTTGAGGTTCATGAAAATATCAACCACTTCTCCTGTGATTTTTGAAATGTCACAAACCTCCTCTTAGGTTTAGTTTTTGCATCAAATTAGTCCAACCGTTAAATTTTCATTACTAGTTTAACAGAAACCATCAAAACCGTCCAAAACTAGAGGGAAGGGGAGGTTAGGATAGAGAGAAGAAGGAAAAAAAAAGAGCGAAAGCAAAAAAAAGCCCAGGCACCGTACAAAAAACCCACCAAAATCAGGGCTTTTTTTTGCTCTCTCTTTTTCTTTTCTTCCTTTCTCTACCCTAACCTCTCCTCGCCTCTGGTTTTGGTGGTTCACATTAAAGTAGTAACGAAAATTTAATGGTTGAACTAATTTGATGCAAAAACTAAACTTGGGGGGAGGTTAGTGACATTTTAGAAACCACTTGGGAGGTAGTTAATGTTTTCGTAAATCTCAGGGGAGGTCAGTGTAATTTACCTTTTTTTTTGGCACAATATTTGTTTTGTTTTGGGTAAAACATCCTCATGTTGATTTGAGTTCGGGCAGGGCATGCAACATTTGTGTCCAATCCAAGTTAATCCGAGCCCAACATCATATCTATGTTTACATATGTAAGTTGTATTGTGTGTATTTGCATTTATGCACATCTTACAAAAATGGCCTTTTCAATCATTAAGATGTATTTACAAACGTTTTACCAGTTTTTGATTGGAAGTTCTGTAGCAAAATTTCCCTGAAGTTTATGGAATGTGAGGGCTTCACTGAAGTAGCTTTATTTGTGGGGGTGGTGGTGCATGGAAATATTTTGACTATCGACAACCTCATTCCTAGGAGGTGGATTCTCGTAAACTGGTGCTTCATGTGTAAGCGAGATGGAGAATTGGTCTCGCATTTGCTTTCACATGGTGTCGGCATTGTGGAGCTTGATATTCTATTTGTTTGGTCTTGAATGGGATGTGGCCAGGGCTTAAGAGGGTTGGAGGGGCTCCGAGGTTGGGAGGCTTAGAAGAAAGGTTTGGAGGATGGCACCTTTGTGCCTCATGTGGATGATTTGCTTTGAGCGCAACAAGATATGTTTCCTAAGTGTCGAGGTGCCTTCCTCTAGGCTCAAGAGCATATTTTTGGCCATTTTGTATAGATGGGTGACTGGTTCAGTGCAACCCAGTCTAGATTCGTTTGTTGATTTTGTTCATTCTATGTACATGTAATCTATGGGCCCTTTTCTGTTCTAGCCTGTCTTTTTTTGTCTTTGTCTACCTCGACCCTCTTCTTGTATCCTTTTGGATTGCATTCCCTTGATGCTCCTCTACAATACTATTGCTTATAAAAAATGATTTATTTTCAAAACTAATTTACAGCTTAACAAGCTGACGCAAGATGAGTGCAAGAAGCACTCCTATTTCTTTTGAGCCCAAAATTATTATGTGGCAGTAATGAAAGGGATTACTTTAGGTTTAACTTTAATTAGTGGGGTTCTTGAAGGTTGGAAAGGTGGTGAAATATGGTAATTTTAGAGTTTCAAAAAGTGTAACAAATTACTAGCATTTTGGGGCTGTAACCCAAAAAATTTGGGTTTGTTCACGGGCTGTTGCCAGTACTCCAACAATAGCAACAATGGCAAATTTTGAGGTTTTTAGATTTATGTGGCTAGGACTTATCCTTCCCCTTAATTATAGATGAATTGACTAGACATATTCAGGATGATATTTTATGACGTATATTGTTTGGTGATAATATTGTCTTAGCGGACAAGATTAGGAGTGGATTTAATGCTAAGTCTAGAATGTGGAGGGAAGCTTTGGAATATTAATGATTAAAAAGTAAAGATTCAAAACCAATAGATACCTAAGAGTATATATTTTCTTTGTCTAGGTTCGATTATTAGCAAATGATGTAACTCATAGAATCAAACTTGATTGGCTCAAGTGGAGGAGTGTTTCTAGAGTTTTATGTAATTTCGAAAATGAGAATGTTAAGGTGGATGTGTGGTAAGACTAGAAAATATTAGATTAGGAATAAATATATCCGTGGAATGGTAGGAGTCGCACCAATTGATAACAAGTTGAGAAAAAATAGATTAAGATGGTTTGGACACATACAACGTAGGCCAGTTGATGTCGTAGTAAGAGAAAGCGATAAAATCATGAGTAATGAAAACATTGGGTGGAGTGACAATCTAAATGGACATAAGATGCCGTATTAAAAAAAGATACGAACTTATTAAAAGTTAAATTTAATTAAAGATAGGGCCTTTAACAGAGCAGAATGGCGTAAAAGGATTCATGTAGCCAACCCCAATTGATTAGGACAAAGGTTTAGTTTAGTTTGGTAAGTAAAAGAAACCACACTTGGATTATCAAAGATTTTGTAAAAAAAGAATTTGCAAGAGAAGACACGTGTGGAATAGAGAGACCAAACTCTTTTACCCCTCTAGACACCTTGCAAAGAACAATTAGTGAGATTAGCGAGAAAGGACGATATTTCAATTGATTCCTTTTCATTGAGATTTCTAAAAATATTGAAATGGCAAGAAATTAGAGCCGAACGAGTACATGCCATTTAAGCAATAGATACATCACAATACCGGATCAATTGATATAGGTGAGGGAACCTCAAACGACGAGTTAGCCACCAACACATCCTTCAAAAAATGAACACACTAACCATTACCCACCTTCAAAGAAACAAATGTCGAGAACAAAGGAAGAATGTTAGAGATAATTTTTCAAGGAGAACTACACTTACCACTATTACCACAAAAGAATCCTAACCCATAGCTTGAATCCCATAATTACTCTTCATAACCAAGTGCCAAAGTGAAGTCCACTCAGTTGGAAATCTCCATAACCGCTTACCAAGGAGAGCAAGGTTCCTCGCAACAATATTACCAATTCCCCAATCCCCTCTTTTTATTTTTTGGGATTTTGAAACTTTATCCTTGTTAACCAAGTGGTGCTTTCTACCCTCATCCCTACCTTTCCAAAGAAAATTCCTTGCCACTTTTTCGGTCTTCGTTGCATTCCTAATCGGTATTTTAAACAAAGACAAATAGTAGATGGGCATTTCTATTTAACACTAATTGGGCCAAAGTTTACCTCCTCCCTCTGGAGAACAAAGCTCTCTTTCACCTCTCTAACCTTCTATCGATTTTCTCTTACACTGGATCCTATGAAGCGCGGGTGCAGGTACACAATATGGGTAGGGTAAGATGCCAATATGTTAGTACGATGAATTTTTTAAAATTAGGGCGCAGGGTGCGACTGTGGTACAACAGTTAATTTATTTATTTTGTACTTTTTATCATTGCATTATATATATGCTTAATACAAAATTAGTTTTAGCTTAGAAGAGAAAAAATAAATGGTAGATCATAGTAGCATTGTCGTCTCAACACTATGTCGTTGACGATCGCTAGTTTGGATGGTAAATGGTGATATTTATTGGGATGGATGATGATTGCTATGGCAATCGTATTGGTTGAAAGATATTTTTAATAGTCGCAAACCCTAAGAGTAAGTATCAGAAGATGTATCTTCTTATACAAATTTAAAATTTTAGAATTATTATTAAATTAAAGAATCTAATCTTGCTTTTTATTACTCAAATTTGTCTTTATATAAAAAGAGACAACATATTATTTGCCCTAGTACTCTTTTAATTTTAAAAAACTTCGTATAAGTTGCAACATACCCACCCACGTATTACTGTCGTACCCAAACTGTACCGATGGCATACCCAAACTGTACCAATGTCGTACCCAACAATTTGAAAAGTACCTTGTGCTTTGTTGGCATAGTACGCATTTTTCCGTACAGGAGCTGGTACTTGGTACGTGTACGATAACATATTTGAAGTATCCATACTTTAAAGATGTCTAAAAATTTCCTTTCTAGGATTATCGCCCAAACTATGACCCAAATATCTAATCGGAAAATGTTCAATCTGACCCAATGGCCTCCGACTATCCAACCCCACATGACCTCTGCCATATTTAGCTTATAATGAACCAATTCCCAAACTTTGTTGGTTTTAAATTTTACTTTTTTCTTGCTCTTATGGACTGCATCACAAGCTACAAGGTGTTGCATGGGATCACTAAGCCTTTAAATTTACGATTCAACTCATCTTGCCTATGCACGGACACTATTGGCAATTGATCTGTTTCCTAACATGATGGACACTTTGATTCCCATAAATGGCAATTTCACAAAAGGCCGGAGCAGTTAGGTAAGCCATTTCATCCCAACTGGAAGACAAGGCAGTGGAATGAACTTCTACAACGTATGTGTTTATGTTTGGTACCATCACCTATAAGGTCCTGTCTTTGCACTACAATCCTATTCTCTTATGATGCTTCTACTTTCCTCCATTACCCCCACCCCCTTTTTGTTGGCAGAAGAAAAAATGAAAATCTTGAATTGAGGATGTGTAAGGAAAGGAAGAAAGAATTATGAGGGGATAGGGATACCTATGGCTATGGTCAAAACTCAATAAGAGAGGAAGAAATAGCTTTTGAGAGAATAGAATTGCAAGAAAGAGTTTCAAAATGTTGGGAAATTAATGGGCCACCTTTACATATAGTATAAATGGTCATTGATGATCTCTCTCGAACTGTCCCATTAATTTACTAGTTTCTTTTTTAGTCATTAGTTATTATTATTCTTTGTTTTCCTCGCCCAACCATGTATATCTATTTGGAATCAATCTCTTTATCTACTTTTGTTTTTCTGTGCATTGTCTTGGTTAATCATTAGTCTTCCTTGCCTTTTTTTTGGTTCTATATTTCTTTTTCTCTCTTGGCTTGTCATGCTGAACTTTACAGAAAGACAATATAAGGAACCAGCGCGAGAATGTTGTTCTTTCCATAGCAAATTCCCAGTCACGACTTGGAGTAACCGGCGAGGCTGATCTGGTGAGTGGTGTAGAGGACTTTCTTTTTTGAACAACTGTTTCATATCATGGTTTAGCTGTTTGTCTTCGTTGTTGATATTTTTAATCATTATTAATGGCACCCCTAAGGTCTTACTGAGTTCTGATTCTCCTCTAACTTAAGACACTATATGGATAGACCTACAACTTACCTTCTTTAACGGGAGTTTTTTTTTGTCAGTCCACACTATACTTCCTATTTTTATTCTCAAAATTTTGAACTGATATTGAAACTCATTATTTGTGAATTCTCATACTAGGTTCTTGCTTTTAATCCCTAAACCCACAACTTTTCCATGAATTGAATATCGGACAATCAGTTGACATAGTGAGAAATTCTGGAGGTACATCAGAATGTCATGATGATATGTTGCCAGTAGTAGCTTCCTAACTTCCAGCTTTTAAATAAAAAGATTATGGGAAAAGTTGAATGATAATAAGAAAATTCTCAAACAAAGAGGCCAACATTCCAAAAATATCATTATGAATTGCCAATCCTCCGAGCTTGTAGAATCGATACCTGTGCTGCTGCAAACAAAAGGCTTAAAAACTTGAATAGCAGTGCACTTGTAGAAATGCCTTCACATATTTCAAATATCTGGCAGTATTTACAAAGCCAATGGTACTCCAATATGATTTACCAATTGTTTGAAGATTTTGGACTTAGACCTTATAAATTATATTGCAATTATACTTCTTTGTCTGGAGTAGTTTTAAGATCGCAAAAGCAAATTTGGTATGGGCACTTTTGCACGTGGCTCAGATAATGGTTGCTATTAAGTAATAATTCTATTGGATTAAAAAATCTGTCTTAGAAGTCCATGTTACCACGACTCAGATGGGCCTGGGATTCAATAATCTTCCTTGCTAAAATCTTATGCTTTTTCTGAAGTTATTTTTTTCTGCATTTATGTATGTTGTTTTAGCATTCAAATAGCACCGTGATACCTGATAATTTATGAGATCTTGAATCCAAGTTTTTGACCATCCTCAACTGAAAGATCAAGTGCCACTGCTACTCTCAACTGTCTTATTTTCTGCATGCATCTAAAAACTAATTCTTACTTGTTTTTTGCCTAATAATATGTAAGAATTGGGTTTTGTCTTGAGTTTTACCTCATATAACTCTCTCTCTCTCTCTCTCTCTCTCATCTGAAGTTGAAACCAATTGAATATCTGATATTGGTTTTTCTATTTCTAATTTAATTATGAAGGTGCAAATGGAAAATATCCATCCGAATAATCCATCTCCATATCAATATCCACCAGTTTTCACAAAAAACAAAGTGGTATGTGTATATAACCAAGAATAATAAATCCAGATATATTATATCTATTAAATTTCATATCTACCTCTATATCCAATGATATTTTATATCCGTCAATTTATCTGTGAACAATCAAATAGATCCTAACATTAAATCTTATGATATGAGGAACTAAGGGTATGTATTCAAATTTTTTGGTACTGGTATGGGCAATGTTCTGAGCTTTGAATCGTCAATAAATTGAAAAAAAGGTACAGGTCAAGTTTCAGTGGTTCAACTGTTGCTCAATCAGAGTCAAATTGTTACGTCATGATTGCCTCATAAATATGTTTAAAATTATATAGAAATAGAAAATATAGGAGTTAAATTTCAAGAAATATTAATTTTTCTACAATGAAATGGATATTTGATCCACAAAGCAATAAAGAAATAAGGATTCACAACCAAGAACACAATAATATATGAGGTTCGGCAAGGTTCCAACATCCACGGGCGAGAAGATTAAATTCATTATGAACAATAAGGATTACAAGTTTCTTCCGAGCCTCTCTCAATATTCTCTTAATCCTTGAAGAGATTAGGGTCATATATTTATAAGCCTCTACTACTAAAAAACGCTGAAATCCACGACTTTTGGAGTGGAGCCGTCCAGATGCTATAAAGCTCTGTTTGGACGGAACTTGGCGGAAACCCTTCGTCAAGCACTAGCCTTCACCGTCCGGACACCCAAAGGCTCCGTCTGGATGGAAACCTCCAGAACCAAAACATTGCTCATTGTCTTCTACCGTCTGTACGCCCACTAGCTCCGTCGACGAAATTCTCCTGTGGAAAAAAATCTAGGCAACTTCAACATTAATTAAGAGACCTAAATTTACCACAAAAATGGTTTAATGGGCTATAAGGGAAAGATTATTATGCTTGTTTTTCCCCTTAATAATTAAAAAGGGAAACAATGAGGAATACAATATGAACAATGCAACAGATGCTTGAAGTTTTGGAAAAAAGAAAAGTGGAGGGAAAGGAAAAAAGGAAAAGAAAATCTCAATGGGACACAACTTCTGTTTGTGTTCCGTTTCCTTTCACATCAAATATTGTCACCTTGGGATAATTTCTGTCAACATGTGATGTACATTATTGATTTTTTTCGTTCTTTTTCTGGTTCTATCAGCCTTTGAATTTAGGGCCGCCAACATAAGCCAGAAAACAATGCAAGTTTAAGTAGTAAAAATAATCAAATATCCACATAATTGAAAGTTTAGAAGATATGCACATATGAGTATTTTAATAACTTCAAATCCCCCATCGGAAACTAAAAAATCTTGCTTGCATTATATAAGCTGAGCCTACCCTTCATGGGAAATTCATTCAGATGCTCTAACTCTGTCCAAAAGATAATATGTTGAAGCCATGTACAATATTTAATGGGAATTAAGACTGACCCGTTGTCGTAAATCACTTGGTTTTGACGGTTTGACGTTTTGACGGTTCGCCCATGGTTTTGGGAAGTGTGAATGATATATGTCGGTTTTGTAGACTAAATGGTTTTGGAGTTTTACCAGGTTGCATACACAAGTGGCTGATGAGTCAACCAGTTGAATTTTCCAGTCTGGTTTCTAAAACATTGGGCATTGTTAAGGGCCAAGTATGCGTGTGGGGATACGTCTTGAGCATTTAAAGGTAGCATATTATACACTATTGTGACTTAGGAGGTAGTTAGTACTTGAGAATATACTTGAAACTAAATGAGATTTAGGATGAAAAGAGATTTCTATCTCCTATTCATTTTAGAGGCTAGAACTGTATTTAGATTAATTGTGAGCTTCTTCAAACATCATAGAAGTTTAGAGGATTTAAATGTCTATTTTGGGTATAGGCTTTCAACCCATATCCAATACCGTTATCTTTGTGGTATAGTTATATCCGTTGTATACAGGTGTTTTGTGGGGAATAGAATTGCCAGTCTAACACAGATAGAAGCTAGTAGTTCATGTTTTCCTTCGGTGGTGTGCTGTTAATGTTCTAGCACCAGTTTGACTATCTAGATTGCATTGTTTAACTTTTTACTTGGATCACATGTGGGGTAACATGTATATTGCTTTTGGATGCAAAGCTAGTTGATTAACTATTTATGGTTTGATTTGGCAGAAGATAGATGAGAAAGCTATCACTGAAGTTTTCTTGAAGGTACTGGGCAATTACATCAAATGGTGCAAATATTTGCGGATACGGCTTGCATGGAATAGGTGACTTCTGAAGCTTGCTGCTATTTTGAAATTTCTTAAGTCACTTTAATGCACAATTAATTTGCTTTTCATTTGGACAGTTTAGAAGCAATTAACAGGGAAAGAAAGATTTTTTTGGTTTCTTTGTATTTCCTCATATGGGGTGAAGCTGCAAATGTTCGTTTCCTTCCTGAATGCATTTGCTATATATTTCACCATGTAAGTCTGTTCTTCTGGATTATTTGCTAGCTATTTGTTCTGTTAGCTTGCGTTTTTGTGTCACTCTCTATATGGAACTATTTTAATGTTTTTCTTTTCTTTTCTTTTTTTGGTTATGACAACCTATTAGAAAGCTTTTCATTGTACCGGCCAAGTTATGTCTGATATAATTGTTGGTTATCATCTTCTCAACTTCTTGCACTGTTCATGGGATACTTTTCTCATTATAAAGTTACTCTTGTCTGACTTTTCTTTCCCATTAGTCTGAGTGATTAAAGTTTTCCCTGATGCCATTGGGTTAAATTCTATCCATATGAAATCAAGGGGATAAAAACCAAATATCTGTAGTTGTACTGTTTGATTTTAAGTCAAAAGTATATTTACTGTGTCTTCTGCAGATGGCAAGAGAGTTAGATGCAATATTGGACCATGGTGAAGCAACTTTTGCTCCTAGTTGTATGGGCGAAAATGGTTCAGTGTCCTTCCTTGAACAAATCATTCGGCCCATATATCAGACAATTCATGCGGTAGGTGGATATTTACCTTGGTTTCATGGTCGTGTAATTACATTTTGGCTTATTTTTCTTGTTCTCAATACAATTGAATCTAACCTCGTGCTTTTGTTTATTTGTTACAAGTCCATTAGTCAAAAGGCAGATGAAGGTTTTAATTTTTTTAATGAATCAGTAAAATTTGACACTTAGACACATACCAATGCTCGACACCCATATCATACCTGATTCCATGCAATACAAGTGGATTGCTATGTATTGTCTCTCCACTATTTTTTTCATTTTTTCAAGCAAAGGCTACAATGGAACTTTTAACGGTTGAATGATGAGTCGACGATGTAAGATAACGAGGCTTGTTCAACTTCGGTGGAAGAGAGAGAGAGAGAGATTTGTTGGGTGATGTGGGAGGTGTCTGGGGGAGGTTGACAATGGGGTTTCTTTATTAGCTTAAGAGGTGTTGTAAAATTTTAGAGTCCTGGTTCCTTAGACACCAAGGGGTGGTTCTATGAGGTCAAGGTTCGCTTTAATCGAAAGTTAGATAAGTTTTCCTTTTAGAGTCAAGGTTTAATGGAGAGGATGGATGGTTGTGGCGAAGCTGCTTTTAGTTTATATTTCTGAAGATGCTTGTAGGAAGAATTCTTAGCAAAATGATCTTTGTAGGGTGGAGCATCAAGTTGTCACATCCCCATCCCACGATCCAAGGATAAACGGATACGACTTTCCAGTTACTGAGGTTACCAAAGACATTATTGGAAGATTTAATAATAAATAATGGAAATTTATGTGGAAGCAATGTTCATAATCTTTTAAGAAAGGATAATCATAAGTGTCTCAACTCACCATCGAAGAAATTGATAAATAATTGAATTTGTGCGAAATTGATACATAATTTTTTAAGAATGGATAATCATAAGCGTCTCAACCCACCATCAGAGCATGTGCCTATTCATAATATCCAAGGCCCACGTGATAAATCTATACAAACATAAAGTCTTGACGTTTGTGGTCTCAAAGTTTACATTAACGGCCAAATAGTTACATAAGTTAGATTCATCCAAGTTTTAGACCAAGGTTACAAAATGCAACTTGGTGGGTTGATGCACACTTCAATTCTTCCCCAAACAAAAGTATGCGCAACTAGGGCTCCAAGGCCATGGCTCATCTCTTAAAAAATGGTTAGTATATAAAGTATAAGTTAGCGCCCAGCGAGTAACATTATATCAATACCAAAAGCACGAGAAGTGATTCATATGTCATGAATATCTAAGTTAACAAAATCACAGTTTGAACCAATAATAACAGATTTTCATACGAAAATAGTATTTAACGGAGACTTTCAATGAAAGTGAAACCTTTGAATTTCCATATAAATAATCTTCTTTACCATGCTTATCACAATGGAACAAAACAGAGGGAGATTTGTGTCGGCATGGACTCCAATCGGAGGCTATTAACATGGTAATACGAAAACCACAAGTAGTGGCAATAACAGAGGCCAGATGATATGGCAATAACAGAGGCCAATGCAGACGAAACATCTCAATAATATAGGCTATTAGTGTGCTTACTGTCCCTTAGGTAGAAGTATATGTGGTTGACATATAATTGATTCACAAACATTTTTATCAAAACAAGTGGATAATGGATATTCAAGCATTTTCAAACAAACTTGAACAAACAATTGATAAATTAACACTTACATCTTCATTACAAATAAGTTGAAAACCAGTGGACAATAAGCATCTGAGAACATATAATTATTTGCATAAAACAAATTCAAAACATCGCTCATGGTATAAGATCACTAACTCCCATATTCGGTTGGTTAGATATTGAAAATTAATTGTACATTGTGTAAACATTCACATGCAAGAAAAGTGAAAGTGTATTTTTTAGGTTATTTTGTTATTTATTTGTTACCTAAGGGGTAGTTTGGTGACTAATTGGTGTTTTAAGCTTTGTTTATTTATATTATATAACCCATCATCAGTAGTTAAGCTTTTTATCATGGCAATTGTAGTTTCCTCTTTCATCTTCTATTTTGCTAACATAGTATCAGACCAGGATTTGTAAACCTAAACTTTAATCTTTTTCACGAAAAGCTAACCAGGCATTTTGAAAACCCCAGCAACGGTTGTTCATCATTTTCTTCATAACTGACCATTATCGATCAACAAACCCAGTATTTCAAAAACCCTAGCAGCCGTCGTTCGTCACCTTCTTCATCGCTGACCATCATCAGCGACCTCGCTGGGCCTCTTTGATGCCATTAACAAGCATTGACGTCCTCGTTGGACCTCTTCAAAGCCATTGACAAACACTGATGACCTCGTTGGGCCCTAAGACAAGCACTGGCAACTTCTTTGAAGGCATCGATAGCCATCGAACTCTTTGACCCTTTGGTTTTTCACATATGGGTAAGATCTGATGTGGTTTTTCGCACCGGTGACTTCTTCGAGGACCTCGACCATCTCGGGCAACCTCGCTAAATACTGCGACTTGCGCCGACAACCTAGTTAGAGCCCTTGATCAGCATTGACAACCTTGTTGGTCACATTCTTCGTTTCATTTGTGCGTTTGGCCTTGGTTGTTTGACTATAACAAGCTCTCGCGCCTTTGGTTCTTTCTCTTTGGCCTGTCTCAGTTCTCTTTGCTTCGTTTGGCCTATCATGACTCTGCCTTGCTGGTTTGACTATTAGAGCACCCTAAGCAACCAGATTTGTGTGTATTCTTCGGTACCTGTTACCTAAATCGATTGTTCTTGCACTTGTAATATTTGACTTTTGGTTTGTGTTTTTTGGGTTTGCATGGTATTAACTTTTGCATGATGTATTCATCAACAGAGGTTGATATGATATCTTGATCATGAGTTTTTGACTAATTTGCAAGATTTTGGATTACATCTGCGAAGTTGTTGACTTTGATCTGCGATACTTGCTTCTTAGTTTTTTTTCTTTTTTGCTACCGAGTGTGTCTGTGCTTCTGCGGGGAAGTTATTAGTTTCTAGTATTCGTTTAAGTGGCGACAATTACTTCTTTTGGTCTAATGTTCTGAAAAACATTTGAAGGAGCTTTTGATATGACTATTTGATTAGAGACGTGATATTTTGACCAGACTCACGAGTAAACTTCCCATGGTGCCCCATATTTCTTAGCCTGTGTTTGGACTAGCTTTTTTTAGAGATTTTTAGCCTTTTTGGCTTTTTGGTGTCAAATTATGGCTTTTTTTGTGAGAGAAAAAGTGGAAAAAGCTTGGCTTTTTTTTGGGAACCCAAACGAAGTGGCTTTTTTTAGTGGAAAAAGCCAAAAAGCCGGGCTTAAAAGCCAGGCCAAACACAGACTTAGTATCATTCTGTCTTTTGAGCAGTTTCTGATTATGCATGACCACTTTTTCTTAGTAGCATTCTGTCTTTTGACCAAACTCCGTCCGTTTATGTGGATTCTGCTCCACCCGAACAGCGCTATCCTTTCCATGCTCATACTCCGCCGATAAGACTTGGTTTTTCTAACGCCCGTTTTTCGTCTTCTTATTGCGCATTGTTATCTTTCATACTTATTTTGAGCCTCAGTTCTTTGAACAAGCATGTACTGATCCAAATTGGATCAATGCTATGTAAGAAGAATTAACTACTCTTCAGAAGACTTGTTATTGGGATTTGGTTCTTGTTATTGGGATTTGGTTCTATCGCTGGTAAAAACCTTATTGGATGCATATGTGTTTATAAAGTTATAACTCATTTTGGTGGTTCTTTGGAGGCTGGAGCGTTATAAAGTAGATTAGTTACTAAGGTTTTTCTCAGGATTATGGGATTGATTGTGGAAACATATACATCTGTGGCCAAGATAACTATAGTTTGTATTCTGATTTCTATTGCCGCTATTCGTTAGTGGTCTCTATTTCAGCTGGATGTTAAGAATGCTTTTCTCAATGGGCATCTTAATGAGAAGTTTATATGCATCCTCTAGGCCTTTTGCATCCTACTGTTTGTGTATACCTTCTTCGTCGTGCCCTTTGTAGTTTGAAGCAGTCCCCTCGTGCGTGGTATGCTCGTTTTCAATCCACTGTTACCTAGATTGATTTCACTCGTAGTTTCCATGTTTTTGCCATTTTTCTCCGCCACACTCCTACTGAGATGGTTATGTGTAGATGACATGATCGTAACTGGTTCTGATTCTGCTGCTATCTGTGAAGTGAAACAACAGTTGATCGTGCATTAGAGATGAAAGATTTGGGTCATTTATGCTACTTTCTTGGTATAGAGGTGGTTGGTGCGGTGATCTTGATAACTACCTATTCACTTCAGGTTTTGTGTTCTTGCGAGTGGGAGGTGTGGCATCCTAGTCTAGTCGATGCCTCTTGATTGTTCCACTCTAAACCATGGCAGTCGAGTGCTTTGTGCGTTATGCCTGAAGAATTGTCAACATTCATACGCCCTATCTGTAGTCACATTTTGCTCTTTTGGTATATCTATTGCTATAGTGGATAAAAGGGAAGAAGAATTGTAATATTACGCATTAAGCGTCAAGACTCTATAAGATAAGATAAGATAGACTGCTATGCTAAACTATGCGCAAGTATACTATGCTATAGTATAATAATATGTTATGCTAGACTACGAAAACGAGAAACTCTCTAAAGAAAAGAAAGAGGAAAGGAGATCGGTCAAGTGCTCATTGAAAGAAAGATGAGTTGGTCGTTGCTTCTTCCCATAAGGGTCATCTCTTCTCTCAATCAAAACATGCAAATAAGGTGATCTACCGTGCTCGTCTCATTGAAGATAAGGATTTGGATACTCCCATTGAGTTGCTTGCCAAGTTCTCTCTTTTTGATAACGTTTTTCTTGAGGATCCCATTGTTCATCGAGTGTTGGTTGGGTGTTTTACCTATCTTACTGTGACTCGTTCTCATATTGCGTATGCCGTTAATGTGACGAGTCAATTTGTCATTGCTCCTCGCTCCACTAATTGGGTAGGTTTGCTTCGCATTTTGTGTTATGGTTGTGGTACTATCTTTCAGAGCTTATTCTTGGTTATCTACATCTTTAACTTTTTGGGCTTATGCTGCTGCTGATTGGTCTGGCGATGAGTCTGAACAAATGTCCACTACTGGTTTTTATGTATTTGTTGGTGATTCCCTCATTTTCGGGAAAAGCAAGAAACAATCAGCCATTGCTTATTTTACTGCCGAATCTGAATATCGTGCCATGACTCATGCTACCACTGATATTGTTTAGCTCCGATGGCTCATATCTGATTTGGTTGTTTCTCTCCCTTCTCGCACTTTTCTCTATTGTGATAATAAGAGTGACATCTAGATCGCTTATAACTCTGCCTTCCATGAGCGTTCAAAGTATATAGGGGTTGATCATCACTTTGTTCGTTAGCATATTTGGCTTTGTGCTATTGATCTCCCTTTTGTTTCTTTGTCATTGCAGCTTGCGATTTTGTCACCAAGACGAACACTTTAGTTTGTTTTCGCTTCTTACATGACAAACTCTCACTTCTCACTTGCCTCGCATCATGAGTTTGGGTGTGTGTGTGAAAGCTTATTTATTTTTGGTTATTTTGTTATTTATTTGTTAGCGAAAGGATAGTTTAGTTATTAATACTAATTAGGATTCTAGGCTTTATTTATTCATTTATAATATGTAATCAATTGTTAGTGGTTATACTTTTCATTATTGCAATAATTGTTTTCTCCTTTATCTTCTATTTTGCTAACACATCAAAATATAATAGTTTTAGTGTGTTAAGCCGTTGTTGAATAATTTGGTGTGATGTGGGTCTCATGATGTCCCTATAGTGCAACTATTGGTGTTGGTTATTACCCAATTATTATGCTTTTTAAGGTTCCAAAGGGGTGCCTTAGGCCAAATGATTACAAAGAAAGGATTTAATGATATTTTTGTTCATGGCATCAACACCTTTATCCTGAATATCGATTCTTTCCCTTAGGAAAAAATGGGGTTTTTGGGTCATTGGTCATGGTTCTAACACTTTTGAGTTATGGTGTAGCCTTCAAACTGTCAACACTTTTGAGATGGTGTCAAAACTTTTTAAGTTTCTGTTTTAAGGTGTCAACATTTTAAGGAGAAGTGTTGACAGTGTGTGCTAGAAACTTTAGGGTCTGAGGTGTCGATGGTTTTAAAGTGTCAACAATATGTTTTGATGGATGATTCTGGTCAAAAGTGTTGACACTTTTTGGAGAGGTTTCAACACTTATTCTCTGCAAGATTGTTATGACTTAAGGTGTCGACACCTTGCCTCAAGGTGTTGACAGTTGACACCTTGCTGGGTAACTTAAATCTTTCATTCCAAAGTTCAAATTTCGTGTGGAAACACGTTTCAGCCTTAGATTTTTCATGAATCATCATCAGATGTCCATTCAAGACACCCATGTAGTATTTCACCCAAAATTCATCAAGTTAAGGAACTTTGAGCAAAGAACATATTGAACTGGTAGTTTAGAAGGTGAAGTAATTGGGATTAGAGGACAAAAGGGGTGGAGGATAAGTTAGATAAGGGAAGAGTGATTAAGTCATCTTGGGACTTGGATGGAGAAGAAGCTTATTTTGGTAAGGAACTTAAAAGGCTTTCAGGTTTGATTAACTATCATGAACTGAAGGGAGTAAGGATTTGAAGGGGCAACATGGACAAAGAAATCTTAATTGCATTATTTAACTCATGGAAGAATTTAGGTTGGAGTTTAGGGACAAACATTCATATTTCAATTGTGCTGCTGTTATTGCAAATTCCAGAGGAGACATATAGCGAAATCGACGTTAGGGGGTGAGAAAGCATCTCATGCGAAACTGGCACAATTTTTAAGTCTTATTTGTTGGTTGCACTTGTCTTGGGTATTGAATTTGGGTTAGGAGTCTTTCTTTGTACTTTCTTGTTCCCTTTGTCTTTCTTTTTATTTTGGTCGTAAAGAGAGGTGCTCTCTCAGCACGTTCTTTTATTCAATTATATTTTATCACTGACCAAAAAAGTATTGCATGCATTAACTGTATTCAACAGAACTACAAGAAGTTCTGTAGATGGAGCCCTCTTCTCAACATTGATTGATAAAACGTTCTTAGTCCTTCCCTTATGTATTCCTGTTTCTCCCCAATAGTAAGACCCCCCCATACATTGACTCACCCGTATAGAAGAAGACGGTCAACTGACTTTGACTCATTTGTTTGGTTCATCAAGAAATAACCCATACTAAGTTTGGAATGCATCAGAAACTCTTCTCAAAAGCTGATGGCCTGCAATGGTCGAACAATAACATCCCCATGGCCTTGAATGGGAGTTGGGCCCAAATTAAACCCAATCACCCGTCTACTTTTCTCAACCAACCCAACCTTCTTCTGACCAAGCCTAAATTGGATGCCCACTTATTTGTCATCCTCTCACAATGAACAAGTGCCCCTCTGTCATCTATACACATACTCCCACTAGCTGTACCCCATTGTTGGTGTCCGTCAGAATCCTTAGCTCCCCTAATGCCATGCGTTCTGTTTTCTGATCAAAGAAACTCTTCACTTCCCTATGGTGATTGATCACTACGCGCCACTTGTATGTCTCCCTGTCAACACTGCATAATCTGATCCAACACTACTGTCACTCTGGCATCAAGGAACTTCCTTTCTACCCACTCCATAACCACTTAGTCTCCTCAACCAGAATCTCTTAGCCTCTTAAGTGCTGTATTAAACACCAATCGAGAAACTCCATCACATGGCCATTGAAATTTTGAACCTCCTCCCCAACACATTGAACCCAACTGGCAGCTAAATCGCTGATTAATCTTCCTTTGAAAACTGATGCTAAGTCTGGATCCTGGGCTATGCGATCCCTTAGTTGAACCACGGCCTGTTCCAAAGTTCGTTAAAAATACATCCACCCTCCATAATCATCACTCCACCTGGATGCTTGAAAACACACCTTCTCTCCCTTAGCATATCAATTTTTCTTATCTCCTCAAACTATCTGTGTTATGGTGCCTCGAGCACTCCAACAACCTGCTTCCCCCTCTCAAATATCCAGTGAATCGTAATTGCTGCGTCTTAGTTGCCTCGAACTTCTTCTTGCCAAGCCAGTAAACCTCAAACCCCAACAAAGTGAGAGATAACTAAAATCCCTTAAACAACTCTCCGACAAAGCTGTCAGGTGGCCTAGAACAAAAACCTAATGATGGCTAAAAGAAACAAAGAATAGCAAACGACAAAGATGAAACAAATGACATGAAGGAGATCAAGAAAGGAACCCTCTGAAAACCAAGGAAAACAAAGATCAATGAAACCGAGGAAAACATAGATCAAAGTCATAAAGGGCTCTGATCAAAGAAAGCTCCATTGCAAAGGTTCATTTTTGGTGTATCAAGCTGTGTTCACTAGAATGCAGTGTGCAAGAGTGGCTGCTCCTAGAAGTTCTTATTACCAGTCAAATAGTTATTTCAAGGACCTTTAACCAGTCCTATAAAAAAAAAGACCTTTACCTAGAGCGTGCCTCCACCTCTAGCCTAGAAGTTCCTGTTTGTTTGGCCGCTTTCCTCAGCAGTGTGACACACCTTTTTCCTTGTTATTAAAACATGGGATCTCTTTAGTAGCCCATTCTCTTGTCAGTGACAAAGGAATTATCCTCCTGAATCATAATCTAATTTAATATAAGGCTAAATTCTCTCTCTCCACATGGCTGCCAAAACTTGAGTATCTAGTACCAGTAGCAATTCCTAACCTAATTTTTAAATTTGTAATTTTCTAGAGAACAGTTTGGCCATCAAGATGCCTGCATCTTGTGAGATAAATGCTTGCCGTGGAATGATAGTGCTTGTCATACAACAAACAAATCAGTTTTTTGGGCAGACCACAATTCACTTCCCTTCCACCCTTCTTAATCTGCAATTTTTTATAGTTTGGTGTAGAATGTTCTTGAGCAGGGGCTTTATTGATTTCTCTCTTGAATTTTTATTATTGTGCTTTCAATTTGGTTGCTGATATAAACACTTCGGTTTACCCTCTCCTACGGCTTATGTTACATGGACTCAGTATGGGTGTTGGGTGCGGGTAAGTGTCGGATTTATTTAATTCTCATATCAAGGACATGATGGCATGGCAAAATCGTCATAGTTCTTAATATCTTACTTTTATTTTTGAGTGTAAATGGTGTTTACGTTCTTTTTTTAATTAATTTATAGTTTCTATATAGTTCTATAGTAAATTCGAATTACTAAATATGGTTTCTAGGTGAATGTCTAAGTAAAAATATCAGATGCATATTCTATACCCTTATTCGGGTGTTAAGTATTTGACACAGGTACGTTATACCTTTAGAAAAGTCCATGTAAGATGGCCGACAACTTTCCTCTATTTTGGTTCTTTAGCGTGATTTTAGAGTGGGATGGTACTTGGCTTGAATCTCGCCACCTACCTCAATTCACAAAATCTTATCCCAACTCTTTGGTTCGACTATCCTGTTTTTTCGTTGCACCTTGCTTGGTAATTATTATTCATTAATTATTTTAGCCCACAGTTGAAGGGGAGGCTGGCCACACATGAGGGACTGTGTCCATAGTGGAAATATTTAAGACACACCATCTCTAACTGCTGAATCTGTTGGAGCATATGGCTATTCAGCCTATATTTGGTCAGTGTTTTTATGTCTCAATTTTTGTATCTACAGGAAGCTGATAGAAACAATGGTGGGAAAGCTGCACACTCGGCATGGAGAAATTATGATGATTTCAATGAATATTTCTGGTTATATTTTCATGAATCTAATCACATTTCTGGTCTATTTGGACTCATATATTCCTTTTTGTGATCTCATTTTTGTTATATCTGCAGGTCACCTGGTTGCTTCGAGTTGTGCTGGCCTTTAAAGCCCGACTCTTCATTTCTGATGAAGCCTAAAAATTCCAAAAGGGTTGGTTCTGGCAATGATTTCTGACAACTAATTATTTTTGTTTTGCACATTTTTTAGTCTGTGTCAATGGTTCAAACTTTTCCATTTTTGCTTGCTTTTTGGTAACTATTTTGGTTATTTTGATATTTTAAACTCTAATGTTAAGTGTAGCAGAACTTTGAGTTTCTCTGTTGATTCAGTTTTTGAAGATATCGACATGGCTTTTGTTGTTTGAATAGGTTCTATGCCGTTTGACAGAGTGATCCCCTAAAAACTGTAAAATGGCTTGACCATTTGAGTCAACAAGAATTGTACACCCAGTATTTATTATGGTCTTTTGCTTCATTTCGTGCAAGAACTCAAATGGCCTTGGTTGTTGGGTTTGTGCCCTGATCTTGTTGAATGGCTTGGACAAGTCACATTAGGTTGTTCCGTAACTTCCTCACATTCGGAAAACATCATGACCGGAAGAAGGTTTTTGTTTATTTATATTGTTTGATTAATTCTTTTTGAGGGGTGCTGTGTCTTTCTTTTGGGTGCAGGTGGGGTGGGGTGGGGTGGG